>JAGTTF010000419.1:31370-42171 GCA_019095985.1 Streblospio benedicti
TTTCTCAACAAATACTTCGGCGATAAGTGTAATCAGATGTATTCCCCCCTTTTGAAATACCGGTAAACACTCATTTCAAGCTAAACTATATGCCGATTCCGCATAATCGGGAGGCAGACCTGGGGTTTAGTCTTGACGTGATAGGGTGCACCGTAAATGAATTGCTCTTAACTGTGTGCCCGTGGCGATGTAAAGAACTGAGGGCGTCTACGTCGCGATAGCCCGACCGGTTGCCAAATCCTGCGAGGTGTGCCAAGCTGAACAAAGCGAGTTAGTGCGACAGCCATTTCCACATCATATCCTCTATAAATACTTCACAATGACCACATATGAAGCGCCCTAGTCAAAATGAAGATTCTGACTTGTCCCCACAAAATGCCTACACGAATCTGTCACCAAGCTTCACTCATCTCAAGCGGCTAAGCTATCGAATCACAACCCACGACGCCCGACCCTACAGGCGCTGACCCAACTCCCGCTGCGCCAAGACGTGCCCAATCGCGCTGACCTCGGAATGCTGGGGGTTCATACCATATCGCACAAATTAGCATAGTTCACCGTCAGTCTTATCTTAGCAATTCATTACCTCAATTACGTGCACAATTTAGCAATCTGTACATTATGACTAAATCAATAGTTCAGTATTATATGTTAGCTATACCTAATTCGTTTTATTATCGCCATTCATGTGGTTCTCATTTAATCCATATACATCAGTAGTTAATCTTAATGCGTAAAATGTCAAATAAACCGTATTCTGTATCTATAACCAAGTATATCTCAAATGTAGATTTAGTTATATTGTGTATCGTGTGTCATATAGTAATACACCCTATGTGTATCATATTAGTTATACCTTTATTATATATGTATATATATCTTACAATTAATCTTATGTGTGCTGTGCATTAAATGTTATCTACATATACAAACTTCATGTCTTAACCTAGCATACCTCATTGCGTAAGCGTAGCTGATTGTGTGTATTATAAACTCTATATTTAGCTGTAATCATTATACCTGCATTGTATGCATATATCTAATGATTCGTTTATGTATGCTGTATATTTATATGCTATATGTATGTATTATCATAAACCCGTATGGTTTTCCTTGGCTCCAACCTCGCTCATGCAGTTCTAAATTATAACAAAATTAATTATAGAAAAGATTACATCTTTTCTGTCTCCGAGGGAGGGAAGGATGTAGCAGTCACTCATGGACTAGTGAGCCACCGCTACACTGCATGAGCAAGCGAGGGCTAGAGTCTAAGGGACGCTAGCTGAGAGCGGAGGGAAGCCATGACGGGCAGAGATGAAATAAAGCTAGTAGTGACCGGACGTGTTATTATCAGTTCCACAATTATCAATATCTTTCATTCTTCCTGTAATCATCCAACCGAATATGGAGTTTACAAAATACAAACCAGGTGTTATTTCAATTTTTTTCTCCTGTAATCACATCCCAGTAGTAATCTGCTCCTATTAGGATTTCAATTGATGATTCCTCGTCTTCTGTGGGCAAAGTATCAGCAAGATTTGACATGGCTGAAGTCCATAACTTTCTCAACTGTTCTGTATTAATTGCTTTCCTGGTCATTTTTCCTGTAATTTGATTTACAACATCCAACTTAAGGTAAAATTTGCTTCCGTCTTTCAATTCTATATTCGTCTCAACTGTTTTTGTTTTCACCTTAAATGGCTTATCATTTCCAAATGTCAATACAGATAGTGCTGTTCCCCTCCTGTTTCGTCAATTGTAGTTTCTCTGACAATTTGTTTGTAATGTAGCTTCTGGATGCTCCACTGTCTAATAAGATTCTAACTTGTTGAGGATTGTTATTAGCATTCACTGTAACAGTAGCTGTTTGCATCAGAACTCACTGACCTGTTGCCAACAGCTGTGTACTTTCTGCTTCTGTTTTCTGCACAATTGAATCATTGATCAACATTCCTGTACTTTCAGTGCTTGCAAACTTACTAGGACATAAACTTCTGTGGTGATTGTTTCTTTTGTTGCAATGAACACATTCTTTATTGCTTGTGCAATGTTTAAAATCATGGCTTGTTTGAAAGCATACTGTGCAACGGCCCTTTAACATCGACTTTCTTTCATCAATAGTGGAATATTTCTTGCATTGGTCACTCCAATGATCCAATGTGCAATATATGCATTTCTTTTGCAATGGCCTTTTCACTGATTTACCTTCATTAATCATCATGGCCTCAACTGTTGATGTTAATGGGTAATTTGATTGTCCTTCTGTATCATTCATTTCACTATATCTTGCACTTATATATCTGTCCATATTTGTATTTATCATATTCACACTCCATTCATTATCTCGCTTGTTTTCATCTATATAGACTTTAGCTTCCCAAGGTAATTTAAGCCAAAGAACTAATGCCATCAGATTTGTTTCAGTATTTTCACCAATCGCTGCCAATGCTCTCATATGGGTTTCAACCGAATCAAACATTTTTCTAAGTTTACTGGTAACAGGCTAGCCCCATTGCTTGTTGTATTATTGTTTTGGTCGCCATACCGCATGGGCCGGCAACCGTCTGCCGAGGGCGGGGCTTGCCACTCACGTGACCAAGCACGCCGCCTGTCTAGCACAAAACTAGCCGCCGCCAAAAACACAAGTTACACGGGCCCAGGCTGCAAGGCTGGGCCCTGTCAAGCAGAAGGCCGCCAACTCTCCGTGGTTTCCATGCGTCAACTACTAATCACACAACTAGAATAAAACATTTAAAGGACTACATTTGTTGGATTTTGTTCTAAGTAAAGCTAGTTCCCCTTCACGTCACCTCGTTGCAGCATCGTCCACCGCTCCAAAGTAAAGAGCTCTCTCTACCCGACTCTTTGACTTTGCGACATGGTTGGAGAGCCGGGGCAGCGTTTCCCCATTGTGAAGGATATTCGATAGTGACAAGTGATTTATCAGGTCTTTCTCATTTCGACTTTCGACCCACGCTCTTCGAAGAGTCCAACGGCAGATTCCCGTACCAGAGCCGCCCCAGTGACGGGAGAATTCGGGCCCACTGACGACTACACTTCGACGAGCGAGCAACCGTGCGTGGCGTCCTGGCTGGCCGACTTACGCCGAGGGGTGCCCACATCTTATCTACGTAAGTTCATATTTTCTTTTTTATTCTCATGTATACCTCAGAGCTCCCAATGTTCACGAATTCTCCATAAGTATACGGATTTTGGCTTTTTTAGAACCATTACGCACGGACGGGCAGTGATCCGACTTTTTTCTTGAAATACAGTATTTTCTCGCATAAAAGCGACGCCATTGCTAAGTATATAGCAAGGTGTAATTTGTAATACTTGAAGCAATCATAAGAGAAAAAGGTGTAAATTTAATTTTAGACAAGAAAAGAAAAGGAAATATTGTTACTCAACCGTTTGGTAACTCTGATATTATTGACATTGATTGTCAATGTCGTTGTTCTCGTCCAATATAAACTAAGTTGTTTGCCAAGGTTCAAAGGCAGTGCCTTTTACGATATTTAATATTTTAAGTCAGGCAGCTGCTGATTCAAAAAACTTCATGAAGATTTGACGACTTTGGGTGACGCAATATCAATATATTGATGGTTCACGATTGTTACATTTCATGTGCCTTGAGTGTTCAGGCCAAAAGTGATAGAACAGCATAGTCTTCCCTCCCCATTAATAAACGATGTTCACATGTGTTAGTGCTTTATAATCAATGATTTGTATTTATGTGGAATAATGCACTGGTGTTGTTATGCATGCCAGGCTGTTCAGGGAGTAATGTTTAAGTTGGACCAAATATTTATAAGATATAACTGAGAGTTGGTTTATAGTCGTTGAAACTAAGTCAATTACACCTTTTTGTGCACGACCTGACCCACATCCTCAAAGAGATGAGCGGCGATTTACAAATGAAAAATGAGTACAATGTTGACCATGGTGTGGATCAACCGGCCTGTATGACAGGCTACCTGGGACCAGAAATGTTTAACGCTGAAAATCGCATACAGTCAAGGCCCCATGACCCGATTCCTGACCCCCAAAAGGGAGGCTATGACCCCAGCCTGATTGAACAACTGAATCGGCAGATAGCCGACTCATTCTCCCAACAAACCCGCCTCAATATACATATGGTGGATAAAATAGCTGACAAATTAGCAGATGCCATTAGTGGTATAGGGAAGAAGTATGCCGCCCCATTGCAATCGCCGAGCGGTTCTATTGGTGTGATAAGGCCATCCGCGCCGAGGCCCCAAACATTTTCTGGGCATATGGATGAGGACTTCGAGTTATTCCAGACATCTCTGGATAATTATTTCACTCTTACAGCAATGAGTGACGAACAGAAAGTCAGTTATGTAACATTATTTTTAAATGGTCCTGCCAGAACATTCGTCACTCATGCTCCCTCATCAGAAAGAAGCACATATAATAAATTAATGGGTCTGCTTCGTAAAAATTTCGGCAGTTCCGCTACTCAAGAATTACATTTCAATTCGCTCGTGGACCCGAAAACAAAGAAGCAAGGAGCCATTGTTTACTTACTACATGGATATCCTGAAACATTTAGATGCTTGTAACATTAAAGACCATAATCTGAGAAGAATTTTCTTCGTTAATGGTCTCCTCCCGGAGATAAGAGAAAAGGTAATAATAGCGCATGTTGCGGACATACAGGCTGCATTCAATCTCGCGAGCATATTAAATAATGGATCGGGGGTCACCACACGGGCAGTAAACGCTATACAGACCACCAGTACACAAACACCAAACGGCCCCATCATTGGGGAATCACCCCTCCACCACAATGGCCGTGGTGACCGGCAAGGGCGACCAAGGCCCCCGCCCGGGGTCAGGGTTTGCTATAAATGTAGGCGGCGCGGCCACGAGGCAGCCAACTGTGCCGCCCATTGACGTGTGTCAATGCCTGGCCCCGAGCCAGACGAGAATGCGTGCAATGGTCACATTCTGTAAGTCATGTATATAATATATATTAGAGTCGATTAAACCTAAAATATTACATAATCCCAGAGGTGCTACATGAATTTGCGCTAAGTGTCGTGGGTCTTTAAATTCTAAAACCAGATAAGATGTTGTGTTCATTCAGACTTATACCCTATACATTAGACATCTTGCACAAGTCATAATGACAAAGTTGTACACTTTTTCTTGCATATCAATAGATAGGAAAGGTCAAACTCCAGTTCAGCCAATCAAAGCTCCATACGTGTACCAAAGTAACAAACTACTGAATAATGTTGGTTTGTCACTTTTTGGTTTTGACCATTCGAGGAGCATGGAATGTGACAGTCATGAATTATTAATAAGTAGTAGTTTCTCACTCATTACTATGCATGATTAGCACTTTTGGGGGATCTGACCAATCAACAAACATGAAATGTCCTAATCATGAATAAGTAATAAGTAGCATTTTCCGTATCATGTTAAAGGAAAAAGGGGAGATACATCAGTTTAAACTATGAAATAGTTAAGCCCTTTTGGCTTTACATCCACAATTTTGCTAAACTAGGATTTTCAGAGCTGTTGCAACCAGAAGGATGTAACTGGAATTACTAAGCCAATGGTAGATAGTCTCTTCTGGCTGTAATCCTATTATAATCTCTTTTCTCAAGTGTTTCAGAATTCAATATTTACAGTGCAACCAAAGAAATAACCTGGTGAATGAAATTAAAGAGCGTGTTATTATAAACTTGAATTGTGATCTTTTAAAATATTATATAATAATTTCCTTATAACACATACTACAATCTGTACGATTGGAACGATTTTATGGAACATGAAACTTGAGTCTTCTTTAAACAGCCATACTCTCATCTTTCTTTGACAAAAACATATGCCATCAAAATCCCTTGCCCATTTAGCTCTGTTATCTGTCACCTTAATCTTACAGTGAGATTATGATTTTTCATATTGTCTTGGGTATCTAGGTATACATGCCCATGCTTCAATTTTACTATTTATATGTTTTACTTTATGTAATATTATCATACTGTCATTTAAATATATTTTACTGTATCAGACTACCATGAATGTCAATTCATAACTCATGAATACCGCATATCATATGTTTACAGCCAGTCTGAACACATGCCACTGTTTACAACATGCCTAATAAGGAGTTGGAGGAGCTTCATTTTAATGTTGACCCTTATTATAACTCAATTAGACACACTTCATGAATATGCTGGTACTTTTCCTGGCCACTGATTGGTTGAACACCAAAAGTGCCAAAGTGTACAGCTTTTTTTTTAATCCATTATGCAGGATGTCTCTTAAGGGTAATATTGTTAGTTTACACCTCTAAGTATAGTTATATTCAGAGGTTTTGGATGTATATGGGAAAATTGCAGATACGCTTACAAGTTACTCTAATGACTCTGAGACCTTGCAGAAGCCAACAATGTATACGATTATGGGATATATCTATTTAAATTCCATGAACTCTTCAAAGGGGGTTCCATAGGTACATAGGTACAGTGCTGTATACATGAAAAGGTCAAGAAAAAAACACGATCGTACGTCAACTTCCAAACCGGCTGTTATCTGTCAATAATGCATGTATCCCGACAACCGGTTTGTTGATATAGTTGAGATCATTTGATGTTAAGATATACAGTGTTGTTTTTTTTTTTTGCATCTCTGTTCGGTGTCATTCCTACTGTTTGTAACTTGCTGTTGTAACAATTTAACGCTTTCCTCTGTTTATGGTTTTCTTACAAATGGTATTCGGATGACAGCATCAATGTGTGACATGAATTTGTCTATTCTTGGTTAATCCTGTCTGTTAAATATAAGATACCACTGAGCTGAGGCTGATTAGTGTGTGTGCATCTTATGAGTGCAACCTTTTTTTTATACCCGTTAATATCAAGTGGACTAGAGCATGTTGGTATGGTGCTTGGTGATTTGTTATATGTCTCCAAACAAGTGATGGTTACCATTGTGCTTGAAATTATGTGAAACCTACCAAATTCATCCCACTTCAAATTTGGGCCTGGCAACGAGTCTAATCTTTGGATATGCAAATTAGGAATGGCATGGCCCATTTTTCGTCCACAGCAGCTAAAGCTAGCACTGCAGCTGCACGTAAACAAGATGACCCAGTTACCACAAATATCTAGCCCAGTCGCGATGCTGAATATAACTGCTGATAATGGCGCCTCTGTTTTCAATTTATATCATGGTTTAGTCATTCTCTTAACATACTAGTAAGTTGCCACTGCAATCGACAATTGGGCTGTTTTATTATATTCAAATGCATGCACACACGATTTGGAAGAAATGACCCAGCTTATGATACCAAGACATATTAGTATATAGCCAGTTCCCCAATTACCCAAAATAGAATCTGGCCAACACGTGGATTTGTTTACCTTAGCTTTTGCGGGCAAACAAAGCTCTGCCTGCAGTACAGATACAAGGTGTATGTTGTTATTGTTGTTACAAAGTTACAAACGTGTCATATAAATCAACTTTTACTGCATTTTCCAAATACTTTCTTTTTCCTTACTTCCCAAATTGTATCAAATTGTATCTGTCTTCTCATGTACAAAGTCTTATATGTGAATTTTATCTTTGATACATAAATATGGTTAATAAAACTTGTTCTTGGGGTCAATGTGACAGTGACAGTAGATATGCACATGAGGATTGTATGAATGGTGTGAGTTTTGTTAAATTTCCAAATCCAACACATAATATTGATAAATGCAAAAGATGGGTTAATGCTTGCTATAGAAAACACTTTAATCTATCAATAGCAACCTCTAGTAAAGTAAAATGCTAAAACATGAATCCTGTTATTTTCCACCAAACCGCTAGTAAAGTAGCATTATTGAATCACTTGCTGACCAGTATTACAATCAATGTAACTTTTGAGAATAACGAGCCATGTCTAAATGCTTATATCTTTATTACGTGAACACATGGATATATTTAACACCAATAAGTGATCTGAAAAATCTAATTATACCAAATCACCAGACTGTTATATAAATATACATGTACATATAAAACCAACATACATGCATGTTCATTGGTTCATGTATACTTAATACAATACTACTACATCTACTACATGTATATGCTTTAGTAAACACTTGTAAAATAAGTTTGAGAACATCTCCCTATACTAGTAGTTAATGTTATTGAATAAAATAGGTTAGCAGACCATTGTGTACTGGTTAAACCATTTGTAACTGATAAATGCATCATGGTGAATCATTAAAAATTATATGTGATAATGATCGTGGTGTTTTCATTTCAAATATATCTGGACACAATTCATTATGATGAAATCTTAAAAGCTTTGTCTTGGTTTTCATCCAAAATTCATTATCAAAGCGTACCCTTTCAACAAAATAACCCTTGCTAGACCACACAACAAAATCACACCATTTAAAAACTGCCTTTGTACTTGGTAATAAATATTGATGTTCTTTTTTAAGTAACAACAGAGTAGCACAATTTTGCTCCTGGGATATCATTTTCATTCAAAGAAACCTTGGAATAATCATGTGTAGCCATGCTGTGCTATATGAGAAATGCTCTAGCTTGCCCGCAGCACTGGGTTGCTAGGGAATGTCACGTGATTTGTGACGTCAAAAAAATGCAATCAAGGAATGGGCTATAGTTTATAAATAAATAATAAAATAATAAATAAATAATAATAATAAATAAATATCTTGCAGGACAGCACAATCTCATAGTATTATCGCCTGCCTTACTAGAAACATTATTACAGTGTCATAAGTGAACATCACTGTGCGCATTGTACTGTTAATGCAGTCAGTTAATGCAGTCAGACAGGTGACCATATTTGGAAGGTTTTACAGTACACCTCCTTACACTGATTTTGTTTACCTGTAACTATATATATGTCGTGTGTAACAATATGCTGGATTTATAGCACTTATTACAGAACAATTTATAAAGGGGGTGACTTACGTACAGTGGTTTGTAAGATTGTTATTCACAATGCTTAATGTTCACCGAAAAGTGTCTAAACATTGGACGCTAGTGTTGTTTACATGTAGATATCCCATTTCGGTCTTACTATTTTGGGTACATGAATAATTTATCTATATAAAAATCTGATTAAGGGTTTTCAAACTTACATGCATAATTTAATATTATGGCTGGGTTGGTCCAAATCTATCTCACGTGTCTGTTTAGCATTCATTTCCCCCTTTCCTGTCTCATTTTTTGTGTATTTCAAGATTTATTTCAAAAAATTGGTCCAAATTGCCATTCAAACGCTTGAACTATTTTTACTCATGAATGCATAATTTATCGAAACGTAAAAACCAATTCATGGTTTGTGAACTTTGATTGTTTGTAAAACAGTGGTTTGTTGTGAATTTCCCATGGAACATTCAAAACGTACCATTAACATGAGAATTAGTTGTAGATCTAACAAGTGTTAAGACTGATGTGCAATTTCAGGGGGCTGGTTAGAACAGTGGTATTTTGGGTGACCAGTATTATACAATTTTTTCTTAAATATAGGCTTGAGATGGTTATTGAAATTTTTACCAATTCCTATTTGTAACTGAAAAGTCATTCAACACCGCAATTACTTTTAGCATTTTTAACTGTTTTTTGGTTTTGGTAAAATCTCTGTTCATGCTGTGTTTCTTAATGGACATTAAAACGTACCATTGAACAATCACTACTGACCGGTATTACAATCAACGTAACTTGGGTGGTTACGGTGAAATCTCAAGTTTTAACTAGCGTTAAGTTAGGCTGTAATTGTAAAATCCGTATGAAAAGTCATTCATCACACCTCAAATTTTTTTAGTTGCGTGTTAACAAGTTATTAATATTTGCAACAAATCCTCCATTGACACTATTAACAGCGTTTTTAAAATGAAATTGTCAGATAATATATATTGCAGGGGAATGGATATAGGCACAAGATTACGTAGCCACAGAAACCTGATAGCCGGCATAAGATAAGTCACTGTAACTGGATAATCTAAACAGCCACCCAGAACAAGGTCACTGTGATCAACATTGTCCATGTCAAAATAAAACAAACGCACATGCCTGCCATAGACTTGATACAGAGGGTCATTTTCGATCTGCTGTCATCATATAATGGAATGGTGTAGAAAAATAGTAATCGGTGGTAATAAGAGATAAAGATGCTAGTCTAATAATGTCTTCTTACAGACCATATTAAGAAAATGTTTAAAACTTAAATTGTTAGAATCATTTGGAACTCAATAATTTTAAGAAGAAGTCTGTTGGGCATTCTGCTCTTATCTGTTTCTGATGTTACTAACATTGATTGTGGTGTAATTTCATATCATTTATGTAAACAAGTGGTGGCCAAACTTGTGTAAAACGTAAGATAAAATATAGTGGTGGTTGTTTGACAATGTGTCCTAGGCACTCCTGTGGATCTCATCAGTTGCAAAACCTTCCCATCAGCTGTACAGTTCATTAGAGGCCTGGAAGCTGCCATGCGTTGGTAAATAATGGCTATATTCTGTAAAACAATGCAGATATGTCAAGCTAAAACAATTAACACCACATAACACAGACACAGAGTGAAGAATGTTGAGTGAATTTCCCAGACTTTATTCAAATAAATCCGATGATATGAGTGTTTTGTAAGCATTTATTGAGCATTGTGCAAGCTAATGACGATGTAAACAGTTCGCATGATGATTGGGATCTCCGGTTGTTTGTAGAAAAACTCGGTGTTACATAAAACTTGTTGTTTATTTGATTATAGATACATAGCAGTCCCATATAGTTGGTGGTC
>JAGTTF010000419.1:42271-55453 GCA_019095985.1 Streblospio benedicti
TGGACTATAGTTTAACGCGGTAGCTTAATATTAACAATAAAGGAATAAATGTTAGTAACCTCAACTGGATGTCTCTTCATTCTCTTAACTAAAAACCCACTTACAGTCCAAAAACAATATTAGCGCGCATCCACAGTAACATCGACCCGAGCAATAGCATTTCCCCTGCCTGTGTGACCACGGAGGTGACACGGCATTTCCCCCAGGACCCTCCAGGAGGACAGAGCTACACCCCGCAGCATTCCCCCACGCTGTAGGCAGGAGAGGAGGCCAAACCAAGCTGGTGGATGCGACAAGGAAAAACTGGGCGGAAGCCGTGGTGGACGTGCTCTTTCGAGTATATTGCCCGCCACGGGCGATGCAAAAACTCCACAGTGACCAGGGGACGGAATTTGATAATCAAATATGTCTGGAATTGTGCAAAATGTACAAGATTGACAAAACACGGACCACTGCGTATGCTCCCTGGAGCAATGGCATGGTCGAACGGAGCAACAAAACAATCAAGGCTGTATTACGTGCCATGGGGGCCCATGACAAGGAAACGTGGGATGAGTTGTTGCCGTATGTCTTCATGGCATACAATGCCACCCCCCATGCTAGCACAGGATTCACACCACAGAAACTATTTTACAGTCAATGCGTGGATCCGTTACTGCCCATAGATTTGATGTATGGGGCAGATGAGAGGACTGTCCCGCAGTGCTATTCGTCTTACGTATTTAGACAGCGACATATGGCGATGCAGATGGCGGAAACCGTGCGGGAAGTGACGGGACGAGCCATCGAAATCCAGATGGATCAGCAGAGGAAGAAGGTAAAGCATAGACCGTACCAAGTCGGTGATCAGGTCATGCTTTATAGCCCCCCTAACGCACGGGATAAACTGCACTCCATGCCGTGGACTGGGCCTCATGAAATCGTGGAGGTTGCCAACCATCACACTGTCAAGATACGGATGTTCTGCGGGCCGGCTAAAGCCGCGAGACCGCGGCAAGGCCGCCAACCATTATTGACGCAATGGGTGAACGTAAGCCGTCTGAAACCGGAGTTCAAATCCGGAAGCGGCGACACCCTAACCATACAAGACGCTTCAGGCCCCGAGGACATCCTCACTAAACATAGAGTGAAGTTCTCGGAGTATTGGATCAAAAATTACTAAATGGACAGTGGGGGAGGGTTCAGTTTTACGAGCTCGACCTCACCCGCTTGATGGAATTTTCACACGGACGTGAAACAGACTTCGTTACCTTCTCTTTCCCGTGTTGCCGGGATTTCCGAGTGAAATTTGGGGGAGGGAAGGAGTGAAGTCGATCCAGGACAAGACAGCAACACCCGGACAGTCACAACAGCATCAGGACAGTCCAAGGAAGACCGGGGACGTTGTGATAGGCGCCCCGTAGTGGAATATGCGTGACGGTGGTGTTGCCGAAATGGGACTGCCGGGTTGATGCCCATGATGATAGCAATACCCGGATACAGCAGCGATAGGACAGTTAAAGGAAGACACCGGAGCGGGACCGTAATGTATCTTGTGATGTATCTCGTAAGGTACAACGAAATGTATAACGAAACAGCGGACCCGTAATGCATCCCGTACTGAACAACGAAAATGCATTCCGTGTTGTGTCCCGTGATGCGGAACGGAGTAAACACGGGGCCTGTAACGTAATGGGCACCCGTGTTGGCAAGCAGCAGGGACAAATATACCTATGTATACCTACACACGGTTAAAGTCCGCATTCGGAGTGACCTCAATGAAGGGGGCAATTAGCGGGTCAGTATGCAGTGGTCAGAACAAAGAACTGAAACGTGGAAGTCGGTAAGCCGGGCGGCCCAGTGTGATTACGACGGGTTGCAGTTGGTGACCTTTGGAACACTAATTGCAAGGCCGGGCTTTGTTGTGAGTTGAAATGGGACCACGTGGATGCAGATACTGAAGCGGATTACAGGAATGATGGCCTGTGATTGGAGCATGTGACCCAGAGCGGCAATAGTGCGGAAAAAGTATACAGTACTGTTGAGACTGTTCACTTTTCAATATTCTATTGGAAAGGTAGCACGTGTCTGCGTGATAGTGCTAATTTGTCTTTTTGGATTGTTTTAGGAGGTGTTTGCAGCGGATAGCGGGATCCGAAACTTCTGAATAAGCAGAGGACCACCTACTCATCGCTGTGCCGGGATTTACAAGGCTGTCTGGCCTGGAAAAATAAGGTTTGTTTTAAGGAAACAATAGTTGGGGGAGCCAGGGTTGCTGTAATGCCAGTATGGCAGAGCAAGCGCCCGACACAGGAGAGGCACAGGGCGGGCCGCAGCCCGTCCTCGTGGCCTCGGCGTCCTCTGAGGTGCTGAAACAAGGAGCAGCAGGAGCAGCACACAGGAGCACAGGATGTAGCTGTGCAAGAGGAGGTCACGGTGCAGCAGCACGTGACCGTGGTCCCGGAGGGCCAGCAAGTGGAAGGGGGCAGTCCGCAGACTGTCCCCGCTAACGCCACAGAGGGCATGGGCGAGGAGCCCATGGAACATGATCTGCGGGATCAGGAGGGGTTTACGGAGCACCGGGACGGCGGACACGACACCTCGTAGGGTCGGATGGAAGTGTGTCCGAGACGGAGGAGCGGGCCGTGACTGGCAACGAAACGGTCAGTCGGCAAGGGACCCGGGGGCGGGCACTCGCACTGAGCCGGCCCGTATCCTATGAGGAGCGACAGCGCTTCATGCATAGCGCCGTCACCCAGACCGTGCTCTACCCGGAGCAGTTTTTGCAGGATCAACCCCCGGAAGGAGTAATTTTACCTCGCCATGAGGTAGCAGGCATGCCGCAACAGTCTTACGAAGTTGCGGACGGACATGCCCCCCCACCAGGCGCTGAGCATGTGAACTGGGCCCAGTCCAGCGGATCAACGCAATAAGGAAGGGGAGGAGGTCAACATATGGGGGCAACGTAAGGCTGATGGTACCCAATTTGGGTCACCGACGGTGGCCGCAGTGCACCCCGAGGTGACCGCACCGGTCACAAAGCTACCCCCATCTTGAGGTGCCGCAGCAGGACTGACGGATCTGTTCACTGCTTTCTGGAAGCCGGACTGCGGTGTCCCGTAAAGGGGGTGTGAGCCCTGGGCTGCGTTGGATGCGCCCTCTAGCCAGGCTCCTACCCCAACCTCAAGCAATGTTGTTCGGATCTTTGGGTAAACTGCCATGCATGGCAGAGGATCATACCAAGCTGGATCCATTGGTCGTATGCGGACCAGCGAATGCCGCGAAATGTAAGGATCGAGGTCACAAGGGATTGGACGCGATCTTCGAACACTGGGTGCATTTTCACATGCACGAGGGCCGGTGTTTTAGCACCGTGTTGCACACGTGAAGCCATCCCGCCACGCCGCAGTGCAAGGACCGGACTTTTCCCCTGTTTCAGCTGCAGCGATCATCTTCTCAAGGTCCATCGAACGGAGATGGAGGACAAGCGACGGGAGCTGCGAGCGGTGAACGATCGGAAGCAGCCGGGCGCCGGAGCAGTCACCGTGGACAGCAGAGCAACCGCCCGCAGGATACATCGACCTAGGAGCAGTGGAGTTTTCAGATCTGAGCACTATTGCCCAGTACAGTGCGCTGAAGCGCATGCAGCTCTATGACCAGCGCATCCGTGTTCTCCGCATTCTAGACATCGCCGATGGTTCTCGCACAGCATGCTCACCCAAGCACTTGTAGGCTTTCACCTTCGACAGTTCAATTACAGGGCGCAGAAGTGGAGCAACGACCACGTACGATGGCTGGAGCATTGCAAGACCGCCTGGATCTCGTGGACAATGAAGTCGAGTCCTTCTTCGGCTGCACCCGCACCACTGAGGGGAGCCTACAGTGCCGCCAGCGAAGACAACCGCAGAACAGCGACCACAGGCACAGGATCCAGGAAGGGAGGCGGATCCACCAACAGGGTGGGATCTAAAAAGCGACTCCCTGAGCAGCACGACCGCTACCCATGGACCCACCACCACGAACGCCATGTTGGCTGTGTTGGAACAGCGCCCCCGACCGAAAACAGCCAAGACGACACCTGACTGAAGAAGCCTACGCCCACCGCGACGGCAACAGTAACGAAGTTCGTCAATGTATCCGGGGATGTGGCCGAGCCACCCCGAGGCGACCACCACCGACATAGCCGCCACAGTAGCACAGGCAGTGGAGTCGTTGGGGTCACGGAGATCCCAACTCCGATCAGGAAGAGGAATCGGCCGGATTCGCACTCAAGAAGTCCCCGGGAGCAAGAAAGCCTCAGAAGAGACTCGCAGGCACTGGAAGCCTGGTCGCCAAGCTACGGGAGACTACCACGAGTGGCAGGATCGGGCTGTGCGTGGAGAGAACGAGCCCCAGAAAGCACGGGCACAGCATGCCAGACCCCTTGCCGAGCATCAGGCCGCTGTCGGAAGATGGACTCACGACCGGGAGGCGCTAGTAGCAGACGAGCTGAACAGCAGAGCAGCTGCCCGGAAGTACAAGTTCCAGCGAATGACGCCGAGAAGCAGGTCAAGTCCCTGACGGAGGAGGTGGACGAAGGCGAACGTGTGTGTCCCAGCTGACGGACGCCAACCAGGAGTTGGGGACTCAGGTTCCCACATTACAGGACGAGCTGACGCAGGCACGCGGCCGGATCACGGAGCTGGAGGAAGAACTGGAGCCACTTCGCCGCAGGCAAGAGACTACAACGCTCCTTAACGGGAAGCTGAAACTGCGTCACACTCCAAGCAGGAATGAAGTGTTGTGGGCTTCACGTGATCCGTTCCCGGCCACGCAGCCGCCGATAGGGCAAGCTCTAGAGCAGGCATGGACGCAGGTTGCCAATGCTCTAAAGACAAAAGCAGCGGGAGTTCATGGAGGCGTGGATGAAGTAGACCACCGGAAGTTCAAGAAGATCCCGGATACAACGCCACGCAGCCATGTATGCCTGTCTCAGACAGGTGAGCGACCAGACGGGTCTGGTCGCCGAACAGGAGGCCGCACCTTTTGTTCCAGGAGTGCGACCCGGAAGGACCCTGGCAGAGGATTTGGTGGGATTGCAGCCGCGATCCACCTCCCACATCGAAGTCCAGGAGATGGACACCTCCGTGAGTGCAGCGGTGTCCGAACTGCGCATGAAGATGGCCGCCAAGGATGAGGAGTTGCGGATAGCGAGGCAGCTTGCAGCACGCCAGGCAGGTGAGGTAAGAGAGTACGCTCGCCGAGAGGACAAGAATGCTGCCAGTTTGAGTTCCATTGCAGGAACCCTTGGAGCCATTGCGGACTCGTTGGAGCGTCTGGGCGAACACGATGCCGCCAGAGGTGAAAGAGATCCCCGCACTCTTCGTACAGTGTGCGGCCTGAACAGCCACCTCGATAGACTGCGCGACACCCTGGAGGAGACTCACGAAGCAGCTGCCAGTTCACCGAGGAGAGGACCACAGCAGCTGTCGCCCAACGTAGGGCATGAGATGCTGACGCTGGAGAGTTTGGGGCAGACTTCCCCACTACGGATGCACTCACCTTTGTCAGTGGCGGGATCCAGTCGACAGGGGTCCCGAACAGGATCGCCGGGGCCGCTCCAGCAGTCATCACGAACTGCTTCCATTGTCTTTTCAGATGAGGAAGATCGCCAGATGGATGCAGACGACTCGCTGACGGAGCAGATAGATGAGTCCTGGCGGACGCCTACCCAGACGTCCAGTGCCTCACGACCCATTCCTGCACCCCTCCAGTTGCCGGGGGCTCACGGACCCTGACATCCTCAGCTCGTTTCGTCCCAATCCCGGACTAGGTAGCGGGCTGGAATGGTAAAGGATCCTGTCAGGCGCCACCATCAGAGTTGACGAACTCCTGTAGATGGTGGGGCGGCCTGGGATGCACCAGAAGGTGCACTTCCCCCAGCAACGCCGGACGCCGCAGCGAAATCTCGTGGCTGGGACGCCGAAATGGATAAGTCAGAACCGTCCTCCGCAGTTGTGGGAGCTGACACTCACAGCTGTAGGGGTTAGGCTTTTCAGTCTAGGGACGGTTCAACCTATTAGGGCCATCGCCTTCCAGAAGGCGACTAGCCCGCACCGTAAGCGTGTAGGCGGCACCCCCCAGGTTTCATGGATACTTCCCTAAGTAAGCAGAAGAGTTACTTGACCACCGTCATCACTATCTGCTTCCGTGAGCCGCCGCTTTTTAGTGTCATGCACAGTGAGGTGCGAAGAAGATTTCGTTGGCTCGGTGCACTTTGGTGCATTTCGTGACCTACTTGGTAGTCACGATGTACTGATGGGGTAAGGTACTGGGGAGGGTGGGTCTGACTTTTCTGTTTGCAGGCAGCGCAACTTCAACGGAGCTCGATGTGATCGGGGGACCACTGGCCCTGGTTACGTCCCCACACACCCTGGTGTGTTCTGTGAAGAGGAACCCGATGTCGTCCACCCGTTGTAAAGGGAAGCACCTCTGGATTCTGGATTACTTGTTTGGAATACTATGTGTGTTTTGTTGTAATGAGTTTCCATGTGAATACTCCACTCCCGTACAAGCGGAGGGGTTCAGTCCCATGGAATCTGGGGGGAGTGTGTAACAAAACTAGTTCTGATAGGGCATCCAGTGCGGCCACATTAGGTGGCTGCTCAGTATAAAGTAGGTAACATAAGTAGCACTGGACTAAAGTAAGCTCCCATGTTACACACACACCTTGTGGGGTTGTTATGTTCGTTCACTATGGCCACTTGTAGGATTAAGACCAGTACACTACCACACAGTACTGAAGAAGCCATTAGGCTTTAGCTTCTGACTCAGCAGGTACGGACTGCACTAGGTAGGGCTGTCAGTCTATTCCTGAAGGCAATAGGCCCACGTTCACACATTACTGAGGTCCAGCCGGTGGCTACCTCACTCCCGTCCATAGTCCATAGAAATGACAACAGCACTCAAGAAACTTACATCGGCCTGACTGAGGGAACCTTCAAGCAAAGATATACCACCCACAAACACAGCTTCAACAATAGTACGCGAAGGCATGTCACAGCACTCAGCAAGCACATATGGCAACTCAAAGACAATAATATCAACTACACTATTTCCTGGAAGATTATAGCACATGCACGACCATATTCAACAGCTTCAAAAACCTGCAACTTGTGCCTTACTGAGAAATATTTCATACTTTTCAAACCAGAAATGTCCACGTTGAACAGCAGAAATGAACTGGCCTCCAGTTGCAGACACAGGAAGAAACACCTCTTATGCAACTATAATCAATAGACTTTATACCCATGTTTTTTTATACCCATGTTTTTTTGCAAAGTATAATTTCAACCTCCTGTATTTTGATACTACATTGTCATGCCCTCTATTATGTTCATATGCTCTTATGCTTCCTGTGTTCTTACCACTTTGTGACTGATGATTGCGTGTTAAGCAAGAAACAACGTTGTATCACAACATGATCTAGTTCCTTGTACTTTCTTTAAAAATATATATATATATATATATATATATATATATATATATATATACTGTTAATATCAAGTGGACTAGAGCATGTTGGTATGGTGCTTGGTGATTCGTTATATGTCTCCAAACAAGTGATGCTTGCCATTGTGCTTGATATTATGTGAAGCCTACCAAATTCATCCCACTTCAAAATTTGGGCCTGGCAACGAGTCCAATCTTTGGATATGCAAATTAGGAATAGCATGGCCCATTTTCGTCCACAGCAGCTAAAAAGCGTGCGCTGCAGCTGCACGTAAACAAGATGACCCAGTTACCATACCAATATCTAGCCCAGTCGCGATGCTGAATATAACAGTGCTGACAATGGCGCCTCTGTTTTCAATTTATATCATTGTTTAGTCATTCTCTTAACATACTAGTAAGTTGCCACTGCAATCGACAATTGGGCTGTTTTATTATATTCAAATGCATGCACACACGTTTTGGAAGAAATGGCCCAGCTTATGATACCAAGACATATTAGTATATACAACGGGTGCTTGTATGTGGTTCAAGGTTCAGTTACATCAGGTTATGTTGTATACATGGTGCAAGATTCCTGTTTTCTTCTAAATATTTTAACCACAGATGCTTCTGATTACAGACCGTGACCTGTTCATTATGTCCACTGCAAGTGGTTCTTTCTGTACTGTCTCTCTCTCCATGACTAATGTGTGCAAGCATGTGTGATTGTTTGGTGAACAAACTATATTGTGCTTATCGGGATCTGAGGCCTGGCATATACCTATAATGGATAAATATCAACAACAGATAATAACAACCTGACCATTACACCACCATTCTACCTTATATGATATCAAATACGTTAAGCGTTAATAACATACTTATTGGCCCATGAAACCTATAATAGATAGATATAAGCAACAGATAATGATATTTACACCTCCACTCCACATTATCGTCTCTACCTTATATGATGCTAAGGATCCGGTGATTTTATTCTAGGCATCTACGGTGTAATCTACGGTTCTCTCTGTTTTAGTGGCGACAGGAAAAATTGGACCTGTTTGTTTTCAATCATTGAATTCTAGACTTATGGTGCAGGCAGATGTGACAATGTTGTTTGTGGGTTTCCCCACACTGTCTGTCTATCCGTGACCAATGCGTGCAGACATGTGGCATTATTGGTAAACAACGTCCGCGTGCCAACTTTCCACGGGACACATCACGAACACAAGGCGCTGTAAAATAGGTGATCACTGTGGAATATGCTCATAAGGTTTATAAGCAAAGGTGTTTTAAATTACAGTAGTGAAAGAGTATCAACATCTCTGACAGACTACAGAAACCGGAATAATTTGCAGACCTATTTTATTGTTCATTGTTTTATTGTTTCACTGGGCTCAACTTCGTAGTGAAAGAGTATCAACATCTCTGACAGACTACAGAAACTGGAATAATTTGCAGACCTGTTTTATTGTTCATTGTTTTATTGTTTCACTGGGCTCAACTTCATTTTCCACGCCCACTAAAAGGGGAGCAGATTCCATAATAACAATATAAACGACAGATAATTAACCCACTTAGTATAGTACAATACAGTAGAGCGTCATGATAAGAGTAACCCTGCCACAACTTGATTATTATACCGCCCCATTCTATAACCACGCCTCTAATACTATCGAACAACCTTTTCTGATGTCAAATACGTCTATGACTTATTAGTTTAACCTCGGTTATCAATAACATACTTATTGGTCTATATGAAAGTCAATGCTGCATTGAACCGTCATGTCTTGGTTGCTGATCCAGTGTTCTTACCACTAATGAACCAAATGCGTATGACTTCTTGCCTGATTATGGATGGCCACCTTATTTCTCTTACAATGCCCCTTCCACATACTTGCTCTTGTTGGCAGATCCAGGATTTCTTCTCATATTTTCATCATCTATCGCCGCAAAGCCCACTCATAGTAAAGGGAAACCTACAACACTTTTGAAAAACAAACCCGACAATAGGACAGTCAAAGAGAAACACAATAGGAAAACTCACCTGCTGTACAAAACTTGGTTGAAAAACGCCAATGCTCGTTTTCCACATTGAATATAAACTTCGCCGCGTCCCTGTCCCTCAAGCTATGAGGTGCGTCCCTCGCCACCAAAGAATAAAAATTTAATCATTTACGTACATACATTATGTGAGTTATGAGTGTCATAGAGTGAATGAAGCTAAATAAATAATAAACTAACTGTGAGTATGGGTTTTAACAATAAACCTTCGAGACAGGGTAAATAATATTTGCATGGGGTGCGTGTTTAACAGCCTGGGATCCAGTGTAAATGATTAACATAAGCATGCAAAGGAGAGCATTGATTGGTAAACAACGTCCGCGTACTCACATAATCGCATGTTTATATATAAATATCTTGCAGGACAGCACAATCTCATAGTATTATCGCCTGCCTTACTAGAAACATTATGACAGTGTCATAGATTTATAGTGCTTGCCTTATGGGTTATACATAAATGAGCACTAATGGGTGATTGCAGTCACTGTTGCAGTCAGACAGGTGACCATAATTGGATACAGACTCCTTACACTGGTTTTGTTTACCTGTAACTATATATGTCGTGTGTAACAATTTGTTACTGATTACAAGGATTTATAGCACTTATTTCAGAACAATTTATAAGAAAATGGGGTGACGCATGTACAGTGGTTTGTAGGATTGTTATTCACAATTTTTACTGTTCACCGAAAGGTGTCTAAACATTGGACTAGTGTTGTTTACATGTAGACTTTACCAGATATCCCATTTCGGTCCTACTATTTTGGGTACATGAATAATATATTATATATAGTGTCCTAGGCACTCCTGTGGATCTTATAAGTTGCAAAACCTTCCGTTAGCTGTACAGGCCTGGAAGCTGCCAGGCGTTGATAAATAATGGCTATGTTCTGTAAAACAATGCAGATATGTCAAGCTAAAACAATTAACACCACAAATAATATAACACAAACACAAGTGAAGAATGTTGAGTGAATTTCCCAGACGTTATGCAAATAATTCCGCTGATATGAGTATTTTGTAAGTATTTATTGAGCATTGTGTAAGCTAATGATGATGTAAACAATTCGCGTGATGATTGGAATCTCGGGTTGTTTGTAAAACTCGGTGGTCCATAGTTGCAATTAGGTATATGTGTTGCATAAAACTTATTGTTTATTTGATTATAGATATGTAGCAGTCCCATATAGTTGGTGGTCACAGGCAGTGATGCTTTCAGCTGCATAGCATGCAAGATTAAGTATGAGTCAGTTATTTAGTAGCTTAGTGAGGTGCAGGTAACTCATGTGTCGAGTGACCAGGGCGTGTGTCGCCCCACCGGTAAGAGTGTTTGTGTCGCCTACCGGTGCCCGCTCAGTCGGTGGTCAGGGCATGTGTTGCTCCACTGGTGTCCGATCGTGAAGTCGACGGGCAGGGCATGTGTTGCCCCACCTATATCAATCGCACGCCAAGGTGCCCATTTTATAATACTTATTTTAGCTTATGTGCAAGTGTGATGATTGAACTTTTACATACTCCGAGCTGGTGCTGCCCACGCCTATGTGGTGAAATATTTTAGTCATGTAGACATTCATGTTTTGGGCATTGTCAAGTTGGATCATGGTGCGAATGCCAGCATGATGGCAACAATTACGCAATAGGCTGACTCATGATATAGCAGCACTTCCCACTGAGTCAAATGTGACCTAGACAGATGAATTATGCGGTGAAATCTCTTGTGAGCATTCCATTGGTAGAAGTATTGCCATTGCCGTTTTATCTTCATGCGGGCACCAATTTTTAAACCCACCTATTCCTTAGCAAATCAATAGGTCATTTTATAAATAAGGATGTAACAATGAATGTAGGATGTTGTTACACCTCTCAAATTATATCCAGCAAATATTTTGTTTGTATGTTATATTTGGCCTACATAATTACCTGCTGATTCGAGCTTGATGAGTAACCGTTCTACTTAATTGTTACATAAATATATGTGTAAAGGGTGCACATGTAGTCTCTTGTATTTAATTTGATGGTACCTGTGCTAATTACTATATATGTTATAGGTTACACTGGAGCCTTCTAACTAGGAAGGATGCTACTGGCAAGCAGTGCCTGCTTGTTAAAAAAATCTGGGTAGTGCAGCCTGGATAGTAAAGCATGTATAGTTGTAACATTAGACAAACAATAATAACAGGTATTAAAATGGGATACAAAGGATGGACACTGGGTCCCACAGAAGTACCTGAATAAAAAAAATATATATGTATGGCCACGTATATTCGAATAAATATACTTAATGAATAATCAGATGTATTATAACATTTATCCATTGCTATGTTTAGATATTCATTTTTTACATAATTTCATAATTTTTTTTTTATATTTAGATATACAAAGAAATTTATATTTGATTGCTATATAGTATGAGGTGTACTGCTTTTAGTGCATTGGTACAGTGTTAAATTTCATACTGATTATATTTGTCCTACATTGATATTCCTATCTCTTCTTATTCTTAAATATGTTGTATAAGTGTCCAAGCCTAGGCCAACATCTTATTGTGTCTTATCCACATACTAAAATGCACTTTTCGATTTTAGGTAATTCTGGCGGAGGAATTCCACTCGTGGACCAGGGACACCGTCACGTGACCTCTGACCCCTGGATGGAACACCCGCGTTGGAAGTGCATGGCGCCCGTACCCCCAGACGATCGAATGAAAAAATAGAACAACAAGGACAATAATAAGAACAATGGAATTCCAAGGAGCCAAATATGAGCGAGGACACTTTTAATACACATATATATATATATGGAAATATATATATATACATATCATATTCATTATTATTCGATGGATTAGTCATCATGTTATACTAACCGTAGGATAACAAGCGCAGGTGATGATTGTAGATGGGATACTTTGTAAAAACGTGGGAGATTGCCATTCTCTATAAATTATTGTATGATGTGCACTTGATGTAGTAATTATTGAATGGTCTTACAATGTGGGGCGTACATAATTGATCGTGAATGATAAGCATGGGGAAGGGTATTAATTGGGGATGAACGACCATTCATAAGGGTAAATGGTAATCTTCCGCGGTAAGAGGTACAAAGTACAACGCAGGCTAAAATATATATAAAAAAAACAAAGGAAAAGGGGATGATGTCGTATAATTGATTATCTCAATTATACAATGTCTAAATCCCGTCATTTATTTCATAATATCTATGATTCATCATCAAGTATATAATGCTTGAACACCTGGGGGCAGGCTAACCCACCACCAGTTTTCATAATATTGCCTGAGGCGGGTCTTGAAAACACGTGGCACTGTCGTCTGCCGAGGCGGGGCTTGCCACCACGTGACAAGCACGCCGCCTGTCTAGCGCAAAACTAGCCGCCAGACGAAACACAAGTTACACAGGCCCAGGCCCCTAGGCTGGGCCCTGTCAGAAGGACCTCGGCTGCTGCTACCTTGTACATAGCGCTCAAGACTAATACAAACTTGGAATAAAAAGTTGAAACTATCATCAAGGCGTTCTTCACTGACTATAACGTTTATACACAGTTTCCCATGCTCTGAAATAAAGGTTAATATATCTGTACCTATATTCTCATGACATCATCAAAGAGCCATCTCCAAGATCTTGACAAGTGGTTTATGATCAACC
>JAGTTF010000419.1:77745-97812 GCA_019095985.1 Streblospio benedicti
CGATCAATGGGAGCCACCAACTTACAAAAAACGAGCCTTTTAGACATGCTAGGTACATCACAACCTCGCGGTTGTGTCCATCCTTGCATATATCCTGAAACTTGTGTTTGTAGTCGTGGAGTTCCGCCAGCATTAGCTGTTGTACCGTGTGTACAGACAGCACCCAAGCTAGAGGACCCTGGTGTCCCACCTCCACGTGTAGCAGTTCGTCTAGCCTCCCAGGCTTGAAACCCCAGCAACATTACCATAGTAACGCACAGTGGGGCAGTGGGGGTATCTGTTCAGAGCTTGAGCGTTATACTCTACCCATCCTAGAAACCTCACCTCTGCATCCCCCCTGCACTACTTGAAGGGGTTTCCCCCGGAGTACCAGATGCAGCATTAAGGTGCCCATTAATGGCAGTTCTCATTTCTAGCCCAGAATCAATGACGGAACCACCCAGGGGTGACTCACATGCCAGAGGTTCAAGCCATGGTTGCCGCTTCCACTGTACTCGGACCAGGGCAGTGCCTATCAGAGTGACCATAACAGGCATTGCCAGCACTACACCTTTGATAGAGTCCTGGTGGAAGGGGTTTCATCATCATTCCCATTGGAAGTTGCCCGAATTTCGGTAGTACCGGCACCTGGTTGCCAGATGAAGGCTATCCCGGAGCAGGAGGCTCCAGAATTGCAAGGTTGTCCATGGAACTCAATGGATGGAGAACGAGTTCCATATCTCATGTCCCCGCCCTGGAGCACGGAAGCCCCAGGAGGTGTGTACACACTACCGTCCCCGGAATCGCGGATACCCTGACATGGCTGGGGAAACCAGGCTACCCCAGAACATTGCTGTTCTAGAGTTTTGCAGTCCCCGGCGGTCATGGTTATCACGGTCGGTGCGTACACTTGGTGTACCAACGTCACCTGCATTTGCGATGGCCCCGGAAGGCAGACTTCTGTGTCGTGTCCCCATGTGGTTGTCTCTCAGGGAGGCTGGATGACTAGAGTCACCAGCTTCATCGCCCATATCAAACAAGTCCACTAAGTGCATTCTACGTTTGTCCAAGGTTGTCGGCCCCCACCAAGACTGATATCATCATGGGCCCTAGAAACTGCTGGGCTTAGGGCCAAAACATAATGTTCTTGATCAATTTAGCTGCTCATGCAAATGTTCCGATCTCAGGGTAATACCCAATTTGGATTGCCCACAGGTTTTGGAGCAGGTCTGGATACCTCAGCGGAACAGCCCAGAGGTCCCCTGGAAGGGGGCGCATAAGTACAATTTCCACCCGAGTTCGCCAGATCCAGCTCGGCAGTTGCCACGTTCATACCCCGGTGCTGCCCCCTCCTCACCTGCTGGTGAGCCTGAGAGCACCTGTGGTCCGGTCACGTGGTTTCTCCACGGATTTCCATTCCCTCACCCGGTGGCGAGCCTAGAGAATATGCCAAGGTGTCTTTTATATTTTTTGATAACAATCAGCCAGTTTTTGAAGAATAACTATGCACCTTTTTAAAAAAAAGAGTGTGTGGCTAGGTCGGGTATCAACAAGTGAAAATGTCATGCTTGCAGTTGTAGACGATGGATACAATGCTGTTAATATTATTCATATTGTGCGACGAATATGTCAGCTGCTGGTTTTCTTGTTATGCATCGAATCGTTTTTGTGTTACTGTTCTGGAATAAATCTTTGACAGAGACCACGCGTTTTTAACTCAACTATTTTCACTGCTTATATTTAACAGGTTATGGGCCCAGGATGCCGAGTTTAAATGATTAAGTCAGTTGACAGTGTATGCTGGAGTTTTGTGTTGAACAATTTGTGGTCGGGAGTGTTAGTGATAGCGCTGTATAATTGCTATACTATTATTCAAAGATATCTGTCAAATTTCAAAGATGGCGGCAGGAATGGACGTTGGGCGTTTGTCGATAGATAAATTGGAAACAAATAATTGGTCGACATGGAAGTTCCAAATCAAGCACATGTTGCTCTCCAAAGATTTGTGGAAGCATGTTACTGGTACAATGCCTGTTGGTGCTAACGATGCCGCTATAGCAGAGTGGAATGGCAAGGTTCAGATGGCTCTAGCCTGTATAGTGTTGTCAATATCGTCGAGTCAGCTATATTTAGTGACATCATGTGATACTGCTCAGGAAGCATGGAAAGCATTGTGTGAACATTATGAGTGCAACACACTCGGTAATAAGCTGATATTAAAGAAACAATACTTTAGAATGGAAATGTCAGAAACTCAGTCAGTAGAAACACATCTGAAGGAGATGAAACTTCTTACAGAGATTAGCCTCGATTGACTGTGCTGTAAGTGAGGAGGACCAAGTGGTCACTTTGTTGGGTAGTTTGCCAAAAGTTACCAAAATTTTGTTACTTCTTTGGAAACTCGTGGAGATGATCTAAAACTAAGTTACGTACAACAAGCTTTAGTGTACGAGGAAAAGAAGCAAAGGTTTTGGCATTGCCACTACTACTGATGGCATGGAGGAAAGTGCTTTGTTGGCGAATAAGAAGAATTTCAAGTGCCATTATTGTGGAAAACCCGACATATGAAGAAACACTGTTTTAAGTTGAAACGTGAGAAGAGCAAAAAGTGAAAGTGCTAGTATGGCAAAAGGTGATGAAGTGTGTGATTTCGCGTTCACTACAGCTCAGTATTTTTCAGGGTGGTGCATTGACTCTGGTGCAACAAGTCACATTTGTAACAATGAAAAATTATTCAAATCATTGGATAAGTCTAAAAATGAATTTGTTACTGTGGCTAATGGCAATATTCTGAAGTCCGAAGGACGTGGTGAATGTTTAGTTAGATGTACTGTGAATAATCATACTAGTTCAATACCTATTAAAAATGTCATGTTTGCTCCTGAAGCTCCTTGTAATTTGTTATCTGTAAAATGTATAACTGATAAAGGGCTGAAAGTCATTTTTGAGAATCATCATGATAAATGTCAAGTGTTATTTCAAATAAAATTGTTGCATTAGGTGAATTGAATGGTAACTTGTATGAACTTCAGGAGGAGAAAGTTCTAGCTGCTAAAGAAACGTCACATTGTGTTCATGAGTGGCATTTGTTATTAGCTCATAAGAATATTCATGATATTAGAAAAATGAATTTAAATATCAAACAATTTAATTGTAGTGATATTTGTGAGCATTGTATCAAAGGAAAAATGGCAGCTAAACCTTTTCCTAAGAAATCATCTGAAGTAAATAACATGTTTGATGTTGTCGTTTCTGATGTGTGTGGACCTTTCCAGGTTGAATCTGTTGGCCGTGCAAAATATTTTGTAACGTTTATTGATGTGTACAGCAGATATTCTAAAGTGTATTTTTTGTGATAAAGTTGATGTTGATTTGAATTTAGATTTAGATTCAGATATTGTTGATGAGGATGTTGAATCTGAAAATGAATCTGTCCATGATGTAGAAGATAATGATCAAGTTCATGAGAATGTCAATGATGAGATTAATCTTAGAAGGTCAAGTCGTGAAAATCAGGGCAAATTGCCAAGTTATCTCAATGATTATCATGCTTTCTCAGCAATAGAACCAAATAATCTGAAAGAGGTAGAAAATAGTTCTGAAAAGGATGAGTGGTTCAAAGCTATGAATGAAGAATTAAAGTCTATCCATGAAAATGAAACATGGGATTTAGTTGATTTACCTAAGGGTAAAAGTGTAATTGGATGTAAATGGTTCAAGATGTTTGTTAGACTGAAAATAATGTCGCTGACATGCTTACTAAACCATTAAAATTTGTCAGGTTGGAAATTTTGAGAAATATTGCAAACGTCTGTTGAGTTAGAAATTTCGTATTGTGTTAAATTGTGTATTGAATAAGTATTCGTCGAGGAGGAGTGTTAATATTATTCATATTGTGCGACGCTGGTTTTCTTGTTATGCATGTCACTGTTCTGCTGGTTTTTTAACTTGTTTTCATGCATCGAATCGTTTTTGCACATGTTAATCTGTTCTGGAATTTAAAATTTTTTTTTCTTTCAGATATCCTTCAGCAGTCCGCTTTAAGTGATTCACCAATAAGCATGTCAAGGCAGCCTGCTCATTTTTATGGTGCCTGCTTACATTTTCGGATCTGTTGAAACTGTGGAAAAGAAGAACTTATTAGTTTGAAATTAGTTTTAAGTAAGATATACGTTATTACTTGTTATCGCACCATGAAGCAAAATCCATACTAACGTAGCATGCAACTTTTCCACTCCTTGCTTCCCAAAGTAACATAACCAATGTTTTCCATTGACGCACAAACACTGGAACATGATGTTCTAGTATGTGCATTTTGGGAGGACGGATATTTCTCGGCTTCTCTTACTTGTCTTAAGAATCTTTCGATATTCATTTCTAGAAATCAAAATTTACACATTTAACACAAATGTAATTCAAGAAGCAATATTAGACTTTAATCATATCCACATCAAAAGCATACCTCCTTCTTTGATATCTTGATTCTCAACATCACGCTTTCTGTTCAAGAACAAATATACGTTCTTGAAACTTTGGAACATAGCTCCATACTTTGCACATGTTTCACCAATTTTAGCATGAAAATCTTCTTGAATTTGCACCATTACAATTTCCCTGGTAAATATTCATCTAGTTTATTATGAGCAATGTTTCTAATACCACCAAATAGGTTTTGCTGAAAATATTGTTTATTGTTAATTTCTTTTTTTACTGAACACCAGGGCCACTTGATATACAGTGGAACCTGTCCATGTGGACACCTCCGTATAGTGGACACCTGCCTTATGTGGACACTTTTCACTTCTCCCGTTTCAGTTTTCCTATATAACATATATAAAGTGAACCTCTGTATAGTGGACACCTGTCTTATGTGGACAGTGGACACTATATCTGCTCCCAAATAGCTTATATACCTCCGTATAGTGGACAGTTCAAAATTTTCCGCTGTATTAGAACAAAGAAATATTCACTGGGGAAGGGACTCCTGTGCAAACATAGATTAAAGACTTGTGACCTTAACCACAAAGAGGCCT
The DNA here is from genome assembly GCA_019095985.1 of Streblospio benedicti. Classification (NCBI taxonomy): domain Eukaryota; kingdom Metazoa; phylum Annelida; class Polychaeta; order Spionida; family Spionidae; genus Streblospio; species Streblospio benedicti. The sequence continues at coordinate 82,758 of JAGTTF010000419.1, forward strand.
TGTTTTTGTTTGCTTACCAGTTAAGGTATGTGGTCAACCATTGTGCATAAGTGCTAATATTTGCAGAGCAGTAATTAAAACATGTATGTTTTTACTAGTTCCTGCATGGTCATAAACCTTTCAGGGATGAAAGTAATTAAAATGTGACATGAGCAGAAATTTGTGCAAAAATTGATTAAGGAAATTACAACTCATGTCACTTAGTAACATTTCTTTGTTTCAGTGCTAATGCAGACATTCTTCTTACCAACCCACCTGTATATAAACAACCATGCTAAATTGTAAAGTAGTCAGTTGATCCTGGACGTTAAATCTTTCACATGTAATTGGTCGCATGATGGGGAGTAACTATGAATAATTTGTATTATGTCCACAAGTAAAATTACAATAAACATTAATTCTATTTTGGTAATATGTTCACATCAGTATCACTTAAATAATTAATTATTATACACAAAAAGGAAAATATCTTTAATAGACTGTAAATGTCAAGCACATTATCACCAGACAAACTGTCAAAACCTGTCAAACCTGTCTTATGTGGACAACCTGTCTTATGTGGACACTTTTCACTTCTCCCGAAGGTGTCCACATAAGACAGGTTCCACTGTAGTCAAATGGAAGCTTAGGGGTTGTAAAACCTGTCTTCAGCTGTATCTATCATTGCTAGAAATATGCTTGCTAAAAGACGTGTGAGAGAGAGAAGTATGAAAAATATATATCCGCAAGCACTGGGAATTACATATATATCATTCAAAAAGCACTAAAAAATGCTAATAAGACCCTTCTAAAAATTTGGTCCTCAAGTGGGATTGAGTCCCCGCCAGAACCCGCGATATAATCAAATGGAAGCTTAGGGTTGTAAAACCTGTCTTCAGCTATATCCTCGTTGGTAGAAAAATGCTTGCTAAAAAGACGTGTGAGAGAGAGCAGTATAAAAATATATAATTTACAGATCAGTGTGTCATCATCAGAGGGATTCATACGAAGATGAATATGCATGATATTCATGTAATTCATTATCATCACACTGTTCAGCATCAGATGGAATCTCATTATTCAAAATCTTGTTTTCTTTAATGATCAGATAATTAACTATCTATAAACTGCGTGTGAATGATGCACTCTTTGACATGAAGTTTTTAATTGAACACCGCATTTGCTGTAGTCTGTTCTAATTCGATAGCCTGCGAGATCAAACGGACAAAGGTGGCACCGTCATTTGTGTTTAGTAATGGCTTGTTCAATAAGTTTGTAGCATTTTTTCTAAATAACTTATGTAATAGTTCATTTCACATTTTGAAACTTCCTGTTCTTCTTTTCGCTTTGTCAATCCTTAAAAAGAAGATGATAGTATTCTTGGAGTGAAGAGAGAGTCGGTGATGACATTATATTCTTCAAGGTAGCATGCCTCTTGGCTAAGTGTCGGATAAGGTTGCAATGACTTGTATTGATCTCGTAATTTTTCTATTTTCTTAACACAACGTTTCAACGACCTTTGTATGCGAATGTGTATATAGCTTGGCCACCTGAAAAAGGTACAGGCTATGAATTATTTGGGTATAACATTATTACACATTATAAGAAAAGTTAATTGAACTTTGATAACAGTTTGTCTATAAAAATAATTTTACGCAATTAAAAATTACTTCCTCCTGCATGCCAACTGCATGAGTTCATAATGTGCATTCACTTACTTGCATATTTTGCTATAAGACTAAGCAAAAAACTTCCTCTGTGATTCTAAATGAGCCACATTTTTTATGTATTTTCTCTCTCTGTCTATCAATCTCAGTAGCCAATTGTCTTGTGTATGTATTGAATGTAGATGATGGCCGACTGACTGATTATGCTTGCGCTCAAAACTTTTGAGTAAACTGTCAATCCTAAAATTAAAAATGTCCAGTAGTATGAAGTACATCAATATATGTCCACGATAAATGTCCATATGATGTCATACAGATGTCCATGTTCATATGTTAATAAGGGAAACTTTGGATATTGCAAATTTGGACCAAGTATGCTGTCACAAAACTAAGAGTTGTATGGGAAACTCTTGTTTCAGAGCAACAGTGAATATGGTGTGAGGGAAAGTCTTGTTTTAAAGAACAAGTCCAATGATGTAATCCAGTTTAAACAGTTTATTATTGAGTATACTGTTGTTGGTAGGCGCTCGTAGGTATCTGAGAATGAGCGATGACGACGATCTTCTACTGACACATGGACAGGGCCCAGGCTTGCAGCCTGGAGCCGTGTCCCTGCCCATGTGTCCTCTGTCAGCCCAAGGCAGGCGTTTTCTATCAGAAAGAAGACGGCGGCGCTTGTCACGTCAGCGGCAAGCCCGCCCCGTCGGCAACTGCCGGGCCATGCGCCATGGCAAGCAAAACAATAATACAACAACAAGGAATGGGGGCTAGCCTGTTACCAGGCATTGTATATTGACGTGTGGTCAATATACGACATGGTCCCTCTTTCCTTTTTTTTTTTTTTTTAATATATAACCGTGCTGTTATGTCTCCGTTGCCTTCCTAACTCATGGAAGATTGTAAATACTACCCTTATGAATGGTCGTTCAACCCAATTAACCCCTTCCCATATCCCCCATCATTGTTCATGAATTTATTGTATCATTCCCCCACATATGAGACCATTCAGTAATTACTACATTGTTCATACATCATACAATTGTTATGAAAATAAAACAATCTTCCATCCTATATTACAATAGTGTTTTTACATTACACCACTTGCGCCCGATTCCCTATGTTAGTATTTCATGATGCCTATTCCACGGTATACATATATCTTCTCACAGTGGTCTTTACTTGCTAAGCGGAAGGCACCATCCTATACTGGGGTAGCATACTGGCCTTTACATTTCCTTAAGTCTTATTACAAATTTATTAACTATTTAACCAAACAATGCCAGTGCTCCAGTAATGCATGGCAATCCCCCTCTCTCACAAGCAAAGCTCTGTGCGTGTTAGTAACACACAATTGGTCAAGTTACAAATATAAATATTCAATAATTGCATAACCTAAATTAACATTCACAACCCTAAATTTAAAACTACTTTAATGCAGCACCATTGATGTCCATCATACATTCTTATGGTTATAAACATAATTAACACCATTAGATTATTCACTATCGTCCATTACACATCGAATAATATTTTATTCAATTCTTTTATAACATTACAATACCTATTAATAACCATCATTATTTATTTAACTATCACCTATTATAATTGCCGGTATATAATTACAGCCACAAGTCCTATTTTAAAATACGCAAACACAAATGTTACAATTTCTGTCTAACTAATTCATAAAATGTATAATATCTCACTTTTATGATCTATTAATCACACTGTTTGCTTCCATAGGCAATGGTGCATGCTTATCTGTAATCCCTTTATTCAACATTAAAATCTGAAAATAACATGCCAAAACATCCTGCTTGACCAATTGTAACACCAGAAATACATGATATGTGTTAGTAGATTATATATTATATTTAATTAAATGAATTATCCTGACCATTTACATAGTAATGCATTATTGTCCCCTTTAGTATTTATACATTCACATATAATTAACTTAGTTATGTTAATTAAACCTTATTTTACATTATCAATCTAAAATTTGTATAAGCCATTCCTGCATATGCGTATGTTAATTCTACTATATATTATAGTAACAATCTTTATTGTCTTTACTGAATTACTCCATCTTTATATTACTATCAAAGTTTCACTGCCTTTATTGCTGGTTGAATTCTTCCGACGTCTTGCTTCTTTTATTTCTTTTAGCTCTTCATTGCACTTATTTTTATTCATTGCACAATGTTCAGACATGCAGAGAGAAAGCTCCCACAAAACATAATGTAAACTTGAAACACCACTTCTTAGCGCAAAAGTCAAATTAGAGAGCGCACTATGGTCCAAATGCAGTGAGGAACAGAGCACTATCTTTTCGCATATGCAGGCCGCAACACGGCATACACAGGGGGGAATCCAGCATCATCCACATGGCCAGGACAATTCATCGTCTAGCCTCGCGCCCGAACCGCTCAACCAGACACCAAACACACCTGGAAATATAGCTTAGAACAGTAATCTGGTCTATACAATCATACATTAAGCATCTCAAATATTCAGGAAACCCTGAAACACAAGTTTATAAACAAACAGGCACTGCTTGCCAGTAGCATCACTCCTAGTTAGAAAGGTTCCAGTGTAACCTATATATATAGTAATTAGCACAGGCACCATCAAATTAACAGATTACAGTTTAGTGTATGGCATTAGGTGACTATACGTTATAGCCCACAATCATATCATGAAGAGGTCACTTCACATGCACTTCAAACCATGTAACCAACAATTAATTGCCAGTACCAAAATGTGTCAAGTCATAAATAATCTTGAAATTCTGCCACTTGATAAATATATCTTATGAACCATGTTGGTCCACAATAGCTTAATGTGTATATCAGGTTATGGTAAAAATCATTGTACTCGTTTCATCATATTAAATGGAATCATAATACTTTCAAAAGCTGCTTATCTATTTTGGAAGGATTTAATATTTATTTATTTACTTAAGCAAATGCTCAATAATATAGGAATATATCATCAATTGATTAAAGAAAAATCACCGCTCGGTGCATAGTGCAAACATCCATGTATGTGTTCTGTAGTAAATTGGAAACCAACGTCAAATACATTTGAACTAATTTGACCATGCAGCAAATTGACCTCCTGATGTTAATGGATATATTTCCATTGCAAAATAGTGCCAAACTTGACACACGAAAGTACCACCTTTTATTGTCTAAATCAGGTCCGCAACGTTTTCCCATATTCGCGCATGTGCTGTAACTACTGGTACCTCACTCTGTATTTACCACTTCTGGCGAACACAGACATGTGATGAGTTACATATGCATACAAGACTTCAATGTTTGTAGTTTAGCATTCGTATAATCTACACATTGAGACTTGTTTCAATTGTTGGCGTCCTGACTGTATCATGATAATATTGCTCATACATAAAAAAAAAAAACAGGCCAATGCTGCACACCTGAATATTGTAAACTTGAAAAGAACAAGCCACACATACATGAACGTTCCCAAACCAAGAGCAAACATAAAATTCTGAAAACAATCTATGAACGCACACAATTATGCAATTAGTTATCTCATATAACCATTAGTCTAAACCCAACCTTTTAATATTACATTGAACTAATTGTCATTTGTTATTAAATTAGTTAAATTATGTCAAAGGAAAGAGGTATTCAACCCCATAACCTTTTAAATATAGAAATGCTAAATCATGTTAAACTGTACTCTCAATTAGCAGAATTTGGTAACAAGCAAATGCAATACTTTGAGGCTACATATGCACCCTTTTCTTATACATTTAACTGAAGTTGATCGACAAGTTGAACCTATTATCCATTGAGCTTGAATCAACAGGTAATTATGTAGGCTAAATATAACATACAAATAAAATATTTGCTGGATATAAATCCTTGCGTACTGGTACTATGTAATTTTACAGACAAACAGTAAACTGACCTTCGCCAACACATTATGATTATATAATATATCACACAAACAATGAAACTTTATAAACATGAAACACAACAATCTAATACAGCAAACAAATATACAATTTCCAGATGTGTTTTTCATCCCCATAGCTTAGATAATTACCCCGTTATGTAACTAAATAATCAAAATTTTGATCAACATCCCAAGTAATTTAGAAATTTTCGTGTGGTAAGTAGTCCCCGATTTATTATATCAAGGTGAGTACACATATCAACTTCAAAATTGTTAAGCACGTCACAAGCAATTTGCTCCTCAATCGGAATCATTACAATCCATGCTCATGGTTACAATCCCCCACTGTTATAGCACTTATATCTCATATAGCTTGTTCATTGAGGGCAAAATAATCAGCTCGAACATTGGGGGCAATTCGAATATGACAGTTCAATGTGACACTGATTTTCATTTTAGACCAATAATATGTGACGATTGCTATGCAACAACACTCTATTCGAATACAGTGAAATGGAGAAGTAATAAAATGAAGGCAAGTTTTTATTGAATAACAAGACAATAAGGAAACATATCTATCTATTATAGAATCCGCTCCCCCTTTTAGTGGGCATGGTGAGCCGTTCGGTAATGAATGATAAGATATCAAACATAACATCACGTCCGCTCCCAATTGGGCATGAGCACAAAGGAGCTTGAGTCCAGTGAAAATGGAATCGCCCTCTCCAGTGTAGTAAGAAACACGTGGGCCTGCTATGTCCCCCTGTGACAGATATAAAAATTAGCAATGATACGTAAACATGCACATTGTATAAATACTGCCCCCTATTGCCTTGAACCACGTGAAAAGAATGGGCGTCCTTATAGTGTAGTAAGGAAACACATGCCCTGCCCGCCGTTGACTACAGAACAGACACCAGTGGAGCAACACATGCTCGGCCATCCACCACCGCCCTGCCTGGGGGGCACCAGTGGGGGGCAAACACATGCCCTATACCGGCGAGGGGGAACACACGCCCTAGCCACTCACACAGAGTTCACTGGACACCCTTGTCAAGCTATTTAATCATTCAGCTCACAACTCCGACCGTGGCGTGTATTAGTATTCCTAATTATTAACACACATGCATACCAACACTACTATCTGAATTTTTACAATCTGCCATAAATAATTCACACCATTTCTCGGCTCCATGAATAATACTGTATTTATAATAATAAGGTGTAACCGTTGAAGGGGGTGCCAATCGTCAACTTAGTTCCAAACTCACATTGCCAATTACCATTACTTGCACAGAAAATCCATCTTAAGTTATAACTGACTCATATTTAATCTTGCATGCTATGCAAGCTGACCAGCATCACTGCCTGTGACTACCAACTTTTATGGGACTGCTATCTATCGATAATCAAATAAACAATAAGTTTTATGTAACACTATACCCAATTGCAAACAATGGACCATCGAGTTTTTCTACAAACAACCCGAGATTCCAACCACCACTCATCATACAAATTGTTTTACTGTATTGAAATTGTTTACTCTTTGAAATTTTTAAAGCCAAGTCAGTAATATGGATGACCCCTTTACATTGGGAGAAAGTATGTAATACATGGACCCTTGTTTAGTACTGTATTCATTAGAAATGTTGCTGTTGTTATTGTTTTTCAACTTGTTGTTTTTCTAATTCACTGTGATTGTATTTTTTTATTATTGCACTTGTTTATAATTAATTCATGTACATGGTATGTCACAAATACATAAAATTTCCTGTACAGCCACCGGCCCTTTCGGAAGAAATAAAGATTGAAGATTGAAGATTGAAGTTTACGTGAATATCATCATTTTGTTTTAAACAATGCTCAATAAATACTTTACAAAATACCCATTGGTTTGCCCAATTCTGCAAACCGCCACATCAAAAATGAAACATTTGTAAATAATTGTAAATAGAATAACGGCTTATCACGAGAACGAAAGCTTGAACAGTGCAGACATATGCATATTTTACTAATACTGTTTACATACTGCATTTTATAGTTTATGCGTATCAATGGACTATCTATTACTAGTACATGGAAATCAACAATAAACCAGGATCATTAATACAATAGGATATTTAATCAAACCGAAGTTGAACATAAGTATTTTTATAATTTTAGCTTGCCAATTTAGCAACATAGTAGAAAACATTTAACATAAGTTGATACTCAGCGCTTTGCACAAGTTTCATTAATTAAATCATAGTAAACATAGTATACAATTCGTCATGGATATCCCTTCAAATGACTATGCATTCATACACCTAAAAGGGGTGACATGCATCAAGACCTGTTTTAATAACAGAATAGCCAGTAGCAATCATAAGAAGGAGAAAACCAGGCGGAAAAAATTAAAGGATAAGCTTGGTCTTACTTATAAGGACTCCATCATCTTGGATTCAAATGGCTCTGGTGACTTCTGTGATGCAATCGTTTATGCCAGAGACATATCGAAGTGGATATCTGCTTTTAGTGAGTTGTATACAACAAAAGGTTATAAAATACAAACACAACTCATCTCTAATGGAAAGCAGATTTCATGGTATGAGGGATCTGCTATGCAGATATGTTTCAATGTCTATGATCATACGAACAAAATGATGGTTCAGGGCAACATTGACAGTTCTGAACAAGATTTAGTGAGGTGGGTGAAAGATTTCAGTGAAATTGAGTCACAAATTATACAACAGAATATCCCTCACCAACCAGATAGCAAACAACACCAGAATGAAGCGGACATACATCATACTCCTGCTGCTCTATTTACAGTAGACTTATCATCTGAGTCGTGTGCTAATTTCAAGAAAGCCAATGCAGCCCTACTTAAGGCAGTTTGTGTTCTGAGAAGAACATTTCCTGAACATACGACAGTGTTTAGCAGATTTATGGAGAAACCACCTTGCATCAATGACATAAAAAAAAAAATATAATAACAATAACAAGTATAGTGACGCAAAGAAAGACATTGAGTTAAAGACATTACAACGTTAGTCAAAGACACTGAATCACAGATCTATAAATACCTTTTCTGGATCGACTAAAAATCACTGGGCTCACTGAAAAATGAAACTTTGTTCGAACCAAATCAAATTTTTAGTGCTGGTGACATGAAGAGAACAGATGTAATAGTAAAGATATGTAACTGCCCTTTTGAAAATACCAGTTGCAGGCTATCCACCTTAGAACTGGTATGTGCAATACAATTAATACAAGCGTATTGGTACCAATAATCATGTAGACAACCACATATCATTATGTATGTTCACACTAACTTGTTAGTAATAATAATAATAATGATTAATAATTTAATTTAGATCCATAAGTTCAGAAACGCTACATACAATAGCAATAACATAAAAAAAGATAATACAAATACATGCAATAAAATCCAAAACAGTTTTAAACATGCATTAAGAGTTCATAGAGTAAAAGACAAGACATTACAATGATAAAATATGACTTAATGACAAAAAAACACATATATATGATATTTCACGACATAAAAAGATGTATCTTAAGATTTCTTTTACAACACTCTAATGACATGGACAGTCTCAATTTCAAACGTAGTTCATTCCATGCCCTGGGCTCTTCCACCTCAGGCTGATTTCACATCCCCATATGTCATCAATTTTGGTCTGGTATTATAAAGAACATGTGCCTGCAAATCTTGTCACTTCATCTGCCTAGCTATAACACTTTAAAATGATCAGCAGGATATTTTGGGCCAAGAGTATTGTTCAAGCACTTGAAAACCAGAAGTAACAGCTTGAAATCTATTCTTTTTGATATTGGTAGTCAGTGAAGCTCTGATAACACTGGTGATGGGTGTTCAAATTTTCTTATCCTCTTAACCATACGAGCAGCTTTATTTTGTACTTGTTGGAAAATTTTGAATCTGTTTATTTAATGCAGATCAGTCAACAACAAAGTTGCAATAGTTAAGGCATCTGTGATAAGGAATGCACCATTTATGCAATAGCAGAAACATGTTAAACACATATTATTAGTATTAGTATTAGGAGTATTACACCAAAAGGGTACAAAAATGAACTCATCCCAATGATCTCTGGCAGAGGTGGTGGAGTAGCTCTGATATTCAGGGACTGCCTCACACGTAACCTAGTTAATAGATCGCCATTGATGTCATGTGATTTTATAGAAGCATTATTCTCAACTGGTAATGACTGTATTCGTTTAGTTAACATCTACAAACCTCCATCTACTAGTAATTATGGGCAGCTACACTCTGTCTTTATGGAGGAGTTTTCCGACTATTTTGATAGTTTATCAACTCTCTAGGGAAAGTTGATTGCTCTTGGCGACTTCAATTATCATGTAAATGATGCCAGTGATAATGAAGCAGCTGATTTCACAAATCTTCTGTTTTCACTGAACCTAACACAACATATCTCCCAACCAACCCATGTACGTAGGCATACTCTGGATCTTGTCATCACCAGATCAAATGATGAAATTATAAGAAATATTGAGGTTCTTCCACCGTCAATATCGGACCACTCACCTATATGGTTCACCTTGCCATATCACCAACCTTGTAGCAACAAGAAAACGATAATATATAGGAATATAAAAGCTATTGATCTTAGTCTATGGTTATCAGTTGATCAATACTGCATTCTATCATTCTTTGCAAAAATCACCGCCAATAACCCACGCTGATTGGTCAATCAGCGTGCTCAATTTTTCAATGGAAAACACGCTGCAAAAAAAAAACACGGCGCTAGTCTAAACTCCTCACAATATCAATACAGCCGCTGACGAAGCAAGGCGTATTCCGTGTAGCGGAGAGCAGAATTTTAGACTAACTCCCTAATAGTGGTCTCCGCGCGCTCAAAACACACGAAATTGACTGGCAATGAGAATATTATAATATGATTTATTTTAAAATAAAATGGATTTTAGTCGTGATAGTATGGTGATTGACCACTCGATTGTCGTGTCAATCGTAAAATTGAGCATGCTGACGTCTGATTTACCCGAACAAGGGTAGAAAAATGAACTCATCCTAAGGATCTCTGGCAGAGGTAGTGGAGTAGCTCTGATCTTCAGGGACTCTCTCACACGTAACCTAGTTAATAGATCGCCATTGATGTCATGTGATTTTATAGAAGCATTATTCTCAAATGGTAATGACTGTATTCGTTTAGTTAACATCTACAAACCTCCATCTACTAGTAATTATGGGCAGCTACACTCTGTCTTTATGGCGGAGTTTTCCGACTATATTGATAGTTTATCAACTCTCTAGGGAAAGTTGATTGCTCTTGGCGACTTCAATTATCATGTAAATGATGCCAGTGATAATGAAGCAGCTGATTTCACAAATCTTCTGTTTTCACTGAACCTAACACAACATATCTCCCAACCAACCCATGTACGTAGGCATACTCTGGATCTTGTCATCACCAGATCAAATGATGAAATTATAAGAAATATTGAGGTTCTTCCACCGTCAATATCGGACCACTCACCTATATGGTTCACCTTGCCATGTCGCCAACCTTGTAGCAAGAAGAAAACGATAATATATAGGAATATAAAAGCTATTGATCTTAGTCTATGGTTATCAGATCTGTCTAAATTAGATTTGTCAACAAACCCTTCAGACGATTTGGATGAACTTGTTGATCAATTCTATCTTTCCTTCTATAAGTTGCACTGGAGTAGGTTAGTTCTCCTTGGCTACACACACCTTGATAGGCTCTTGTCGTTGTTATTATTATGGCCACTGTAGGATTAGGGAACAGTACTCTCTTGTACTGGTTATGAGCCGAATATCGGCAGTTCTCTCTTAGACGCTGGATGGGCAGCAAGTAGGGTTGTCGACCTATTCCTCGGAATAGGCCCTCATTCACTTGTCTCCCCAGGTTGGCCGGTGGCCTTCCTTCCTCTCGAGGTCTAACCCGCGTGGCTGTGTGTAGGGGACGCCCGAAGCACATGCGTGTCAGCACTGGTGCGAAGTCCTCCCCGTGCGGAGGCCTCTCGTGAAACCCAGGGGTGAACACCGTCTTGGCAGTAGGTAACCTAGGAACCTAGGCCGGGGCGTACGTGGAGAGCTTAGTACACAACGAGGAGTCAGCTAGAGAACCGCAAGACCTCCCTGGGGTTCGCGTAGCCCGCGAATGTCACCCCAGGGCCGACGCAGTCAAGAAGTAGGCGGTGATCGGACAAGGCCGACAATAGCGTATATTGTCACTTTCTTCACAGATTGGTGCCGTGACCAGGATCTCACGAGAGTACACGCAAGAACCAGGGCCAACCCGAACGGGAGCCCCTGGGGTTACCAACAGCACAGGGCCCACTTGATGGGTACCCCTGTTGGAACCGTACTCTGAGATCGCAGCCATGGCGGAAGCACCCAAGACCAGCCCGTAAGGGCAGTTGTTCCAGTTGTTCCAGTTGTTCCAGTTGTTCCAGTCGTTGCAGTCGTTGCAGTCGATGAAAGATTTATTTGGGTTTGCCCAATCACAGTCCCTCGAGGATGACACAGAACAACAAAAAGCAAGAGACTCCCGCACCGCAGTGAAACTGCACAGCGCGGTCGCTCGCGCGGCCGCGCGAGCCGAACACCCACGCGGCATGTGGAGCGACGGATCGCCTCTATCATGACCATAAAGTGGAAGGCGTTGACCGGGGGAGTGGAGGAAGTGTGTGACACGACCCCACTGCCGTCGTTCACCCTTACCGCGCCGGCCGTATTAGAGGAACAGTCCGCTCTAGTTGACCCGACACCCCCGGGTGGAAGAGATCAGCTAATACCAGACGTGTCAGTCGCCACGGGAAGTTCGCGCGAGGAGTTGGAAACAGTGTGCGGTGGTGACGTTTCACCACCTGCCCCACCCAGTACTTACGTAGACTTGTCTAACATGGACTGGGAAAGAAGAGGAACAAAAGAAACTACTTGACGAGTCGGGCGGGGAAGAACAGTTGTCAGGGGATCACGAGCGCTCGCGGGCGCGACCACCCGTTAGACACGACCCCCGACGACGTCAAGAGCAAGGGAATGCGCGACTCTCACGCGACCAACGCGGGGGAGCGCGCGACAAGATTAAAGGGCCAGTGGCCAATACAGAGGGTGCGACCGCACAAACGGACCGGGTTGGCGGCGGGAGGAACAGCAAGGAGGACTCAGGAAAAGCGAATTCTCCACGAGGCGAGCAGGGGAAGAAACCACGTGTCAAGTGCGACACGCAGCAACAGCAACAGCGACCGTCCGCGAGGAAGACTCTCACTCCAGCCGCCGCTGCGCGATGGCAGTATTACTGTCAACTCGACGCGGGCGGGGATCTGGGGGGAGAGCACGCGGAACGGGTTGGCTACCAAGCATCCCTGGCAATAGTACTCCCGGGTGATAAACCGGGGTTGCCTTGGGTGTGGAGTAAGAAGACAACACCCGTACATATCCGGTGACGAAGGATACCGCACAGAGAGGTCGCATAGGTTTGCTCTGTAGTAACAGGGCGGAGTTGTGTGATCGACTCAAGAATGGCGGGATCAAGGAGGCGTCAAAAGATTTATACAGAATGGTCCAGTTTCTCCAAGAATTTGGCAAAGAGGAACGGACGGGTCAACAAGCAAAACTTACCAGACGCAGCTGCCGGATTTTTTTTGGGGAATGAATGAACAAGGTAGTCATCCAATCACTACTCTAAATACTAATATGCCCTGCGGGAAGTCTCGTTGGACGAATTCATGTTGGAAAGCGAGTCTGAACTTGAGGATCGAGCGAGGCGTATCAGTGTCGCTCGAAGCTCAAGTCATCAGTCAAGAGGGAGCGTGGACGTATTGCGTCGCGTAGTCCCAGCACGCGGGATGTCGGGCAACCCCTTAAACCCGACCCACCAAGCAAAGCGGTCCAAAAGACCAAACCAAAAGATGACAGACGGCAAGCAAAGTCCTCAGCAGACATCATTGCCCTACACAGACGAATAGCAGAGGCTGAGGCAGAACTAAATGAAGAGAAAGCATCAGGGGCACGGCTAGCGGACATCCATCTTCAAACAGCAGCATTGCGCCGCGAGAATGCCAAAGCCCAAGCCTTCAGTGAGCAGCCGTCGCGTGGCGCGACCTATGACAGGTCGCGCGACCGTGACGATGAAGCAAAGAGCGATGCGACGCGACCTGCCTCGCGCGATAGAACCCTCGTTGAGTCGCCGGGCGCGGGATCCAAGACAGCAGTGAAAACAGAAGGACTGAGCTCTAGTAAGGGGCCAGCCAGCCTGCTAGTCCATCGCTACTTACAGCCACCTTTTGTAGATGCAGTGGACAAGTATCGTCTTACCGGGAAACGGCGCCAAGAACGAAAAGCAGCTGCAAAGAACAGAGCCGACTTGCGACGCGATGCAAAACGCGAGGGGCAAGAAGTGAGCAGCAGCTCGGAAGACGAGCCTTTCTACAACAGCTGGTCGAACTACTGCAGAACTACTGTGTGCCCTCTAGAGAATGGGCAGCGTGGCCTGTAAACAGACTCACTGGAAAAGCATAGAGTGCGCTGTTAAATTTCACCATTGAGCAGCGTGGCGACTGGGGAACTCTCAGTTCAGCACCGAACTCGTACTTCCATGTGGAATTCGAGATGAGGTTGGCTGAAAAAGAGTTACTGACCACAAGCAAAGGAACAAGGAGTCGGTCCGGGATTTCATCTCACAGCCGATGTTCCTCGCAAGGAAAGCATACGGACAGGATACCGCGAGAAGGGAGGTGGCAGTGCTGGGCGACTGGAGCTGGGGCTGAATTCGGTCCTCCTTAGGGAGGACGTATGACGACCTCATGCTCGTGTCTGGAGTAACACTGCCGCTGCTACAGACAGAACTGGTGCTGACGAGAAAGTCATGATGATCTCGTGGGGCTGGGGGAGTGGGGGACATGGGGGTTGGAAGACATGTTTCTGGAATTCAAGTTGGGGGGGCTCTATGACTAACTCACTCACGTGAAAGTTGGAGGTCTCGACCTCTTGCTGGGGATGGATTGGCTCTCGTCGTATGGTGTGACCATCAACCCGTGCAGCTAAAACCATTGGATAGGGACCAAAAGATGTGACATTCGGCAGGAGGCGATGACAGTATCCAGTGGAGACCTAGTGCGGATGTGCAAGACCGTGAGGATTCAGCCGCGAGGCTACCAGCGTGTTTTGTGCCAGATCCGTGATCTCAGCAGGGTGGGACAAGAGGTGCTGGTGGAGGGAACCACTCTGTTGGGTGGCGAACTCTATGTGGTGCCGTCGTTAGAAGTCATCCGGGAGGATGGCTCACTCCCTCTCACCCTGGAGAACCAAAGCACCCTTTTGGGGAAGCTCAAGAAGAACTGATTGTGGCCAAGATCACAGAGTTACTAGCCCGAGGGCAAAGAGAGATCGCGGGAGAAGTCAACCCCCACGGTCTTGGAAGGGGTGAAAGCCCCCTGACTTGCGTATA
>JAGTTF010000419.1:107786-140962 GCA_019095985.1 Streblospio benedicti
TGGGGGCCCTTTTTGATGGGGGGGGCCGGGGGGGGTGGGTCAGGCCCCTTCCCCCAACCCCCGAGGGGGGCGGGGGGGGGGTGTTTTGGGTGATGGGGTTTAAACCAGCCAAGGGAAAGGTGTGGAGGACCCCGGCGGGGGACAAGGGTGCGGGAGGGCACGTCCGCCCCCCTGGCGAAAGGGGGAAGGGCCCAGGGGCAGCCGGCTGTCCCTGTTTTTACCCTGTGGAAAAGGGGCGTGGCCAAAATGGGAGGAGGTTACCCCCCGGGTTTTTTGGGCGTGGGGGGGGAAAATCCAGAAACGGGGAGCCCAAACCACAGGAGGAAGAACCGAGCCGGACGCAGCGACCACTTCGCCGAAGCCTGACGGGTCGAAGCCCCCAGGTGACAGCAAGCGGCGCAAGGCGTCGCGGCCCCAACCTCGCGAGCCCGACCGAGAAAGAAGAGCGGCGATTTTTGCGGAACCGCATTAATACGGGCAGGTGTTGTACGCCAACAGGTACGTGGGGGGATCATCGCCAGGGTATGGGGGCGCGTGCGGCCACCACAGTGGTTGGCACGATCCCCGACGGACTTTCGCCGCGGGACGCGAAACCGAGCTGCGATGGCGTGCAGTAGGGAGGGTGGCGAACCTGTCAGGTCATACCGCCTATCCCAAGCTGGTTCCCGAGGTGACATTCTCGGCAGCCCGACTACCGGTGGACTCCATCACGCGTGAAAACGCGAGATTGTTGTTCATCGCGTACCTCGAAGCGGGGATGAGGTGTCCAGTCGCAGGATGCGAACCCTGGGCAGCTCTGGATGCAGAGAGCAAGTATGCTCTGCCCCAACCACAGGCAATGTTGACCCGGGATCGTCAGTTTTTGACTCGGCGGCCCGACAACTGCGCCAAGATAGACGCGGCACTGATATGTGCACCGCGGACACAGTCGCAGCAGGAGCATGGATGGGATGGGTTCGAGAGTGACTTGGAACACTGGGCCCATTTCCACATGAAGGGAGGATGCTGCTTCTCCGCCCCTTGCTGCAGTGGAGTAGCCATCGACATGCTGCCGTCGACCTGTCAGAACGCGGTCTTTCCGTCTCTGACAGCAGCTGTTCAGCACCTGGTTGTCGAACACTCAAGCGAGGTCGACATGAAGAAAGCTGAGCTCCTGGAGGTGCGGGAGAGGGCCCGCCAGCGCACCAAGGCCAAAGACGCGAGGAGCGAGGAGGAAGACGACGAGCGCGGGATGGGGGACATTAGTTCGCCTCGTTCCGTCGCTCAGCAGCTGGTGCTTGAATTTATGAGCCTCTATGTGTCTCATATCGGGTTACCTCAGGTCATCGGGAGGAAGAAGTGGTTCCCCGATGCAAAGCTGGCGCGGGTCTTTGTGGGCTTCCATCTACGAGAAGTGGATATGGCATAGCAGCCCCTGTGGGACAGCGCGCACAAAGATTGGCTCAAGAAGTGCCGAGAAGACTTCGCCCGGTGGACGGCGCCACTCAGCTTGTAAGCTGTAACAACTCCGAAGGGGCCGAGCCGGTACAGTGAGATGGCGGCATCGCAGCCGGCGCGCACGACCCGAGCGGCGGCTTTGCCGAAGATCCCGCGCAAGAACTCCGCTGCTACGCGAGCTCCAGAGCCTGTAGTTACACCCGTGCCTGCGCGGCACAGTGGAATTCAGGCCCTCTTCAAGTCGGTGAAAGGGCTAGCTACCCCTTCACCGGCGCCAGCAACGAGTCCGACCCCCAGGAAGTCGCCGGTCGCGACTGCGACATCATCGTCGGAGTATCCGGCCACGGGTGCTGCCGGCACAGGAACGCCACCTCCTCCGTCACGACCATCCCGTACGGGACAGCGTGGTGGGCGAGGCACTGGGGGAGAGGGTGGAGCTGCGCAGAAGCGCGGCCGCTCAAACTCCGCCAGCATCAGCCCAACTTCGCGGGGAGGCAAGAAGCCCACCCTCGCAGGGCATTTGCGCCAAGACCGCGATTCGTGGGTCAGTCGCGCACAGAAGGCTGAAGAGGAGCTGGCAGCGTTGCGAAGCGAGCATGCGGCTCTGGAAAAAGAGTATCGCACCAAGGAGACCAAGTGGGCGAGAGATCACGTTGGTCTGGATCAGCAGCTCCTTACGCAAACGAAGAGAGGCGACGACTACAAGGAGGAAGTCGATCGCCTGCGCGCCGAGAGGGACGACGCACGACGGGAGCGGAATGCACTGCAGACGCAGTTGGAAACTGCGCAGGGCAGTTGCAAGAAGCTCGCCGCCGAAGTACAAGCTGTTCGCGAGGAAATCGCGACAGTACACGAGGAGGCGAAGCCAATGGCGTCCGAGCTGGCGTCATTGCGTGCAACAGCGACCTACGCAATTCCGCAAGGGAGTCTGCGTGTTTGCCATACATCAAGTCGGGCAGAGCTGCAGTGGTTGTCCGAGGGGGAGCTGGTTCGGGCCTCTGGCGCGACCGCCGACTTTCGGGCAGCTGACTGGAGGACGCTGCAGGACCTCATGAACGCCCAGCGTGGGGAGATCGCCAATGCGCGCGATATGCTCACAGCCCACAAGAAGACCGTTCCCGAGTTCGACGTCCACTCGGCTGTCTACACTTGTGTACGACAGTTGGTGGCTGGGCTCGAGGACTACATGCGTCAGACTCTGGCCCCTCATCTACCCAGCACCACATCGGCAGAACTCTCTCTGGCCGATGAACTCCGCGCGGCGCCTGAGCGCTCTTCGTCCTGCATCGTGGTCGACAAGCTCGACACGACCGCGGACGGGGACGCTTCACTGCGGCAGGAGTTGGCCCTTGCACAGCAAGAGGCAAAATTGTACAAGGAGTTCGCGCAACAACGGACAGCCGACATGGACCGCATGCATCGGCAAGGCGCGAAGAACGCGGACAACATTCGCGAGATGTCTGCCACTTTCCAAGAGTTGATTGGCAATCTCCGCGACATGACGCTGCAGCATCGCGACTCTCAGGGAGCTCGCGACCCGGGAGCAGACAGCCCGCAGGTGGCACTGCAAGCCGCCGCACTGGAGCAGGAGCTGGACGATTGTTACGATCGTTTCCAGCACATCGAGGCAGCCTCGGACTCCGTCAAGATGACCAAGAGATCCGAGAAGGTCGGGGGCGAAGTGGGAACGTCGGGGGCGACGGGAGGGTCAAGGCCCGAGCGTGCGTCCTCGCGAACTCTTAGTTCGTCCTCGTCGAGTCGTTCATCCAACTCCGTAGTGAGTATGGATGCAACGTCCGACACTGGTGGTCCAACTGTCGCTCCTGCGAGTTTGTCAGGAGGCGGCGACCGGGCTACCTCATCAGGAACCACCGGCAAAGGGAAGCGGAATCCCGTCCCCTCAGCATCTGCAGAGAGGGCCAAGGCTCGCGCTTCCAAGAACAGCGGTACGAAGTCTGGCATTCCGCTGGCCAAGAAGTAGGCTGCGCCGGGTGGAGAAGGGCATAGCAAGCCGACCGACGGGTCGAGGGTGTTATGTCCTGAGTCAAGTCAGGCGGCACTGTTGAGTGTTGGCCGAGTGTTTGCCCAGCAACGCCGGACGCGGCGCGGCGAAATCTTGATGGCTGGGACATCAAGGGAGTAAGGGTTGTCCTCGCAGGCGGTGGGCCAGTTACCACCCTCGTCTGTGCGGTTGGGCTTTTGAGTCCAGGGGCAATCCGACCTACAGTGGCTTTCGTATTGTTTTGCCGTCGGCTAATTGTACTCTACACGGTACACCATCCGACATCGTAGCCGGCGGCCCCCTCCATGTAGTTTGGCCCTTTTTCTTGTACGGCCCTCTTCCAAATTTCCCTTCCCGTTTTGTTAATAAGTCGCGGGTCCTGTTACCCCCCTCCTATTTTTAACGGTGTCCACAGTCCTGCTGCGTTTCACTTATACACCAGGTGGACGTTGGGGGAGAGTTTTTGTTTTTTCTTATATTTTCAGGTGCTCGGGGCCGCAAGTGTGAAAGACGGCCCAAGTTGTGACCAGTGTCGCTGGTGTAAGGTCAGCTCGCGGAATTGACCGCGAAGCAGTCGTGAATTCCCGAACAATGGAGTGCGAGTGGAGAGAGAATGTGGCCGCGCCCCGAGTGCCGCCCCGCGCCGTGTACACTTTGGATACTTTTCACTTGTTTTGTTTAATGTGTAGTTCCCACGCAGGTAGGCTATACCCGTAAAAAGCGGTGTAGTCCTAACTCCGTGTGAACTGGGGGAGTGTGTAACAAAACTAGTTCTCAGTAGGTCTCCAGTGCGCGAGGTTGCAGCAACCTCGCAGAGTGTAAAGTAGGTTTTATAAGTTGCACTGGACTAGGTATATTATCCCCTTTGTTACACACACCTTGTTGTTATTGCTTCTTAAGCCCACTGTAGGATTAGGGACTCAGTACACTACAGTACTGAGACTTGGCCATTAGGGCCTCAGTTTCCTTGTAGACGCTAGTCGGATAGCACGTAGGGCTGGTAACCTATTCCTTTGGGGATAGGCCTTCTTTACTTATCTGACGGGGCTAGCCGGTGGCGAACCCCCCTCCTCCCGCGCCTGGGACCGCGTAGCTTCGTAAAGGGGACGCCCTGATCGTTGCGTGTCAGCACCGGTGCGAAGTCCTCCCCGTGTGGGGGCCTGTCGTGAAACCCGGTTGTTAGTCACCAGGCACTCGCCAGTACGCTGGACGGTGGCCTGTACGTGGGGTACCAGTTAACACAACGAGGAGTAGTAAGGGAACCAACATCGTCTAGGGATCAGTCGTCGCCCTAGCCTCGGCTAGTGGCGGATCAGCACATCGCCGCCCAGTGACCCTTGCAGGTCGCACTGGAGCCGGACATTGGCCCAGTTAGTAGTAAGGGAACCAACATCGTCAAGGAATCAGTCGTCAGTTGCGCATCCTAGCAGCTAGTGGCGTCGGAAGTCAGCACAGTCGGGTGCCCAGGGACCCTGCAGGTCGCACTGGAGCCGCGACCGATTCCACTTTGTTTACAGTTTGGTGCCGTGACCAGGATCTCACGACAGTACACGCTTTGGGCGCGGTACGAATGGAGATCTAGTCACCATGTCCGACCCACAACGTCAGAAAGGGTGGTTCGCGGGAATCGCGGACACCTGGTCCACCGCAAAGCTAGCCTGGAGTGGTCGCAGAGGCGACGGAGCTCACTCGTCAGCGGAACAGCAAGAGGGAACAGGGTCGCGTAATGCGATGCCTGCAGCACCGGAAGGCGCTTCTTGGGGTCCTCGCCACCAGCGGGTGGAAGGGGGAGCGAGAGGTCACACCGACATGAAGAAGAGTCGCGAGACGCGACACCTGCAGCACCACGAGGTGGCCGACGCGAATCCCGCCACTATATGTCGGAAGGGGAGCGCGAGGTCGGGTACCACGCCGAGGAGCGGACGAAGCGACGAAAGGTCGCAAAGGAAGTTCGCCGACCATTGAGTGAGGCGCAATCCTCACCACCAGTGACACGCAGTCGCAATGCTCTGACCCTGAGATGGAGTGGTATGACGGGCGGGGTGCAGGCAGACCAACCGGTCCGTACTGCTTCCCAATCGCTGCTACTGCCGAGGGCCGGGCCATTGACATCAACGACTACAGAAGACCCCGTGCGGACACCATCCGACGCGGGGAAGAAGTCTCTGCCAGGCGTGACCGTGGTACAACACGATCAGAACCCGCCGCCTCCGCAAGGGACGGCGACCGGGCGACTGAGAAAGAGGTGGGTGCAAATCCCCAGGAAGTAGAGGAGCCTGTTCACCAGACTAGCGAAGAGTCGGAGGATGGGGTGAGCGGAGAGGAGGCGTCAACGGGCGGCAGCCCGCGGCGCCCCGCAACCGGCTACCAACCGGGTCCCGACCTACGGGAGTCAGGGGCTACGGGAGGTCGGGAAATCCGACACCAAAGGACGGAAGGAAGGTGGCGCCAGCCCCGAGAGGGCCAGGTGACATGGCTGGGTCGGTTAAAGCGAACCCAGGGCGCAATGAGGATGACCGCTAGTACAAGGATAACGGCATTGGGGAGGGCTCGCTAGAGTACCTCCGGCTGCACATCAACAAGGGGTACTGGAGATGAAATGGAATCATCTTTGCCGCCTAGAGGAGTCGCAGAGGTATATGGGAGGCGACACTGAGCGTGTTCTGCTTCTGGGGCCAGTCTACCCACCAGGAAGTTTACCCACCACCACGTTGGGTGGGGGAGTGTGACTTCTATAGCCTGGGTGGGGGAGTTTGTCTCGAGGTGTTACACAACAATGCTGCCTCTATTCCTAGAAAATCGCAGAAGAGGGGCTATAAACGCATGTGACAGGCTCGAAGGGAATCTTGGACGGGGTTTTGTCCTGGCCAAGAGGATCAGCGGGCAGAGTTATGGAGACGCACGAAGCTCGGATTGACAACTGTTCTTCCCCGCCCAACTCGTCAAGTAGTTTCTTTTGTTCCTCTTCTTTCCCAGTCCATGTTAGGCAAGGCTACGTACTGTCTACGTACAAGTCTACGATACATGGGGCAGGTGATGAAACGTCACCACCGCACACTGTTTCCAACTCCTCGCCGAACTTCCTGTGGCGACTGACACATCTGGTATTAGCTGATCTCTCTCACCCGGGGTGTCATGTCAACTAGAGCGAACTGTCCCTCTATCACGGCCGGCACGGTAAGGGTGAACGACGGCAGTGGGGTCATGTCACACACTTCCTC
Organism: Streblospio benedicti; assembly: GCA_019095985.1. Classification (NCBI taxonomy): domain Eukaryota; kingdom Metazoa; phylum Annelida; class Polychaeta; order Spionida; family Spionidae; genus Streblospio; species Streblospio benedicti. The sequence continues at coordinate 114,447 of JAGTTF010000419.1, forward strand.
CACTCCCCGGTCAACGCCTTCCATTTTATGGTCATGATAGAGGCGCTCCAATGTCACTGTGGGGCGGTTGCCCACCTCACGTGCCTTGATCCCTCCCTCGCTGTCGCGTGTTGACGATCGATCCGCCGCCTCCACATGCCGCGTGGGTGTCTGCCGCTTGCAACACTCTTGTGAGTTTTACCAGGCTGTGCAGTTTCACTGCGGTGCAATCCCATTTTTTTGCTTTTTGTTGTTCTGTGTCGTCCTCGAGGGACTGTGATTGGGCAAACCCAAATAAATCTTTTATCGACTGCAACGACTGCAACGACTGCAACGACTGGAACAACTGGAACTTCTGGAACAACTGGAACAACTGCCCTTACGGGCTGGTCTTGGGTGCTTCCGCCATGGCTGCGATCTCAGAGTACGGTTCCAACAGGGGTACCCATCAAGTGGGCCCTGTCTTGTCAGTAACAATGTTAAATTACATCGGGTTGGCCCTGGTTCTTGCGTGTATAGTCGTGAGATCCTGGTCACGGCACCAATCTGTGAAGAAAGTGACAATATACGCTATTGTCGGCCTTGTCCGATCACCGCCTACTTCTTGACTGCGTCGGCCCTGGGGTGACATTCGCGGGCTACGCGAACCCCAGGGAGGTCTTGCGGTTCTCTAGCTGACTCCTCGTTGTGTACTAAGCTCTCCACGTACGCCCCGGCCTAGGTTCCGGCCTAGGTTCCGGTTACCTACTGCCAAGACGGTGTTCACCCCTGGGTTTCACGAGAGGCCTCCATGCAGGGAGGACTTCGCACCAGTGCTGACACGCATTTGCTTCGGGCCCCCCCTACACACAGCCACGCGGGTTAGACCTCGAGAGGAAGGAAGGCCACCGGCCAACTTTGGGAGACAAGTGAATGAGGGCCTATTCCGAGGAATAGGTCGACAACCCTACTTGCTGCCCATCCAGCGTCTAGGAGAGAACTGCCGATATTCGCTCATAACCAGTACAAGAGAGTACTGTTCCCTAATCCTACAGTGGCCATAATAACAATAACGACAAGAGCCTATCAAGGTGTGTGTAGCCAAGGAGAACTAACTACTCCAGTGCAACTTATAAAAGGGGCTTTTTTTATACTCTGCGACCATGCTACAATGTGTCGCGCACTGAGGCCTACTTTACGAAGTTTTGCTACACAACTACCAATGCAATCTCCAGCCTCACCCTCTGCTCAATGTCACGTTACAATGTTACAATACATCTTTTTGGCATGTTTCGTATTGAATATTCTAAAGATCAAAAGACAGCAATTACCAACAAGAAAGACCTTTTGTAGACATATGAATTGGTGCATACAAACATATCAGTCATTTTCCTTTCACCTCATAAGATCTATCATAAACGGTATGCAGCATATGGTCGCATCTGATTCTCTTTGTTCTATTTCAAGTGCCGTATATTCTGACTTTTTAACTTTAAACCAAATTAGAATATAAGGCAGTAAAAATAGAAAGCAACACAGCAGATGGTGTAAATGCGGTGTCTTTATCATCAAAATTATGCTAGAAAAAAATTTACTTGTGGTTTGCTTATGCTGAACACTACTTACACACCAGTCAACTGAATTCTCGAGTGCCAAATGTAAACCTAAGGCAACAAGCTTGTGATTCTTAAAGTCCTCATATCTTATAACCTGCCAGATTTACTTGAAGAAATAAGCATGTCACCAAGGTTAGGAAAGTAAAGGAGAATAAACTATATTGGGAGCAGGGTATGAAACTCATGAAAAATTGCTCCCTCCCCACTGGGCCGGCAACTCTGAAAAGTAGCCGGCCCAGGTGAAAAGTGGCCGGCCCAGAATTTTTTGCAGATCCAAAAATACTGTAAAACTATATTTTTCTCATTTAATTTTGTGTATATACAAAATATATGTATCAAATATTTCAATGCAAAACTTATTCTAATTTATATATATATATGTGTCTGCGAGGACTGGTGCTAACCTCACACAAATCATTACTGGATATAAATAACGGGAGGCCATGGTAAACGTGTGCGGTCCCGTGGAGATATACATATTAATCAATCCTGGCCCAAAGATATTGATTGACCAAGCTACTGGGTCGCAAATGACAGTCTAAATGCACACTGCGATGTTTATATATGCCCAAAGTTGATGAATAAACCACAACATGATACACTTATTAAAGTATATTGATTTACTAACGATTTTTCGCTAACACTCGCTAATTACTTGACATCTCACCTTAGAAACCGTTATAACGGCAGCTGTTAACCGTAGTGTGTTTTACCAACCCCATTTGATTGACAGGCACGATGGTCGGTGCATGAAACAAGGAAATCACGGAAATATCGAGCAGTATGCTGCTTCAAAACCGTTACCGACACGCCAGGTCGTGAACATTTGTAATTAACCAACCAGGTCCACGATCAGCCGGCGCCGGGTCCTCGGGTCGTCTCTATTTCATACACTGATTGGGAGAAATATTTATAACTATGCTGCTTTCAAAGGAGCATTGGTATTGGGAGAAAATGGTCTGTGCTAAAGGTAAAATGTAACTACTTCTCCTAAACTGTTGAATGTTTGCTGGGGAGTTGCGTCACATCTCAGTATGTTATTGCCTGTTGAGCCAGATGATTCTGATATGGTGGAACATTTCAATTCAAATAAAGGTATTTTACATTTATCTGGCGTAGACGGTTGTCTATGGATTCATTTCCCACTGGATGGGAGGCACTTATAGAGTGGAAATGCCGTATCACTTTCTAATTCCTAGACCTACTCAAACCATTTGTTATAATGGGGTATTGTAATTCATATTGTGCATGGAAATTGGTAGAAATACTCCTCCTCTCTTCTTTATTCATGATACAACTACCAATGCAATCTCCAGCCTCACCCTCTGCTCAATGTCACGGATTTCATTTAACATTGATCCTTTTAGAAATATATTTGTTCACGAGGTGCATTCATGGTACCATATGTGCCACACAGATGCTGCTTTGATTGCAAATCCATTGATACAGTTATGAAAACAAACTATACAGTCACATTGTCTGTTATAATGTTACAATACATCTTTTTGGCATGTTTCGAATTGAATATTCTAAAGATCAAAAGACAGCAATTAACAACAAGAGAGACCTTTTGTAGACATATGAATTGGTGCACACAAACATATCAGTCAATTCCCTTTCACATCATAAGATCTTTCATAAACGGTATGCAGCATATGGTCGCATCTGATTCTACTCTCTTTGTTCTATTTCAAGTGTGGTATCTTCTGACTTTCTAACTTTAAACCACATTACAAGATAAGGCAGTAAAAATAGAACAAAGAGAGTAGAATCAGATCCTTTCCCAATGTTTCAGCAACAAAGCAGATTTATGTACATGATTCTTTGCATCCCAACACATTTTTTCCACTTACATTGACAGTTTCACCAACTAGCTGTTGGCATCGTCGGAATGACCCTACTGCGCATGCCAGGAGGTCAGTCCTGCCGATTCCCCGCCGAGAATCGAATTGTAAACTCGTAAGAGTTGGTGGCTCCCATCGTCATGGTTCATGACCTGCCTGTATGTTCGGATATGCACTGCCTCTTTGATTGTCCTTGTATTCCAATCATTCTCCTTGTCTATTATCCTTGCACCTTCCCAGTATATATCGTGATTGTGAAGAACTCAAAAGATCTAGCACAGAAGTTAAGTGAGGTCATAATAGAGGATGATGAAATTTTTGCTTCGCATGACATGGTCTCCTTATTCATGAACACTCCCATTGATAAAGCCCTCCAGATAATTAGAGACAGACTGAACAATGACAAGACTCTGAAGAAAAGAACATTACTGAATCCAGATGACGTTATGGATTTGTGTGAGTTTATACTTACAACAACATACTTTCAATTCAGAGGCAAGTTATACCAGCAGAAGAATCACTTACGGGTGGTTATGACCTGTATATGTGGACTACTTGTGTAAACAAACATTAGCAATGTGATGTAGCCCGGACGTCATCCACTGACCACTATGTGACCGCCCCCGACCGACCCCACGGCTTGGTTAGCCCGAGGATTGGCCTGGGGACGCCCGGCTCGTTCTCAGTCGGTCAGCGGTTCGTGGGATTGACCTGGGTAGTATGTAGCTACCCGCAGGGTTGAACCCTTGCTCTGTTGCACACTCTGAGTCTCGCTGGTTACGTATTTCCGTTTGTGTCTGCTCGTGAGCCCCCACCTCGGTTATACCAAGGAAATTATGACTAGGGATATGGACGGGTCGGGCAAGTTATCAAAGTCTGAATTTGGAACAGCGGGGCAGGGACCTCAGGAGGAGGTGGCGACCCGCGGGGGGTGAGAATGATTACGAATGAGTGCCCCGTATGAGAAACCCACAGATGCCACTAAAAGTGAAGGATGGGGAATCAGAGTGCTGCCGCCACTCAATATGAGATGACAGGTGATAGAGAGGGTGTGGACGTGCACTATGGACCTCTTGATCAATGATAGCGTGGGCGATATGAAACGGTGGTCGACAAAGGGGACATTCTAGCCTCCACAACTCGTGGAAGGAACACATACGCTGTTTGGTTGCGACCCCCATGCGGGGTGATTGATCAAATGACAAAATGGCGGCAGATTGCAGGAAGACTATACGAGGCTCGGGAGTGAGAGAACCCAAGAGTTGGATTTAAACTATTGAGATAACGGCCCGTAACGATGGTCGCTGTGCAAACAGCGGCCCTACGCCGAGAAGTGACAAGCGCTCGGTTTCACCCGAGCGCCGAAAAGATCTACTGGATCTGGGTCCGCCCCATGGCGGCTGGGCGGGACCCATCGTAATGGCGCGGGTTACTGGATGGACTGAGGTGGATTTTCCTCTCTAGGGAGGGGACGAGCAATTGAAAATTTGGTGGCCGGGTACCAGGCTGCAGTGGTTTGCCATTCATCTAATATCTTTTATTTATTTTTCAGCCCTACCTAACACCTGGTGCACCCGCACTGCTTGTCAAAGCAACAATTGTTACTCCAACTCACAACCTAAAAATGTTCAAGGAGTCCAGCGAGCTTCTTGTGACAATATTTAACAAGAGAAGAACTTTAGCGATTACTACTGCTGTAGGGACCATATATGATATATGCCAAACATGAAAAGAATCATATAATCTATGCTAATTTAAAGACTATCCACTCATCCCTCCATCTGTATGGATCTCTGCAGCTTGAGTCAAAAACACCAATAAATATGATAAAGCATTATTCTGTTATTCTAAATTTCTGGTGTTAATTGTAGAGCTAATCATTCTCTTAATGAATTAAAGACTCGGGGTTGGGAGAGCATTATCTGGCTGCAGGATTGATAGTATGACTAGAAAACTGTGTGATTAATTACTTTTTACACATGACTGTGAAGCAACAAAATTTAACAAGCTCGCCGGCATCCAACATTAGATTCCAAAGATAAAGGATATTTTGTAAAATATGGGAAGCTATTCAATTTATGTTTTGATAACATGAGAGGGCTGGGGGTGTGACTTAGTTCATTGAAGACAACTGAAAACATATATAAAATTCACGAGATTTATTCTACTGGATCTAGTAAAATAAATGCAATAGAATGCAATGTAACTTGAACAAAAACGAACAATAAAAATGTACCACCTTACCCCCTCCTCTTTCAATGACTAACATGACTCAGATAATAGTGACAAAAATGATTAGTGACATTTCAAGGCAAGAATACTTGGCCAACACCCTAGAACAACAGAATACGACCCACTTGTCCACCAAAATGTATGCTCGACAAGCTTTACTGAAATTTTTAAATTAGTCCAAAGGGAACTATGAATTACAATTTTATACACATAAAAATTGGTGGATTTTTACCACCTAGGTTGAGAATTTGCAATGAGTTCTAAACAACTCTACATAAATTCATATTCTGAAATTTCTGGGCCAACTCATGGCGCACCTGATTGAGAATCATTAGTCTAACGGCTCGACTCGCAAAAATTCGTCTGCACAAGCCCTTACTAACAACCGGCCAGAAATTCATAAAACACCACGCTAGGGGGCCACAAATAGATGATTACTGTTGGAAAGCAAACCCCCTTTGTCAGTAGATCACTGTTCAGAGAAGATGTTATCCCCGTTTACATATGACAGAAATTAATCTTGATCTGCCAACAAAAAACGTCATGGCCGCCGAACGTCAAACCAGCCGGTTTTGCTAGCCAAATTTTAATTCACCCATTGCAGACTGGCAGTGGGAGTGGGGAGGGGCGCCCCAAGGCACCCCTCGTTGGGTGCCCAGGTACCTTATTGACTTACCCTGTATATAAAACGCGCGACCTAACACTTTTACAATAGAAAACTAATCCAAAAACCGGCTCGGCGTCACTTTTGTGCGGGGTTTCTTCTGCTAGTTTCCGACTGCCCCGTTATCGCATTTTTGCGAATGCACCACTGTAGGAAGCGCACTTGACGAGCAGTTTAGGCACTAGGAAAAATGCGACCATTATACCAGTCTTGCTGAAGTGGTGAATGGGCCTAAATAGGAACAGTGGTAACCCGTGGAACTGGTCTGATCTGGAGTTACGTCTTTTTGACGTACCTGCTTGAGGAGTTACGTCTTTTTGACGTACCTACTCAACGTAGGTGTGAAATAACGTAATTCTAGTCTACTGACCTCTTGGAACATCTGGAGCAGGTGTTTTGTCCCATTGCTAGGTGATAGGACAGTTTTGTTGATGTCAAGACAATTCTTGGAATTGACAAGACGTAAGACCATTGTCTGAGACGTACAACTCTGGTTTTATCGGGTTTTGACGTACCAAAAATGTGACCGCACAAATCAAGCTGTGAAACTCGGCCAGTTTGATTTTGGATACAGAGGTGTGCAGTTCGCTGTGCACTTCTGTCTAGAGATTGTGCTGTTACCACCTGTAGCCCCCTCAAAGGGCTATGGAGGGTAACGACCTGCCCGAGGACAGGGAGGATCTGAGCACCGGCTCAGATTCTGACACGGATAGCAGTACTTCTTCATGGAGCAGCAATACTGACGGTGAAAAGGATTACTGTGAAGGGACAAACGGAATGGATATAGGAACTGACAAACGGAACGGATATGGAACAAACAAAACAAATAAGGAAACAAAGGATGGGGCTGAGATGAATGTGGACAGCTTGACTGGTGGCACCAACACCACTGGACCGGCTGCAACGTCCATCCGCACTCCGGCTGAGGACGCGGGTGGTGCCGACACCACTCTCGTGGCCGGTGGGCCTCTTTCTCCACTGAACATGGAATGGCTCTTGCTGGAGGAACAACTCTGTGGTGGACGTACACTTCCGGGTGCGGGACCTAGCAGTGCAAATGCTCCAGTGATTGCTGAACCTCAGGCAATCACACAAGTGTTGGGGGACCCACGTCATGGACTCACACCCTTGGGTTCAGGACCAGATGGCGTGTGCACTTACCCCAATGCTGCCCTGACCATGACAACCATGTAAGTAGTGGGGGACCCACATCATGGACCCGCGCCCTCGGGTGTGGGACCAGATGGCATGTGCTCCTCCTCCATTACGGCTTCGAACCTGATAACCCCTAAGCAGCTTACCATAGTGGGTGAGGAGCGTACGGACAGCAAATCGGCTGACCCAGTACATCCTCCCATGATAGTACGAATCCCACTAAAGCTGCTGAACGTGCAAACCCCCGGGTTCAGGGCAAGGCTAAGCTGCAAGCCTCCAGTTCGGCCCCAGAGACCCAATCTCTGGAGGCTACACTGTTAGCCAAGGCTCTAGACCTCCTTGATCCTGTGAAAGTGACCGAATGTAACACCCTGGCAATCGACAACTCCAAGCCTGTCACCTCATCAACTGTAGTGAGGGCGTCAGGTGAGACAGAACCTCGGGATGTGCTCCCCCCGCAGGCTTGAGTCAATCGGCAAACCAAAAACAATGACGGAAACGGGCCTGTCTTTGCAAGAAGCAAAGTGCCAAAGCAAGGGCAAAAGCGACCAAAGGGAACGACGAGGGTCGGAGTCACTTGTGAAGGTGACCGAGACTGCTCGTGAACCTGCGGAGCCCGTGACCGTTCTGAACCAAAACCATGGCACACCGAACCTCCCTTGTCCTCCCCCTGTGAAGGCCACCACAGTGACTCCTCCGGATACGGCCTTGGAGCCATAGATGGCCACTAGCAGGGTGGCCCGGACAAAGAACCGTGCACGCAAAGGGACCTTCAGCATAAGCCCCCCAGATGCAAAGCGAACGTGTCCATCCACGGAGATGGTTTGCCTACGGGGGGAGATATGAAGGCTTGAGACCATAGAAGCGTGAATTGAAACAGACAACCGAGCCACATTGACTGAGCACAAGCAGGCTCTCGGCGGAAGTACGAGAGACAGAGCTGGCTGCCCAACTAATGGCGGCTAAGGAATTGCATAGGAAAACCGAAGCGCAGCTGAAGGCGTCGAGTGGTGTACTCCACAGGGTAACGGACGAGTTGGAACGATGCCAACCCATCAATCTCCAGCTCTGAGGGGCCCTGAACGAGACGACCCAGGCACTGGAAGCTGCCAAGACCACCGTACGTGATGAGGAGAAGGTCATCCTTGGCCAGGTAGTATCGCTCCCCGCCAGAGGCGTACGCCTGTGCCTCACCCCTGGAGCTATGGAGGTCGAACTCTGCCCAAACGAGGACAACCGATTGGAAACGTTGGGGTCACGCGACATCTTTGCCAAAGACTGGGGCCGACTGGTTCATGCAGCAAGCACTGAGAGCCATTTGGGACGCCAGTTGGCAGAGAAGAATGCAGGCAAAATCCGTGCCGACCCCTCCAGTCGCCCCTACCAACTCATGCAGGAATGGTTTGTGCTCACAGTGGACCGACTCCACCAGGCTTATGATGCCGTCATCGCTCCCAGCTTGCCTGGGCAGGGTGCGCATCATAGTCGCCGGGAAGAGTTGGCCCACTGTTTGCCGTTTGCCACTTCTTGCATCTAGCACGTGGAGCTCCAGAAGTCTGGCTCTGAGAGTGACTGCTCTGAGAGTGACCGTCTCCGTCAGGAGCTGGATGCACTCAGGAAGGCAGTTTAATCAGAACAGGTAACAATAAGTCCACGAGGGACATGGTGGGCCACCAGAAATAGAATGCCGTCAACATGACAGCAATGTCTAAGGCAATGGCGTCTGTATCTGGGTCGCTCAAGGCCCTCATGCCACATGGCACTGGACTAGTGACAACTGAACCAAAACACATGCACACCGTAACTGCTCCAAACCAAAGTGAACCGCAGACCACCATAGGGACAACCGCAAGCAGGCTGGCTCAGAAGACTGCTGACATTGACGTTCACGTCCGGTCCGTTCAGGAGAATCCTGTGGATATCCGGGACAGGCGTCAATTGTCGGCGGCCCCTGGCTGGCCCGGTTCACTGAATGCACCAGCTAGCACCGAGACAACCACAGAAAACGTTTTCTTCCAGCCTAATGGTGGGTACCTAAAGCACGTCGATGAGCTTGGCGGTGCGGGAGGAACTTGCGAGGGTGTAGTCAATGAACTTCGACCCGGGTGAGGGGATAGAGATGTTGGGTGATGACGAGTTTGGCGAGGTAGTCCCCTACACTCCAAATCAGCCTCCTGCTCGATGACCCTTCCTCGGGTGGAGTGTGATAGGACAACCGCGTCACTCACGTCTGCCTAGTGCTGGTGGCACTCATGGGATGACAGTAAGATCATTAAGATCAATAGGGCATGTGAGAAAGATTTGGGATACTGGGTGCTTGTCAGCACTTCGCATTGTTCAGTATCTCGGGTGTTCAACCTGGGTATAATTTCTGTTAATGTAGAACAAGCCAGGCAAAATTTGTGGTCACAGACATCTCTGGGTCTGGAGGGTCGCTGATGAAAGCAGTTAGGGGGAGTTTACTCAGGGGGAGTTTACTCCTCTGAAGGTTTGTTTCAGCAATACTCTTTTCCGGGGTTAACTGTGATGCACTAGGGAGGGCTCCCCGTTCACTCTGTAGTTTTAAAATTTGATAACTTCACCCAGTCCTTGCATGTTTTTATTTTTGATACAGGCAAAAGATGAAGTCCTGTGCATTTGTTGGCTGCTCGATTTGAATGTTTGTTTCAGACTCCGTGGACCCTGGTCAAGGACCCTGACAAGACCAAGACCAAGGCGAGACGGACTCCGCTCCCGCAGACCGGACCTGGCCTGGACGGCAGGGTCTGATCTGCAGTAGAGGGTGCGGGATGGCGATCTTGTCATTGGCAAGACCTTTAGCCCAAGCTGGGAGGGAGGAACATGTGTACGTGTTTGTGTGTGAAGCAGCCAAGGTAATCATTCTATGTATTTGTTATAGGATTTTCCCCGGTTCCTGAGGATAGGTATAGTTACTCATTTTGAGATTGGGTCTTCCGTAGAAGCGAAGCCCTGGTCCCACCATGGTAACTGGGGGAGAGTCTGAGCAAATGCTAGTTAGAGGTGCGGGGTGGGACAATTGTAGCATTGTCACCATCAGCTAGTCAATCCCTAATTGACCCCGCACCGTGATGGCCCGTACATCCTATGCTTGCACTTTCCAGAGTTAATTCATTTTGACGTAACTGTTGTTTGTGACGTATATTTTACTAGCCCTTACGTCCCCGTTGCTCGTTTACAGGACACTTTTAACAGGTGTTCTGTCCCGTTGCTAGGTGATGGGACAATTTAGTTGACTTCCCACACCAAAGACGGACTAGCCATCAGTTTAGCTTGAGAAGTTGTTGCGACAACATGTAGGGAACCAACTCCCCCCGAATCTCTTAGATTCGGGGCCTTTTTTTCTTGCTATACTCATGTACTAATAAGGCAACTAAACCCTCGTGCATACGTGTCTTGGGTATAGTAACCTCTTTAGTACATCAGGCTTGGCGTGTGCCATGGTCTGAAGTCGTCGCTTCCAGCACCAGTACAGTCCCCCCCCCCCCCCCGTGTGTGTGTGGCCGTCAATCTGGTTTTGAGAGAGGGCCCCTATACGACAGTAGTGTGGGCCTACTTCTCATTGAGAAACACAACGAGAACCTAGGCGGTGTAAGCGCCTAGACATGTACCAGGAGCCGAGTACACATCTGGAAAGCTTACAGTCTGTTAAACCAGATGATTCTGATAAGGTAGAACAATTCAATTCAAATAAAGGTATCTTACATTTATCTGGTGTTGATGTTTGTCTATGAATTGACTTCCCACTGGATGAGAGGCACTTATAGGGCAGAAATTCCATATAACGTCTTACATCCTAGACCTACACAAACCATTCGTTATAATGAGGTATTTTAATTGATATTGTACATGAGAATGGGTATAAATACTCCTCCTCTCTTCTTTATTCATGATATAACTAACAATGCAATCTCCAGCCTCAACTTCTGCTCAATATCACGGATTTCATTTAACATTGATCCTTTTAGAAGTATATTTCTTCACGAGGTGCATTCATGGTACCAAATGTTCCACACAGATGTTGCTTTGATTGCAAAATGATTGATATAGTTATGAAAACTAACTATACAGTCACATTATCTGTTATAACGTTACAATACATATTTTTGGCATGTTTCATATTGAATATTATAAAGATCGTAAGACAGCAATTACCAACAAGAAAGACCTTTTTTAGACATATGAATTGGTGCACACAAAAATATCAGTCATTTTCCTTTCACATCATAAGATGTTTCATAATCGGTATGCAGCATGTGGTGGCATCTGCTTCTACTCTCTTTGTTCTATTTTAGTGCCTTATCAACTGACTTTCTAACAGCTTTAAACCACATTAGAAGATAGGGTAGAAAATTGAACAGAGAGAGTAGAATCAGATCCTTTCACATTGTTTCAACAACAAAGCAGATGGAGTAAAATGCGGTGTCTTTATAATCAAAATCATGCTTGAAAAATATTTGTTTGTGGTTTGCCTATGCTTATCACTCCAGTCAACTGAATTCTCTTGTGCCAAATCTAAACCTATGGAAACAAGCTTGTGATTCTTAAAGTCCTCATATCTTATAACCAGCCAGATTCAAAGCTTAGTCTGTTGAACCAGATGATTCTGATAAGGTGGAACAATTCAATTCAAATAAATGTATCTTACATTTATCTTGTGTTGATGTTTGTCTATGGATTGACTTCCCACTGGATGAGAGGCACTTATAGGCACATATTCCATATGACGTGTTAAATCCTAGACCTACACAAACCATTCGTTATAATGGGGTATTGTAATTCATTTGTACATGAGAAGTGGTATAAATAATCCTCCTCTCTTCTTTATTCATGATACAATTACCCATGCAATCTCCAGCCTCACCCTCTGCTCAATGTCACGGATTTCATTTAACATTGATCCTTTTAAAAGTATATTTCTTCACGAGGTGCATTCATGTACCATATGTTCCACACGGATGTTTCTTTTGATTGCAAAATGATTGATATAGTTATGAAAACAAACTATACAGTCACATTGTCTGTTATAATGTTGCAATACATCTTTTTGGCATGTTTCATATTGAATATTCTAAAGATCAAAAGACAGCAATTAACAACAAGAAAAACCTTTTGTAGACATATGAATTGGTGCAAACAAACATATCAGTCATTTTCCTTTCACCTCATAAGATCTATCATAAACGGTATGCAGCATATGGTCGCATCTGATTCTCTTTGTTCTATTTCAAGTGCCGTATCTTCTGACTTTTTAATTTTAAACCACATTAGAAGATAGGCAGTAAAAAAAAGAACAAAGAGAGTAGAATCAAATCCTTTCAGAATAATGTTTCAACAACAAAGCAGATGGTGTAAAATGCGGCGTCTTTATCATCAAAATTATGCTAGAAAAATATTTACTTGTGATTTGCTTATGCTGAACACTACTCACGCACCAGTCAACTGAATTCTCGAGTGCCAAATGTAAACCTAAGGCGACAAGCTTGTGATTCTTTAATTCCTCATATCTTATAACCAGCCAGATTCACGTTTGGTTTGCTTATACTGGACACTACTTACACATCAGTCAACTGAATTCTTAAGTGCCAAATGTAAATCAAACCCAAGAAAAAGAGGTATAAATCTTACATTGCCTAAAACATGGCTTCACATCGTGCACCTAAACAGTGGTGCCTTAGCAAATCTGAAACTGTCAACAGCTTTGAGACCTGGTGGAATAATCTAACATACCATCTCTCACTAGATCCGAATTTCAATGAATTCCTAAATACTACATGGAAGTCTAAAAAGAAGACGTAAACAGAGGTTTCCAAGATGACCCTGAAACTGTGAAAGAAGATAAACGCCTCACAGCTACACAAAAGGTAGTTGCACTTGATCTTATGTTGGGACAGATAGCCAATTATTGTCCTATAATAAGCCGAAATACCTTCCTGAAGAAATGCAACAGTCTTAAACACATATACCAAACGATCAGACAACACTTTGGCTTTCAAACATCAGGTGCACAATTCATCGATTTTACACACATAAAGCTGGAACCCGACGAACGATATGAAGATTTGTACCAGCGAATCGTTGCATTTGTTGAAGACAGCTTGCTCACTAGTGACAGCGACATTCTTCACAATGGTTTGAAAGTCAAAGAAGATGAAGAACTTAGCCCCACTTTAGAGAACTTCATTACACTGACATGGCTTCAACTAATACACAAGGACCTTCCACAACTTGTTAAACAGCGATACGGAACTGAATTGAGATCCAAAACACTTGCCTCAATTAAGCCCGAGATCAGCCAAGCACTCAACAGCCTTGTCGCAGAGTTAACAAGTTATGAATCATCTGTCTTCCGTACTTTTACTTCATACAAGGATAAAGATAATAAGCAGCACAGCAGGAAGAGGAAGCAATGTCCAATATGCAAACTCACAAATCGTCCAGACAAGCACTATCTGAGTGAATGTCCATATCTTCCAGAAGCAGACAAAAAGTATGTCAAGAGAGCTCACAGTAGACAAGTAGATATCGCAGAAGATACAAGCTGTGAAGAGGATTCTGACCCTGACGACGAAGGAAAGCATGACAAACGTAATTCGTTCAAGCGAGTGAGTATAAGGCAGAGTCCGTATATCGATACCTTATGCAATGGAAGAAATGTAAGAGTGACAATTGATAGTGGTGCCACCGGCAGTCTCGTCGTTCGTTCCGACATCGCAAAGGCCCTAAAGCTACCTATTTCAAAGACTAACCAGTATGCCAGCCAAGCCGATGGTACTTCATCCCTATGTGTAATTGGGGAAACCCATTTCACTCTCTTGATGGATAATATTAATCTTTCTTTTGAAGGACTTGTTGTTACTAACCTCGACGTAGACATACTAGGTGGAATGCCATTTATGGAAGATAACGACATCTCCATCCGCCCTGCAAAGAAAGAGATCAAATTTGGTGGAAACAAGATATACACGTATAGTAACCCTCCACCAACTCTCAGTCGTCATCAAGTGCGTAGAGCCGCAATCATTCGCGCACCAAATCATCCCACTACCATATGGCCTGGAGAAGAACTAGAAGTTTCTGCCCCTCCAGACAACAATGACTACTATTTCCTTGAACCAATAACAAGTACATCCAAGGCAAGACGTGTTGAAGTGATGTGGCCAAACCACATAGTTACACAGAAGATCAACGGAAAGATAAAAATTCCTAACAACACGTTAATACCACAGACGATCATCCAAAATGAGCACCTGTGTCAAGCAATTCCCCTTGTCACACCAGAAAGCTTAGACATAACTCTTCATGTTCCATCTGATGACATCCAAGTATATACAACACAAATAAGCCGACAACCCATCGTCGAGTCCTACTCTAAAAAGCATAGCCATAGATCCAGACAACATTTTACCCGCGAACATCCAGAAGCAGTTCCATGCACTACATGAAAGATATGATGAAGTATTCAATCCTATGTTCAATGGTTATAATGGCAAGGCTGGACCATTTAAGGCAGTCGTGAATATGGGCCCAGTGAAACCTCCTCAAAGAAAGGGCCGTGTACCTCAATATGCTCGTAAAAACTTGGAGGAATTACAGACGAAATTTGATGAGTTGCTTCAACTTGGTGTGTTCAAGAGACCGGAAGAAATTGATGTCGTCGCAGAATACATCAACCCATCATTTCTAGTTACTAAGAAAAATGGTATTAGTAAACGCCTTGTGACAGCATTTGCAGATGTTGGCCGTTACTGCAAACCCCAACCAGCTTTAATGCCAGACGTAGACTCTACCCTTCAACACATTGCCAAATGGAAGTACATCATTTGCACAGATCTCAGCAATGCCTTCTATCAGATACCATTGTCCGACAACAGCATCAAATATTGTGGTGTAGCAACTCCATTCAAGGGAACATTGGTTTATGTTCGGTCGGCTATGGGGATGCCAGGCAGCGAAACTGCTTTAGAGGAACTGATGTGCCGGATTTTAGGCGACTTATTAACAGAGGGCATTGTCACCAAGCTTGCCGATGATCTTTACTGTGGTGCTGATACACCAGAAGACCTACTTGAGAATTGGGAGAGGGTTTTGTCAGCCTTACAAAAAATGCAGTATGAATCTCTCACCTAAGAAAACTATTGTTGCACCAAAAACGACAACAATTCTCGGATGGTCATGGGAAGGTGGGAGTATATCAGCATCTCCACATCGTATATCCACACTCTCAACATGTCTACATCCTGAAAAGGTAAAAGGAATGAGGTCCTTTATAGGTGCATTCAAAGTACTTTCCAGAGTACTGCCCAATTGTTCTTCATACATTACTCCACTAGAAAAAGCCATCAGTGGTGCCCAATCTACAGACACACCATAAAGTGGACAGAAGAACTTAAGGAGCACTTTGAAACTGCACAACATAGTCTGCATAATAATCGGAAGATTACACTTCCTAAACCATCAGACCTGATATGGATTATTACAGATGGTTCTGTCAAACAACAAGGAATAGGGTCAACCATGTATGTGAGAAGAGCCGACAAGTTATTGCTAGCAGGATTTTTCAGTGCCAAGTTGAGAGATAGGCAAGTAACTTGGTTACCCTGTGAAGTCGAGGCCCTATCCATAGCAGCCTCTATCAAACATTTCTCTCCATACATTATCCAGTCTCACCACAAGGCATGTTTGTTAACAGATAGCAAACCATGTGTTCAAGCATTTGAAAAGTTGTGCCGAGGAGAATTTTCTGCCAGCCCAAGAGTAACTACATTCCTATCTACTGCAAGCAGGTATCAAGTCTCTGTGCGCCATATCCAAGGGATATCCAACTTACCCTCTGACTTTGCTAGCAGGAATGCTAAGCCGTGTGACGAACAATCTTGCCAAATATGCTCATTCATCGCCGAAACAGAGGATTCTGTAGTTCGTGCCGTCAAACTAGATGATATATTACGTGGCGATGCCAAACTACCCTATTCTAACAGAGCAACTTGGCTCGAGATTCAAGCTGATTGCCCTGACCTACGGCGTACTCGTGCACACCTCCTACAAGGTACTAGACCTTCAAAGAAGTTGACCAAAATAAGGGATGTTAAACGTTACTTGAATGTAGCAACTCTAGCCAAGGATGGGCTATTGGTAGTGCCACGAACTGAACCGTTAAATTCTTCACAGGATCGCATCATTATACCCCGTCAGGTGGTCGATGGTTTGCTGACGTCACTACACATTCAACTTGATCATCCATCTTCTCATCAACTTAAGTGTGTTGTTCAACGATACTTCTTTGCCTTAGACCTCGACAAATCAATAAGTATAGTGACTCAAAACTGCCATCTTTGTGAGGCTTTGAAGAATACACCCGCACATCTTACAACCCAATCCTCAGAAGATCCCCCAGATGTCGTCGGAATATCATTTTCAGCAGATGTTATGCGTCGATGCAGGCAGATAATCATGGTCGTAAGAGAGTGTGTTACATCGTACACAACATCTTGCTTATTAAAAAGTGAAACTCACGATGACCTTCGAGACAGTCTCATTAAGTTATGCTTACCACTTGTACCAATTGATGGTCCTCCAGCTGTCATCAGAACAGACTCTGCCCCAGGATTTAGAGCACTCACAAGTGATGCTCTTCTCAAAAGCTCAAGAATCATAATAGATTTGGGCCGTACTAAAAATGTTAATAAAAACCCTGTGGGGGAACGTGCCATTCAAGAGATGGAGCTCGAAATACTTAAGCAGTCACCTGGTGGGGGCATGATTACCCAGAACACACTTGCCTTTGCGACAGCTCGCTTAAACACCCGCATACGGTGTAGTGGTTTGTCATCTCGTGAAATGCTGTATCAAAGAGACCAATACAACAATGAACAGTTACCAGTGGTGGATCGCACTTTGATTTTGGAGAAGCATTCTAAACGTTTGTGCAATCATAAATCTAGTGAAATCACAAAGGCAGGCGGGAAACCACCCTTGAAGAAAGCTCTTTGTGACGTGGGAGACTTGGTTTACCTATATCAAGATGGTAATAAAAACAAGGCTAGAGATCGGTATCTGGTTGTGAGTGTGGACCCAAATTTCTATTCGGTAAAGAAATTCACAGGCGCTCAATTAAGAACGTCTTCTTATCGCATAAAGCATGATGAGTGTTACAAAGTACCCGGCACAATGAAAACATTACCCAATCATGCCAATGCTCGACTTGAAGTGGATGAAGTGGATGGTGATGTAACACCCCAGGATATCTTTCAACATAGTTTGCCTACTATCCCATCAGAGATATCAGAGCCACAAATGATTACTCCCCAGTCATCTGAACTTTTGAACACACCAATACCAAATGACAGCGAGTGTAGATCATATGAGCCCAATGACAATTATGTTGTGAATGAATCCCCAACAGATCTGCATCATGAAAAAAGATTCAATCACTTTCTAAATCCTAGACCTACTCAAACCATTTGTTACAATGGGGTATTGTAATTCATAATGTGCATAGAAATTGGTATAAATACTCCTCCTCTCTTCTTTATTCATGATACAACTACCAATGGAATATGCAGCGTCACCTTTTGCTCAATGTCACGGATTTCATTTAACATTGATCATTTTAGAAGTATATTTCTTCACGAGGTGCATTCATGGTTCCATATGTTCCACGCAGATGTTGCTTTGATTGCAAATTCATTGATATAGTTATGAAAACAAACTATACAGTCAATTTGTCTGTTCCAATGTTAC
The DNA here is from genome assembly GCA_019095985.1 of Streblospio benedicti. Lineage (NCBI taxonomy): Eukaryota > Metazoa > Annelida > Polychaeta > Spionida > Spionidae > Streblospio > Streblospio benedicti. Next base: position 132,677 of record JAGTTF010000419.1, read on the forward strand.
AATACATCTTTTCAGCATATTTCGTATTGAATATTCTAAAGATCAAAAGACAGCAATTAACAACAAGAAAAACCTTTTGTAGACATATGAATTGGTGCATACAAACATATCAGTCATTTTCCTTTCACCTCATAAGATCTATCATAAACGATATGCAGCATATGGTCGCATCTGATTCTCTTTGTTCCATTTCAAGTGCCGTATCTTCTGACTTTTTAATTTTAAACCACATTAGAAGATAGGCAGTAAAAAAGAACAAAGAGAGTAGAATCAAATCCTTTCAGAATAATGTTTCAACAACAAAGCAGATGGTGTAAAATGCAGCGTCTTTATCATCAAAATTATGCTAGAAAAATATTTACTTGTGATTTGCTTATGCTGAACACTACTCACGCACCAGTCAACTGAATTCTCGAGTGCCAAATGTAAACCTAAGGCAACAAGCTTGTGATTCTTTAATTCCTCATATCTTATAACCAGCCAGATTCACGTTTGGTTTGCTTATACTGGACACTACTTACACATCAGTCAACTGAATTCTCAAGTGCCAAATGTAAACCTAAGGCAACAAGCTTGTGATTCTTAAAGTCCTCATATCTTATAACCAGCCAGATTCACTTGAAGAAATAAACATGTCACCTGTCACACCAATATAATGGACTGATACCTGATACCGGACAGTTAACTGACTGTTTTTTGCCGAATTTTGCACTCCGTGGACAATACGTCCAATAAAATGACATTTTCATACCGGACGCTGCCGGCATGTCGTTGGATAGTGAACATACGTTCAACGTATTCACGGAAGCTCGTCAGAACCTTACCGTAATTTTACCGTATTGCATCACGCCTGCATATCGGCCTTCCGGCGTCTGTATAGCGTCCGCATATCGAAATATACAACAAGGCACCACGGCGAGGTAGGCCAGAATACCGTTGAATTCTAGTGAGATCATGTCAAATTGTAAATGTACCACCTCTGCGTCCCTAGCCAAGTGAATCAAGAAGAGGAATAATGTGAAGAAAATAGTGGAAGAAGCCGCTGCCGAAGGAGTGACTTGGTGAACACCCCACAACAGTCCCCGGCCAACATATCACTGCCAGAACCGGCTCGTCAAGTGCCACGCCAGCTGCCTGCTCCCACCTGCACGATCACCCATCCCACCACTCCTACAACCACCTGTGGAGCTAGTCATACAGACTGATACACATGGATCACTGACCAGCTGACAAAAACTCAGGAGTACTTTATTTTTCAAAGTAACAATTGCTAGATCCAATGTATGCATGTACTCCCTGTATAAATTGATGTTTACATTGTTTCAGTTACTAGTAAATAAAAATGTTTTTGAATGGTGAACATTTGCTTTGTATTTTCTGGTTCCCCCAAAAATACATGATTTGTAAACTATTTCATTTTAACAGAAAAAATACTTTGGTCCTAATTAAAGGATTTAATTTCATCTTTAGAATTTAAAATAATTTGGCCCTTTTCAGAAGTTTGAATACTTGTCAATGCATTTTTATAATGTACAGAAGACTGAACGCTCGTCAATGCATTTTTATGACAAGACTGAATCAAGGCATTTTTATGACATGACTATAGGCCTTTGCAACAATGTACACCTACTGGGCGGTTTAGAAAAGTTTTGAGCCTTTTCAGGATGAATGAAAACATAGGTATCATACATTTTAATTTGTGTGTTTGCTGAGCAACACTCTGTCAAGTTTAATGCCAATAAATCCAAGTACATGTGCTTTAAAACAAAAAGTTACAGAACAATGCATGTTCCTAATTTAATCACGAAGCTCACAACTTTTTAACCCACCCAGCAAAGGCCTATGGCCAAAATGCATTGACAGCGTTCAGTTAGTGTTGATGTTCAATGTCTAGTTCAAATACACATTTAAGTCAGATAATTCTCCTTAATTCATATTTTTATAACATCAATATCAATTTTATTACATTAGAATAACGTGAGAAACAATTCATACAGCAGGTGCATGCCATACACTCAGTCTAAATATGTCACTTTAAAATATACAGTAATCCTGGGTGTTCTTGAGCTGGCTCCGCTTGACACACTAACAGTGACGAGAGGTGAGCAGCAGGCCAATTTATAGCCCTTGACACTGTATGACTTCCGTACGTCATAGATACGTTGGTATTATGAGGTAAATCCGACGAGAGTCCATTGCAGTACGGTGAACATACGTTTAAGTGATGAGATCCGACAACAATCCGATAAACATATGAGGAAGACACGCACATGTCCGCCGAGCGTCCGCTAAATTAACGTTATCATACGCCGACTGGTTGTCCGTTCCCAACACGTCCCCAGTCCGTGACGTACCCTCCACTGATGCTTCACGTAAGCTGCTCGTATGTTCATCGAATATTCGTCGGAAATTTTAAGTGAAAAATCCGTTCCAAATTTTTGAGCAGCCCAAAACACTGGGGACGGAAAAATCGGTTTAACGGCATGATAACGGACATCGACGTATAAACAACGGTGTAATATCGACTGCATATCGGAAGTGACGGACGCTCGTCATAGTGGCAAAATCTGTCCGTCCCCAGTCCGGTATAAGTCCGTTATATTGGTGTGACAGGCCCTTAAGGTTAGGTAAGTAAAGAAGAATAAATTATATTGGGAATCAATGGGGCACCCTCTTTAGCTTTTCTGGCAACACATCAATCATTCCAATTGCAATGCAGAATGGGTATTACCCTGTGTTATTTTGAAATACTTATAACTATGCTGCTTTCAAAGGGGCATTGGTATTGGGAGAAAGTGGTCTGTGTTAAAGGTGAAATGTAAATGCTCCTCCTAAACTGTTGAAAGTTTGCTTGGAAGTTGCGTCACATCTCACTGTGTTATTGTCTGTTGAGGCAGATGATTCTGATAAGGTGGAACAATTCAATTCAAATAAAGGTATCTTACATTTATCTGGTGTAGACATTTGTCTATGGATTCACTTCCCCCTGGATGGAAGGCACTTATAGAGTGGAAATTCCATATCACTTTCTAAATCCTAGACCTACTCAAACCATTTGTTACAATGGGGTATTGTAATTCATATTGTGCATAGAAATTGGTATAAATACTCCTCCTCTCTTCTTTATTCATTATACAACTACCGTTCACAAAAATGCAAATTATGGTACCAGTATTCATCCACCCATATTTTTTTTGTCATTTTGCATATAAAAAATCAAGGAATGATTGATATAGTTATGAAAACAAATTATACAGTCACATTCATTGTCATACAATGTTACAATACATATTTTATGTGTCATCTTTATTGCTACATGCTGGGATGTTGAAAAAAAACTTTTAAGAATTAACAAAGACATTCAGTTTTTATAGACATTATGAATGGCATTGATCAATCCCATTTTTCATTTTAATCATATGAAAATTCCGCACCACAACCTCTGCAACATTGTGCCTAATATGTATCTTTACCTTTGTAGAAATCTGACAGGCATTTTACAGACTCATCAATGGATCCCTTTCAATATGTATTAGAAATTCTATTTTTCAATTTTTCAACCGTAAAAATTCTATTGTATAGAGTAAAATGTGGCAGAACTGAAATTCACATTGTATCAGGACCACTAAAATAAAAAGTAGTTATCACATACCATTATACTGATTACAATCTAACTTTTTAACAGCGAAAATTCATTGCTAAATGGAAAGTAGCTTTACATGAGAAAAAATAAACGTAAAAAATGTCCTGTCTAGTGTGAGCAAAGCTAAATGTAGATCTGATGGATGGGTGGATTGTAGAATCGACCACAATAAAATTAGGTCAATTAAACTCTTAATTGTTTGTGATGTCACCAAGGTTAGGTACACTGACGCTCAAACTATATTGGGAGTCATTTATATGAACCTCTTGAAGAATTTCCCTATACTGGGCGCATAAACAAGTAGCCACCCCAGGTGAAACAGCCCACAGAACAGTATTTTTGGTTGCAGAACAAAAATGGTAAACCAGCCCAACACTATTAATTGATCTGCATACATTTAATGTTAATACCTGAAAAAATTCCTGTTATTTAATCTTGGGTTCACAGGACTGGTTTTGATTCCAACAAATCATTCTGATAAGCCATCACGGGAGGCACCAGTATGGGGCAGAACCTGGCATACATATCAACCTGGTACCCAGAGGACTCAGTGGATATGTTTCACCCCATAGTCTCGGGTACACAGCAATGTAATAATAGGATAAAGCATTGAGAGTGTCTCAGCCCTGAATAAACCAAACATATTCTAATTGATGCTATTATTGCTCACCACAGGGGTGCCACAAACGTTATTTTGAAATGCAAACCGCCAATGAACTTATTAAAACATTGGATTATAAACCAGTGAGCCAGGAGATGATGCTTCGTTGGATTAAACAAGGCAAATTGGTGGCACAACAAGTCCACATGCTGAATTGTAACAGTGAGCATCGGACAGGTCCTCGCCAGTCCCACCTAGCCTGAGTGCTGTAAAATCCATCATCTTCCCCCTCAAAGGCAGAAATACTGCCCTAAGTGATCGCCTATCCATGTTACATTGGGAGCCCGGTAGGTTTTGACTGGACCCATGTAAACCTTGCCATAAACAAATGTTTTTGAAGGACCACTCAGCAACAATGGATAAATTGGGATCAATTATTAAAGACCCCTGCACCTGCTGGCCAGATAACCATCTGGGCTACCACTGGTTAACTTGCTGGATTGCCATGAACCGATAACTATTTGTAGTAATGAACAGATGATGGAAAGAGTAACCTGACATACATCGAGCTACTCTTGTGGACCTGTCTAGACATGGATCAAACCATTTGTTATAATGGGGTATTGTCCTCATCTGTCAGGGTGCGGCACTAAAACCAGACCTCCTTTCTTTATGCTGGCAACAGCACCTTCTGATCTCGGCTTGTCTCCTGGGATGTCTTGGGACTGATTTCATTTAACATTGATTATTTTAGAAATATGCACTTTGTTGATTCCAGAGCTGCAGATTCATGGAACCATCAAACTTCATCTTTCAGAGCCACTGCTGCAATTTTGGATTGTCACCTTCGAGAGCTTTAATCTCAGGACCAGTACAATACACTTGATGAGTACCAAGACCATATGTCACATTTGTTCTTTGATTTCAGATTCGTTGATATAGTTATGAACACAATACATCTTTTCTGCATGTTTTACAATACATCTTTTGGCATGTTTTGCATTGAATATTCTAAAGATCAAAAAGACATCAATTACCAACAAGAAAAAATAGAAAACAACACAGCAGATGGTGTAAAATGCGGTGTCTTTATCATCAAAATTATGCTAGAAAAATATTTACTTGTGGTTTGCTTATGCTGAACACTACTTACACACCAGTCAACTGAATTCTCGAGTGCCAAATGTAAACCTAAGGCAACAAGCTTGTGATTCTTAAAGTCCTCATATCTTATAACCTGCCAGATTTACTTGAAGAAATAAGCATGTCACCAAGGTTAGGAAAGTAAAGGAGAATAAACTATATTGGGAGCAGGGTATGAAACTCATGAAAAATTGCTCCCTCCCCACTGGGCCGGCAACTCTGAAAAGTAGCCGGCCCAGGTGAAAAGTGGCCGGCCCAGAATTTTTTGCAGATCCAAAAATACTGTAAAACTATATTTTTTCTCATTTAATTTTGTGTATATACAAAATATATGTATCAAATATTTCAATGCAAAACTTATTTCTAATTTATATATATATATGTGTTGCGAGGACTGGTGCTAACCTCCCACAAATCATTACTGGATATAAATAACGGGAGGCCATGGTAAACGTGTGATATACATATTAATCAATCCTGGCCCAAAGATATTGATTGACCAAGCTACTGGGTCGCAAATGACAGTCTAAATGCACACTGCAATGTTTATATATGCCCAAATTCGATGAATAAACCACAACATCATACACTTATTAAAGTATATTGATTTACTAACGATTTTTCTCTAACACTCTCTAATTACTTGACATCTCACCTTAGAAACCGTTATAACGGCAGCTGTTAACCGTAGTGTGTTTTACCAACCCCATTTGATTGACAGGCACGATGGTCGGTGCATGAAACAAGGAAATCACGGAAATATCGAGCAGTATGCTGCTTCAAAACCGTTACCGACACGCCAGGTCGTGAACATTTTTGTAATTAACCAACCCAGGTCCACGATCAGCCGGCAATGGGGGTCCTCGGGCCGTCTCTATTTCATACCCTGATTGGGAGAAATATTTATAACTATGCTGCTTTCAAAGGAGCATTGGTATTGGGAGAAAATGGTCTGTGCTAAAGGTAAAATGTAACTACTTCTCCTAAACTGTTGAATGTTTGCTGGGGAGTTGCGTCACATCTCAGTATGTTATTGCCAATGGGGTATTGTAATTCATATTTTGCATGGAAATTGGTAGAAATACTCCTCCTCTCTTCTTTATTCATGATACAACTACCAATGCAATCTCCAGCCTCACCCTCTGCTCAATGTCACGGATTTCATTTAACATTGATCCTTTTTAGAAATATATTTGTTCACGAGGTGCATTCATGGTACCATATGTGCCACACAGATGCTGCTTTGATTGAAAATCCATTGATACAGTTATGAAAACAAACTATACAGTCACATTGTCTGTTATAATGTTACAATACATCTTTTTTGGCATGTTTCGAATTGAATATTCTAAAGATCAAAAGACAGCAATTAACAAACAAGAGAGACCTTTTGTAGACATATGAATTGGTGCACACAAACATATCAGTCAATTCCCTTTCACATCATAAGATCTTTTCATAAACGGTATGCAGCATATGGTCGCATCTGATTCTCTCTTTGTTCTATTTCAAGTGTGGTATCTTCTGACTTTCTAACTTTAAAACATTGCAAGATAAGGCAGTAAAAAATAGAACAAATAGACTAGAATCAGATAAAGGCAACAAAGCAGATTTATGTACATGATTCTTTGCATCCCAACACATTTTTTCCACTTACATTGACAGTTTCACCAACTTTGTTGACATCGTCAGAATGACCCTACTGCGCATGTCAGTCCTGCCCATTCCCGCCGAGAATCAATATGTTTATGGACCTGGATCAATGTAGTTACTTTGCACCTTGCGGTTTAGAAACATTTAATTGACCCCGGATCATTCTTTATCCAGCGTCAAAATCATTATAAGATTCTCTTTGATCGTAATCTTTTACTTTGTTTTTGAAAGAACATGCAAGCATGTTACTTTTTTGATTTGATAAACTGCCATATTGCAGCTATTAAAGACATGTTAAAAAAAACATGAAATGTATCTTACCTTCATTTTATGTATTACATTTTAATAGAAACACCTCATACTTGTAATCACCATATGTTGGAGTCAATTTCATATAATTACTCTCCTTAATTAGAGTTAACCGCTATGCACAGCATGGTTCCTTTTGAATTCATTGATAAGTAGCAGTTAGCTAGTTGGCCAATATGAATGACCTATATTAAGATGTTTGCCTAACCTTAAGGAGTCTTTTTATGACCATGCAAGTTAAATCTTAGTGGGAGTAAAAAGCATTGTTCCAGCAATGTGATATCCATTTGTTCTACGTTAAAGGGATGAAACCATCTTTATCTCTTATCATTATAAAATATTTAGTTCTAAATGTGGGTAAACATACATGTTGTATTGAAATATATATAGATTCCAGGATGATTTCCTTTTGACTACTTTGATCTTAGTTAAGCTGAAATCTATTTGTCTTATTACCCTTGCATTCCCCAATAAATAAAGATGTAATTAGGAAATCAGTATCAGTTCACTTTGGAGTTACATGCATATCTGCTATATGTTGTGCTGTATAATCAATATTCACTTTTCAAAATGGAATTAAGTGATGTATCACAAAAACTATCAGAAGGATAATTTAGCCTCAGGATTGCAAAGGAAAATCTGATGTTTGGATACATTTTGGTATAATTATCAATGAGGAGAAATCAAATTTGGAATATGTTGCTTGCAAAAAATGCCAAACAGTGATTAAATATAAAGGCCGTACATCAGGAACTACAAATTTAAAGAGACACAAATGTAGAGTTTCAGTCTCTTGATTTTCAAGAAAAACAATTCCAATTACACATTACAAAAAACGAACGTTGATATCAAAAAGTGCAGTAACAAGTGTAAACATGGTAACTTCGGACTTGCGTCCATTTGATATAATTAGTGGAGAAGGCTTCAAACGTTTAAG
>JAGTTF010000420.1:0-14804 GCA_019095985.1 Streblospio benedicti
GAATAGTACTTTTCAATGAGTTTATTTCATCAAATGCAACATCAAATTTTGTTCCTGTTTATTAATAGAATCTTGAAGTGAAATTAGGGTAGTATTTAGTCTTTGTATCTCAGGTTCAAGTGTTTTAAGTTGTCCAACATCTTTTTTAACATCTGCAATGTCACTTTTTACTTCTGTAATAGATTTCAAAATTGCATCTAATTTCGCCTCCATTTCTGCAGATTCTGATTCTGATCCTATACTTCCTAAGAGTTCTATTGGATCAACCAATGTACTGCGAACTTTTTTATCTATTGGTACTGTCACTTCAGAATTACTTAACCACCTCTTTTTACTATTCTTATTAGACATGTCAGAATCATTATTCATTTATAGTCAAAACGATTTGTGCTGAAGCAGCTTACCACTGTGACTATCCTCATCCAAAATGTATACTATCCTATACTATCATGCCTCATAAAATATATTCCTCTGTGATAAATTTTGAGTCAAATTGTGAAACAACTGAATCACACTAGTATCCTATGCACTATATTCCAAATTCAGGTTTTTTGAAACTCTATTTCTTGACAAAAATGATCATATTGTGACCAGCCAAATTTCAGATGACTACCCAGTCATAATGTACTCCTGTTATTGGAACTTTGAAGACTTGATAAAGCTCACAGAGCATTGTTTTGGAGATATCATCTCATTTGGGCCAGACGAGCTGAAAGCCGCTGGGAAACTTTGGATTGGACTTTGCAAAGCAAGCATTTCTGGAGTGGATATTTTGTGGAGTGGAAACGTTTGGGAATAGACAGTAACTTCAAGCGTCACATTGTGTCAGAACATTCACAACAATCTTGTGTAAAAAAGTATTTTTTATTTAATTTATTTAGACATTTGTATCAGGTATTTGATTTGTGTTATAAAAATAAATAATTGTAAATTTAACCACTAAATTCGCAGTGTTAATTTGACCATACCCCTAGACGTTCTAATCTGTTACTTGAGCCATAACAGGTGGCAGAGTGATGGTTTCCATATACTGAATGTTGTGTAATGGAAGGGGATCTTCAGACAGCTGAGCACTCCAGCCAGTCCACAGAGGGACACTTTCAGTATTCATGCTTAACATCCAGAGGATATTCCTCCATTCTAAGAGTGTAGCATGAGCTGGTTGCTTGATTTGGATATTGGTATAATGGAATTTGGACATCTTAGGCTTTTTTTCTGTAAGGCTCAAGTGTCTTCTCCGCCATTACAAATGTTCTAGCTCTTTCTTTCTTCTTTTGTTGACCTCGTGGTGTTTCCACTACATCTTCCTGGCTATCTGGCATATGATTTTGGTAACAAATTCCAATGGTATCATGAACTGTTCCAGCACCTGACAAAGTCTCGGTGTTCTGATCAAAGTTATCCCATGCCAAAGAAGTCATGAGCCCTGCTTTTCTTTGAAAGCTATCAGGGGTAGAAGTTCCTCTCATACTTATTTCTGTAGCAAGTTGTGTCTCTAGTTCTTCTATTGCTGGGTAGCTTATGGAATGACCCATCCGATAAAGGATATTTATTACTTTTCTTGAACTTGTAAGACGACTTTTTTACTCCAAGCCCCATGGTCATGTGTTTGCCAGTCTTCACCCTTCCATGACTAACAGCAAACAGAACATCAGATGATACAGACTTGATCAGTCGTGATGTTGATGTCTTTGCATTCTCTATTTTGGCTGCAAATAGAAATATATAACATAATTATTGTTTTTATTGTATGATAGAAGGATAATTTTATGATAATAAAACATATGTATCATATATATACCTGTGAATCCAGTGTAGAGAACATGAAAAATATGTGTAATTCATCTGGTGGTTCTGCTTGTCCCTTGGCCACAATATCTGCTTATAAGGGTTCAGGTAAATTTTTTGTGTTCTTCTCCAGGTCTTTCAGAAGACCCCTCAAGTAAGATGCTGCCTAAATGATAGAATGTTGTTCAAAGTTAGCCCGTTTTATAGCATTGTCTGCTGAAAGAACTGGATTGTACAGAATGATGCCAGATTTATTTGACTGTTTGATTTCCTTTAAATGTGGAAAGTTTTTGCGAATCTTCTCATGAAGAGATTGTGTTGAATAGGTTGTGTTTTCATAAAAAAAGCTTGTGTAACGTTTCTGTAAGGAAGTCAGTAATTCAGCACCTTCTGACTCTACCAATGTTTCTTGAATGTGGCGTTTCAGTTCTAAAAATGCAAGATCGTGAATAGAAGGTGTCTTAGATGAAGACACTGAAGGAATTTTGTCTGCATTATGTAAATAACTTCTTGTACAGCTGTGGTGATATTTGACCTCTTTACCTATCAAATCAATGCCACTTATCCTTGCAAGCATGTGTTCGTCATTGCATTTAACAGCAGCATTATATATTGCTTCTGCAGCATCTTTTGTCTCACAGTTTCTAGGAAATTCTTTAGAATGACGTCCCTTGGATTTTGCATTCATGCCACAAAATAGGCATGTAGTAGGAAACAAGCCTGCACATGTGGGATTAGAAGCATTTGGTATATCAGATCGTAATGTGTAGTGTTTTTGTAAGGAAATGTAGAATCATTAATATTTGTTTGCACTTGTACCGATGTAAATTTACTGTAACAATCTACATGGTAACCATGAATTGTTTCATCCAAATCTTCTGGTAGGCTAATCGAACAATACTTTGACTTGGAGATGAGTCGTAGAGAGTAGCACTGCTTTACTTTATTCCATGTTTTTTTCTTCAAAGGGTTTGACGTCTCCTGTGCTTGCACCTTTTAGGTGTAGAATGCATTTACGTTTCTTGTTAGCATTGCTTGGCATCATCTTGTATCATCTTGTATCATCATGTAAGCAATAACATTGATCTAATATATTCCAGCCTAACTACGAATTATAAAATTATAACATTATAATATTAAAGTGTTTACCTTATTCTTAATATACACCTTGACTTGCCATATTAGTAGGCCTACACAGATATACTCATACAAACGGTTCATACTAGTTAGAACTTAGAAATGGCAAGTTAAGCACATTTGATTGTACAACAGCAAAGATTTCTAAACAAATAAAACTGGTCACAACGCACTCTTCATTTGGTACAAATTTGACTTTCTTACATTCAAAAACGTGTTGTTCAACATTAAATTCACCCAAATCTGTCACGTGAGAGACATGCTATGACAAAATTTGTGTTTTGTATGAAATTCATGGCGGCCATTTTAGAAAATGGCGGCCATCTTGAATTCGAGGTGACTAGCATAATATATTGAAAGAGTGACCACCAATGAGTATTTATGCAAAATTTGGTGCTTGTTTCCAGATTTGAACTATTGTTAGATCTATATGACGTTCCTGCGCACTAAGAATGAATTATACATTTGGGGTGGGGTTAGCATTATGCCCATAAAATTGTCAAATATGAAGATAAAAGAGCTCAAGATGTCTTGTTTGCTTCAGAAATGATTATAGCATGTGTTCAAATAATGAACATCACATTAAGTACATGGCAGTTGTTGTAAAAAGAAGTATAGGCATTTTTTTAATAACGATATCACAAAATTACCATAAGTTACCATAAAATGGTGGCCATCTTGGAAATTTAGTTCAACCATATTGGTGGTAAGTATCACTAACATTCTGGAAGCATTTAAGCAACCAAAATATAATGAGTTTATATCAGTTCACAGCATTTTACTTAATTTTAAACACAAAAATTGAAAATTACCAGAAATTCATTTTTAGTCAGAAAATTTGAATGTGCCTCACTTCAAACGCAATTTTCACATATAATTACTACCTAAACGCGCGTAAGACTTACATATCTGAATTCCTGAGTAAATTCTACATAGGAAACAACCATTGAGACATATGGCGGTTCCGACATAAATAAAACTATTCCTCCATGATCAATTTCAGTAGCACACTTGGCGCTTCTCCGGTCAGTCGATCAATCAACCAACCTGCCCATTCAGATTCATTGATTGTTATGCATTGTCAGGCTTTCTACCAGGGGCTGCAAGAACTCCAGCCACGTTTGAGTGGAGTCTGGCTTGTTAAACTTCTACAGGTTCTTGATCCTATCCTTGAAGCGTACGGATGTCAGAACCGCGGGCCCCTACTGATATCGGACTCACTGTCCAAGTCATAACACCACTGACTTTCATGCAACTTCAATTTCACGTGGCTCTTCACACTCCAGAATTTTCGCTCTCTTCGATGTTGCTCTGCTGCATCCACAAATGGGAATTGAAAATTCTATTGTATCAATTTAATTTCGCATATAATGCATAGTAAAATATCACAGTCCATATCAAAGATTAGTTAAAAATTAGTTGTAAAGCATATATTAAAATAGATGTTTTCGCCAATTTATAGAATGACTAGAATAAAACTTAAAAAATACACTTTGAACAATATCACGTGCAATAAAATTGTCACAACTAAATATCCTACATCTAAAGTTTCCAATAGCTTTTCTATATAGTACTTTAAAGTGGTCTACACCATTAAATATGTAATATTGGGACATGCTAACACCCTTAGGAATACCAAGGAGATGTCTAAAAACATTATTATATGCTACAGAAGCTTTGTTAAAGACATTATCATTAAATACAGTCCAAATTTGGCTACCATACATACTACTAATAAAAGTCTTAAAAAGACATATTTTAACACTTTCAGAACAATATCTAAATTTACTAATCAAAATATTGCTTTGTGTATAGATACATTTTTGTGTGACGTGATATATCATCGTTACTATCTAGTTGTGAAGTAATAATCACCCATAAATACTTAACTTTTTTCTACAATAGGTACAATCTCACATCCAAGTGACATATTGGTAACATGCATTTTTTTTTTACAATTTTTTGTTTTAAAAGCAAATGTACGTAGATTTATTACCATTAAACTTGACAGAGTGTTGCTCAGCAAGCACACAACAGATATTCAGTAATTTTTCAGTGCACTTGGGAACGGAGCGACAATACACGTATCATCAGCATACATAAGATGATTGCACATTCGACCATTAATTTTACAGCCAATTTTTTGACTCATTTAACATAATAGACAGGTCATTCATGTATAAGTTGAGCAAAATTGGGTACAAAATTCCCCTTGGCGGACACCATTAGTTACATTAAAGGATTAGATAAATGATGAGGATAATAGCGACGGACAAAGCGGGTTCGTTGTGCCCACCCCGTGAGGAGGACACTGCCTCGCTGTTCCCCGACTGCTGCTGCAAGATCTCTGGAACTTTTGGACTGTGGCTCTTATTGCACCACTCCTGAGTGTCCTGACTGGTCTGCTTTACGAGGGACAGGACTTATGTCTCTGCATGTCATTTTGCGCAACAGTACACCCAGTTGTCTTCTTTTCTTGTCCCACGCCTCCACTTCCACTACAGCCGCCCTGGGAGACCAGAGTCGAGGTAGGGAAGCTGCCGTTCTTTGCATGGTCACTTCTTGGTTCTACTTGATGTATGGGTTTTTACAGGACTGAGTGCCTGCTGGCTGGGGAACACGACGGCGACCTGAAGTCTTGATGCTTCTCCTTCCTTGGCTTGGCCAAGGGTCATTTCATTAGGCGGCGCCCGATGCCCAAACTGACTTGCTCTCTGACACTAGATCATCAGCATGGTCTTCCACGACTCCTACCATGCAATATTTGCTTGCTGCCAGCCATCCAGCACTCTGCTCATCAGCCTCCACACTCGGCTCTCTGGCGGGTTGCAACTCCCCAGGAGGGACTTCAATATCGACGTCCACATGTCGCACCTTCTTGGCCTGGGGAACCCTCCATCAGCCAATCCTATTACAACGTCTACCTGGTTATTCTGAGGGTTCCACCAAACCCTTTTGGCAGTATCTAAACACAACAGACAACCTGGCATCTCCGCTGATTCGCACCACTCCAATCCTATTACAACGTCTACCTGGTTATTCCTGAGGTTCCAACAAACCCCAAATTGTCTCACACACACCCATTCTTTAGTGAAGACTTCTATAAATTCCACGGTGAAAATACCACTATGTATTATGTCAGTTAAAATATGCCTCAATTTGTTACGGCAATATGAAGCTGTCGCAGTGACCATGAAACATTTTGAGCCTCAGCAGGTCAGTGCCACGTACTCAAGGGACCCAACTAAACGCTCTCAACATAACGGTGAGAAACGCCGCACCAACCCGAAACAAGAATCTCATAAAAAAGCCCAAGAAGCCAGTTCGCAGCATAAAGATAATTCTGGTGAAAAGCGTTGTCGCTGGTGTGGCAGAGGCCCACATCGCCGAGATGACTGCCCGGCAAAGGACTCAAAGTGTACTTTCTGCTCAAAACGAGGCCACTATGAGCGGGTCTGTTTACTCAAACAAAAAGCCAACGCTAAACCCAAAAAACAAAACGCAGTAACTGTCGAGGACAATAGTGATTACAGTGATAACGAATCAACCTATGATGTTGGCATTGTGACCGTCAACCACGTGCAAGGCAACACAAGCGAAGTGCTTGCCACTGTGGAGTTCATCCAGCCCATACCCACGAAGCTGCAAGGAAAAGTCGACACTGGAGCCATGGCGACGTGTATGCCCATGTCAATGCTCCAAGAAATCGGACTCAGTCGTGACGATCTTGAGCCAACCAATGCGACACTCCGTGGTGTGACTGGTACCGATATGATTGCATGCGGTAAGCTAGAGATTGACGTGCGATGCAACAATCAGAGGAGAAGAGCAAGAATCATAATTACAGAGCTTGGTACGGAATTGATACTGGGACTTGATTTTTGCAGGCTATTCAGCCTTGTGACCATCGCAGAAGCTTGCATACAGAGACAAGTCCAATGTGAGCAGAAGACAGTCCACATCACAGAAGAGACTGACATCAACTACAATCACCTCCGACAGAAATGGGAGAAACACCTTCCATTGGGGAAACGCACAGGAGATCCCCCTGGGCGACTTAAAGGCCATATTTCCCGAGACCTTTGACGGCAAGGTTGGCCTGTTCGATGGCGAAGCAGAGCTAAAAGTGTCACCAGATGCTAAACCGGTACAGCTACCCCCACGTGCTGTCGCTCTGAGCGTGCTACCGAAACTGAAGGCTGAGTTAGACAGAATGGAAGCCGAGGGAATCATCCGCCCTTGTCCAGAAACAACTGATTGGGTCCACAACTTAGTCATAGTGAATAAGAAGAATGGAGATATCCGGCTATGTTTAGATCCCAAAAACCTAAACAAGTATCTTATCAGGAGTGTCCACCACACCGCCTCATGGGAAGATGCTTCCGTTAGTTTTGCTAAAGGCGAGTTCTTCTCCACCCTTGATGCAAAGAGTGGATATTGGACAAAGAAGTTAAGCGCTGACAGTCAACCTCTCACTGCATTCAACACGCCATTCAAGAAATACTGCTTCGTCCCGCTTACCATTTGGCCTCTCTGTCTCGTCTGAGATCTTCTGCGAGCAGATGGACAAAAGCTCTGGCAGGCATTCCTGGTACGTTCCCCTGTGCTGATGATGTAAAGATACAAGGTTCCAATGAAGAGCGGCATGACCTACACCTTCTCGAGACGGTTGCACGAGCTCAAGCTGCTGGCCTCAAGTTTAACCCAGAGAAGTGTGCGATCAAGCGCCGCAAGATCAGCTATTTTGGGAGAATTATCTCGCCAAAAGGAGTTGAACTCTGCCCCGACAAGGTCAAGACCATCTGCAATCTGCAGCCTCCGACCAGCAAGCAGGAACTCCAAAGTTTTCTTGGTTCAGTTAACTTCATGGCCTCCTTCATCCCGCACTTGGCACAACGCACATATGTCATGCGAGGTCTCTTGAAAAAGGATGTCCACTTCGTCTGGACCAGCGATATGCAACGTGAGTTCGACATAATCAAGCAGGCAATCGCCGATGCAACAGCACTCAGCCACTTTGATACAGGCAAACATGTCACAATTGAAACTGATGCTTCGTTGAAGGGCCTCGGCGCCGTACTCCTGCAAGATGGCAAACCGGTCAAGTTCCTGAGCAAGTCATTGACAAAGACCAAAGCCGACTACTCCAACATCGAGCGAGAGCTTTTGGCTGTGCTCTTCGCTTGTGAAAAGCTTCACATCTACGTGTTTGGGCGCACCGTGACAGTCCACACCGATCACAAACCCTTGGAAGCCATCTTTCGCAAGCCCATCAGCCTCGCTCCAGCACGTCTACAGAGAATGCTCCTCCGTCTGCGGATGTATGATCTCGACGTAAAGTATGTAGGTGCTAAGAGTGTTCTACTTGCTGACACACTCTCCCGCCTAGTTCAACCTGGATCTCACCCTGCGATCCCTGGTCTCGATGTGACAATAGCCGAAGTCCTGAAGGTTTGCCCCTACGCACCTCGAATCACTTCGAGCCGAGACGCATATGCAGATCCAACGCTCTCAAAGCTGCGCCAACATGTAGTCAGTGGTTGGCCAGAGAGCATGCAAGACCTCTCACAGGATCTCCATCCATACTGGTGTTTTCGTGATGAACTCGTCATCCTCGATGGACTCTTGATGAAGGGCAACAGAGTAGTGGTGCCATCTGCGTTGCGCACCGAAACTCTGACTCGTCTACATGACGGCCACCAAGGCCTCACAGCAACCCTCCAGCGGGCATGACGCTCCGTCTACTGGCCTAACATGCAGGCTGACATAAGTGCCGCACTCCAGAGTTGTGACGCCTGCCAAATCCATGCGAACAAGAAACCCCGTGTTCCCGATAGACAAGTATCAGCTTTCACCCATGGAAACCCTTGGCGTAGACATTATGCACTTCAAAGGCAAGGCAGCTCTTGTGTCTGTGGATTATTTCTCTGGATATATTTCTATTGGCTTTCTCAGAGCCGAGACATCTGATGCTGTCATCCGATCCATGAACAATCATTTCTGCAAGTTTGGGCTTGCAGAGCGCATAATCTCCGACAACGGACCGTGTTTCAAGTCAGAGAAGTTCCGTGACTTCTGTGAAGAGCTTGAAATCAAGCACACTACCTCGAGCCCACATTACCACAAAGGAAATGGTCGTGTTGAGAGAGCTATCCAAACTGTAAGACAGATGCTGAAGAAATCTATGTCCGATCTGCAGCTGACCATGGCTATCGTAGCCTACCATGACACGCCAATCAGCAGCGATCTGCCCTCACCAGCTGATTTGTTCAACCGCAGAATCAATTCACGACTTGGTCTCATGTATCAGCCCACAACACTATCTGACAGCGCAAAAGACAAAGCTTGCAGAGGCGCAGGGCTGCACACCTCAAACCACATGGTGAGCGCACCAACTACGCTCCAGATGAGCCAGTATGGTACACAGAAGACGGCTCCCCCGAGTGGATGCCTGGTTTTTTTGTTGAATCCCTCGATCCACGACCTGACTCGTACTGGGTTATCAATGAAGATGGCAACAGGCTTTGAGACGTAACAGACATGACATCAAGCTGCGAATTCCCCCCGCAGCAAGCACCCCCCACTATGTGAAGTTCCCGTACCATCTCACCACCACCCTCGCCTATGAATGTTCCGCATCCACCCCATGAGACAATATTCGTTCCCCTGAAGCCAATTGATCCCTCAGATCCAGAGCCAGCATGTGTCAAACCACCAATCACTGCACCATCTCCGCTGAGACAGCCAGATCCACAGTCTTGTGTAACACCACCAGTCACTGTTCCGTCTCCACTGAAACAACCATCTTCCCCGGCCAGTGTCACACTGCTAATTCCCTTGAAACCACCAAATACAATTAGATCTGGTCGTCAGTGCAAACCAACATGGAAACCTGATTTTGTGTACAAAATGTGTAACGAGCAGGTGCTGAAGACCCTAGCTCATGCTTTGAGACATGTCCTGGGACCTCTGTCTCCAGTGTGTGATTTGTGATTATGCTGCAAGATATGTGTCAACAGTGCACAAGGATCAAAACAAATAGTTCACCTGGATTTCTCAAAGGATTGTGTTTCCTGCTATGCTTTTATTTTATTTTCCAATAAATGACTTATGCAAAAATGCTAGAACGATTTATGAACAAGTTCTTGAAAGTGACTATTTATCTGTAAATATTATGCTTCATCACTTTCCTTATATTTCAGTCATACATGTAATAATTGTAATAATGCACATATTTCGTATAATGCTCTAAAGCTATATTTAAAAAAGGGCATGTTGTAATAATGTAATACATGTACACTCATGTAATGTATCCCTAGATCACACAAGACACCTCCCACCACAGCGGCGCAAAAGCCCATGAACTAGGGCCTCCACCGCTTCCCTGTGGCAGGTCGGGACTTACCATACATTTGTAGAGGTAAGAGAGAATACTCTCTTCTCGAAGACACGGCTCTCTTATTACAACTCCCCACCAAAAATGCCGTTCCTTGCCCCTTAAAACGAAACGAAAGATTTTTTACCCAGCGGCGGCGAAAAAGTTCGTAAAAATAAATAATCGAACCATAATGTTCCCAATAAGAACTATATTTAAACATTTTGTATATATATATATAGCACGAGCCTGTAGAATGAAGATTTTACATACGCAGACTAGTGATGGACACCGGAAATGTTGGTGACTGCAAAACATTGTATAACTGTATTGCCCGTATGTACATGCAATTTTTAAATATAACAACGAAAGAGTTTAATGTATTTAACCATTATTTATTACTGATTATTACTGATATATTAAGCAATGTTTTTGATACATGTTTTATAAAGTTTTTTTTCGAGAGGTGTTGGGGGGGGGAAAGAATATTGTAACTAATGCTAAGATATTATTTCATAACTCTACTACTCTATATATTTATACTACCCAATTTATCAAAACTCTAACAAAGGGGTCCTAGAAGTCCTGTTTTTTAAACGAACCCCCTCCCCGGCGCCGTGTTGGGGGAGGGGTGTGCCCTGACGACTGTATTATGCGTAAAAACTACAATTTACGATTTATTTTGGAAAGATGTCGCTGTGACGTCCCACGTCGTGCCTGAGATGCCCCACAACCACCCTCGGCTATGAGAGAGGTTGCTGGACCAGGGGCAGGAAGCTCACCGACAGATGAGCCCCCCTCCCTGCCGCGGCAGCACAGACCCGTCAAACTAGGGCCTCCACCGCCCCGTGGCAGGACTGGACTTAATACGTGAGCATGGTAAGGCAAGTCACTAAAATGTCCCTTGCATCCATCTTCTCTCGGCGCCAGTCAATACCCAGTCAGAATTAAGAACTGAAAACCCAAGCGTACTCCCTTCCGGAAGACACATTTCCCTTATTATAACTCCCTCGCCAAAAACACTGTTCCTTGTCTGTTAAACGAAATGTGCGAGATGCATACTAAGAGTTTTGCATGTTTTTGTCATAGGTCAAGGCCCGCGCAAAAGCCAGTCAAACCCTACTGGGCCACCATGTTCGGTGTAAGTCAGCATTAACATTCTGTCAATTATCAGCGTCTTGGTGTCTAGCGACACCGTGAGCGGCGACTACGGACTCAGCCCCTACAACTTTCAGCACTTTGGCGTCAACTACGTAAACCTCTCTGTGGGCGGCTTGCCCGTCCCCTCCTCCCACCCCTGGAATTCGGACTTTGAGCGGGACCAGTATGGTGAGGTGTTTTTCAACATGTATAAAACAATGGGTTAGTTGGCAGGCACGATGGGGTCGGGCGTGGATCTCGGCGCCTACAAGCGCAGTAACAGGGTGTTCCACTTCCCGGTGCCCGCGGAGGCGGGTCAGCATCACCGTCAGAGAGGGTCACGTACATCTGGAGATGAAATTTGCCAAGCCCCTGCACAACTCCGTCTCCATGATCGTCATCAGCAAGTTTGACGCGGTGCTCAGCGTGAAAGGATCCCGCTTTGTACAGATCAGCGCTCTGTAAGCCATAAGAGAGAGCGAGAGGGGAGCGATCATGGCGTCCCCATCAAATTTCACACCTCGGCCCTGCTGATGCTGTCGGGCAGCAGCTGAGCAGGTAAAAAACCACTTTCACGGATCGCGTCATACGAAATGCCATTACGCCCTCTTTGACCTCCCGTGGTGGCGACCACGAGATGGAGAAGAGAAATTCGCGACATCTTCATCTACAGAGCGTCCCCCAGTCGTAGTCCGTCAGGGAGTCACTGCTACACTGAGTACAGGCTGAGAACCAACATCTTCCAGGGGCGAGGTGACGCGCGTCTACGCCCTGCGTGGTTAAAGTGAGAGAGAGAGAGTGAAGATGCTGCTAACCGTCCATGCTGAGCTTTCTTAGAATATTTCTCAAAGACACTCTGAGGGACCACAGGCATCAAGGACAGAGACAATGTGACAGCCTCTTGAAGCACGCTCATAAAGGGGAGATAATGGCTCTGTGAGAGATAGCTCTGAACATTCTTGCTTAGGGTCTCCTATCCTTGAGCATTCGAAGTGCTATTTGCGCAGCAAAGTGACCAACCAGACATCTGGCCCGCAAAACCACGTCGATCGCCGTCCGTAGAGAGCTGCTGACACGACAATTGGCCAAAACCCCTGTGCGAGGCGGTGAGAGATCGTATAACGTGATGGCTCTGAAGAACCTGGACAGCTTTGTGATGGTCCCCCAAAGAGATGTACAAGCAGCTGGCGGGGACAGCGACCCTCACCCTTCAACCTCCGCCCCGCTTCCAAGCCTCGGTCAACGGGCAGTGGAGCCTGGAGACAAAAGGGGCCCAACGACATGCGCACCAGCATCAGCATGTTCAATGGACAACAAATACGTTCACTGTGTGGCGTCTGGAGGGCAGCTTTCCCAGGAGAAACGGTACCACCATACACAACTGGGATGCATTCGCCAAGGGACTCCGGCCCCAGCTGACAAGGACGTTAAACTGGGCGTTGTGGTGTACAACGCCATCCTCACCCAAGAGCGGGGGGCAGAGATGCGTCGCCTCTGCAAAGGATGCGTCAGCGACGCCCCTCGCAGAGCGATCCACCCCTGCCTCATGGGCTGCTCCAGCATGGCCGAGGAGGCTGTGGGCAATGTGAAGGTGAGCAGTACTTCACCGTAAAAAGGCTAGCCCAGGCAGCGATGGAAGTTGCTACGTGCTCAGGAGGGTCCCCGAGGTGATGGAAGATGTCATCCAGCAACAAACGCCCCATTCGCTCAACCCTCCATGAAAGCTACGTCGGGGATTGTGAGGACTCGTTGATGAAACGCACTAAGCTCAATCGGTTGTATTTTGAATATATATCGCCGTGCTTGTTAAATAGGATAAAAAATGTGCTAGATTTAGCCGTCTTTTGTATATATCAATCGCCAGCGCTGCGTTAAATAAAAAAATGTACTAGATTTAGCTGTCTTTTGTATAGAGCAGTCGCAGACACGTTAAATAAAAAAGTACTAGATTTAGCTGTCTTTTTGTATAGAGTAGTGTATATATATTGCGAGCAATAAATGTAGTAGGTTGATATAAAATCCCCTGCAAAACTATACAAATTCTGAAAAAATAATTCCTTCAATAAGATCAGATCACTTGGCTATTTTTTAGGCTTAAAAAGTGTTCAAGATGAAAAAGGTCCAAATTTATGGAAATTTAGTAATTCGCTATTGAATGATAAAAATTATACACAATTAATAAATAGGAATGTTTCTAAGTGGATTCCGTCTGAGATTAGGGATAAGTCAATTAGATTGGAAGTATTAAAATAGTATATTCAGAAAGAAACAATAAACTTTTCTAAAAGAAAGAAAAAAGATAATAGGTATTATCGAGAGCGTTAGAAAAGGACTTAGAAAAAATATAGACATACAAATAAGCAATATGAATTTTATTGATGCAAATGATAATATATTAAATGATAAAGACAGAATACTTGAATTGTTAAAAGATATAGAAAGAAATGAATAAAAAGTGCGATAATAAGATCTAAAGTTAAATGGTATGAGGAGGGTGAAAGAAGCAGTAAATATTTTTCAATTCAGAAAAAGAGCACTGTAAGTCCTCCACTGTACGTAAGTTACTTAATAAGAATGGCAAGAATGTCCATAATCTAAAGGACATATTAAATATTCAGATGCAATTCTATAAAGATCTATATGCTTTTCACGATTGCTCAAATGATGATGTAGAATATCTATTAAACATTGAAGGAAAAAAAAGCTATCTGAAATAGGAAATACATTCTGTGAAGGAGAGTCGACTGAGATTGAATGTTTGAATGCCTTAAATACTTTCAAAAATAGTAAAACACCAGGAAATGATGGAATAACAGTAGAGTTTTATAAACACTTTTGGCCGGTGCTTGGAAAACATTTAGTTAATTCCATAGATTTCTGAATTTTTATGAGCACGGTCAGAGGACCACATTCCAAAGACAAGCCATTATTAAATTGTTAGAAAAAAGATAGATTTTGTTAGAGTGTACCTCGGGCATGATTTTAGCTGTTTTTATATGACTAACCATTTCCATAAGATGGTATTAACAATATTAACACAGTTACATCATCCTCATATAGTCTACTATAGTTAGGGTACCCAGAAATTGTGACTACTGTAAGGTTTTATGATTGATTTGCATTCTGCATGGTCTAGCGATGAAATTTAGCCATGTTGCCCAAATTTGCACCTTGGGCATTTTTGTTAATTTGCATAATTTATGCGTAAAAATGGCAAAATTTGATATAAAGCCCAATATGGCCACTGGTATGTATCTATAATAGGATGTTATGGTTTAATTGCACCCTACATGGTAGGCAAGTAAAATTTAAGCCCTGATTTCCAATCATTTATGCATAATTTGCACAATTATGTATAATTTTT
>JAGTTF010000421.1:0-14667 GCA_019095985.1 Streblospio benedicti
TTCTTAAACAATTGCTTGTTCTCACAGTGCCTTTCTTTGTCTTTACAGACAATAGGCGGCCTCGTTAGACTGCCTATTTACAAAACAAGACAAAGCAAACATTTCACCATCATTTACTTTGTAAGTTGTAGGCTAACTAGCATAGGTGCTGATTAGGACTACTACGGAATAACTCCCAAAATTTACTAAATCCTTATATCTTAATTATGTATTAAATACTGGCCCATCTTGATTTAATGCTATGATTATTCTCGTAAAGACGTGTGTTATATGTGTATAAAAATACTTCATACTACAATCATTATTCAATATAGTTTATTCTGTCACAATTACATGAAAGGTTTAAATCTAATATAAACCAGCAAGACATTAATATTATTGATAGACATCAGTGGAATTTAAGATAAATATAACAATGAAACATGATATAGTAAAAACAAATAAGTACACACAGTTTCCTTGTGTAACCCAAGTGCAAATGTTAACACATTAACAGTTAAGGCTGACTTTATACATAATTATTGTAGCTCAGGCAGGTCATTAGATTGCTTTGAAGTTGCTTTGAAGTTGCTTTGAAGATGGCCTAACCAATACCCCTCCTTAAGTTATGGGTTACTATGCTGTTATGTAGAATGTTGTTAAAGTTCTGATCAGTAATTATTTCAACCCAATAAGGTGGCGACCTTAAAGATGCTCTTGATGTAAATCAATGTTTTGGCAAAACTTGTAATCCAGTGTCAGGTAAAGGGAGTTTTTCTTTTAAGCTACCTGCATGAGAATTTGAGAGCACCAATATATCAATATGCCTATTTAACCAACATTATTTGAGTACAAGTATTGATGTATTGTCTGTTTAAATCACTTCCTACTCAGTATGCAGCATATTTTCTAATGAATGAGTAGCTGATAGTAAATGTCACTAATTCAAGCAGTCTCTGATTTGCAATAAACATTGTTTGATAATGCATGGCAAGTAAGGGGGAAAGGCAATTTAACTTCAAACAATGGCCGCCAAGATATACAAATTTTGTCACTTCAAATGATGAGCGTTCGTGAATTTTACAATCTTTTCCTATCTGATTATAGATGATATATGTACATATGTTTCCTTAATATGTGTTATTAGGCATGGATTATATTAACAACATTCCTATATAGAAATGAATAATATACATGCACGCCAAACACTTAGTTTTGTTTGTACAATGCATTAATACATCGTAAGTTAACTCCATTGTATAGTTAATTTAATAAAAGAAGTCACACCCTAAATTGTACATAATACAAAACACTTCCATCTTGCTTCATGATTGTCTTAGCAAATACAATATAATTAGAATTGAAGTCAACACATTACCAGAAAATAAATGATTTGTTAATGAGAAAATATATAATATAATATAAATACTAAAAAGTGTCTCAACTAGCCTGCTCTGCCCTACTGCATGTAAGATTTGCCACCATGACAATTAACTTTAATATGTATACACACTTTCCTTGCACTTTTCATGTTTCATTTTGAAACTAACAATAGCTTTACATGTAATTTATTTTTCGACCAATCAGATATTGGTATACTATAGTATCAAATTGCATGACCAATGAAAATTCTTCAACCAGCATGGGACAAAACTACAGTCATTTTCATTGATCCTACATTGCTTTCTAATTAAAAAAACATTATCATAATCTATATAAGTTTTATTTGTATTTTTCAGTAAAAACAGCATACATGTATACAGTAATAACACGTAACACGTAATAAACTGTGCAAGGAGATAGAGACTATCAAAACAAGTATGGATCTCTTGCAGAGAAATCAGCAGGTGTTTAGCAACTTTATGGAGCATACCACTAGCACAGAACTGAATTTCGACAAGAGAAAGGACCAGTCCAAAAATATTCCGTCAGCAACTCATTTGCCTGTTACAAAATCCACTGTGAACAGGGCTGATAAATAGACATAGATAGACAGGGATATAGACATTCGCATTCTTAATGTTTACCTACCATATTTAGATGGGGACAATATCGATGAGTACTTGTTCTACCTGTGCAAGATTGATTCTTTGATAGAAGACTCACCAGCTCCTTATATATATGCATGTGGAGATTTTAATGCGGATATTCGCGAACAAAGTACGTTTGGTAAGGAACCAATCAAATTCTGTGATGACTCCAACCTTAAAATGGCTGACGTTCATTATAACGGTGACCAGGATAGGTTCACTTTCTATAGTGAAGCGCATAATTCAATCCACTGGCTCGACCACGTAGTGTGCACACATTCAGCCCTTACAGCTATTCAGAGAGTACAAGTTGAGTACAGCTAACCTGGATGATTTGACATACTATACGAGCCTTACAGATACTTATTTAGAAAAAGTATACATTGACCATTCATTATTGTTATGTAATGATAGTATGTGCAAAGATGAGTCTCATAAGTCTGCTATTAAGCATCTGTATGAGGACATCGTGTATGGTATTGGTCAGGCCAGTGAATCATTTCTACAGACTATGTCACATAAACCAGAACTATTTAAGCAGGTGATGGGTTGGAATGAACTGTGCAAAGAAGCTCATAGCAGCGCAAAAGATGCTTTCTTGCAGTGGGCTTATGCTGGTAAACCCAAACAAGGTTTTCGTTTTGACACTATGAAGCAGACACGAGCAAGATTCAAGCTGATTCTACGTGAATGTTGCCAGCAGGAGGCATCCAAGTCAAAAGACTCCCTAGCCAAGAAACTGCTTGGCAAAGACAGTAAATTGTTCTGGAAAGAAGTTAAGACTATGAATGGATCCAGTAATGCCCCTCTTTCATCCACTGTTGGGAATGCAGTGGGGCATAAAGACATAGCCTCCATGTGGCATAACCACTATAAAGACCTACTTAATTCATCTAAGGATATAAGTGAGATGCAGTATGTCTTAAACCAGTTTAACAAGGTCAATAGCAGAAATATGTCATATAACTGTATATTCTCCCCATGTCAGATAGAAAAAGCTATTAAAGGTCTAAAATCTGGCAAGGCAGTTGGTAATGATAATCTCAGTGCAGAACACCTGAAGTTTTGCAGTAAAAGAGTCTATTGTCTATTGTCTATGTTGTACAATTGTTGTGTGAGTCATAGCTATATTCCATCTGATATGCTAGATACTATAATAGTGCCACTCCTCAAAGACAAAAAGGTGATATAACAGACAGAGATAATTATCGACCCATTGCACTCACAACAATCATGTCAAAGGTTTTGGAAGGAACCATTTTAATTGTATATGATGAATTACTATGGACTTCACCCAATTTATTCGGCTTTAAAAAGGGCCTCTCTACTGATATGAGCATTTTCGTCCTTAAACAAATAATTGACCACTATAGGAGTTTATCTAGTCCAATTTACCTGGCTTTTTTAGATGCTTCCAAAGCATTTGATAAACTCAACCATTGGTGCTTATTCAGGAAGCTTTTAGATCGTGGTTTACCTGTCATAATTGTAAGACTGTTTCACATTTGGTACACATCACAGCTTTACTATGTTCGATGGGGCTCTACATTGTCCTCTGGTTTCCATGTATCAAATGGTGTAAGACAAGGGAGTTTAATCTCTCCAATTTTCTTCAATATATATGTGAATGATTTAAGCAATGTATTAAATAGTAAAAGATGTGGTTGCAACTTGAATGGTGTAAACTATAATCATCTACTGTACGCAGATGATACCATACTTTTAGCACCATCTCCTAGTGCTCTTCAAAAACTTATAACAATATGTGAACGCTTTGCATCCAACAATGAAATTATATATAATCCTAATAAGTCTAGAATAATGTGTATTCAGCCGAACAAGGACAAGGTCAAAGTCCCTGTTTTTACTATAAATGGAAAAAATGTAATGATTGTTGAACAATTTAAGTACCTAGGTTTTTACATATCCAGTGACATGAAAGATGACAGTGATATTAATCGACAAATATTTAGTTTTTACAGCAGGGGCAATATTGTCATAAAATGTTTTAGACACTGTAGTAATGAGGTAAAAAGTTTACTTTTTAAGACCTATTGTTCTAATATGTATTGTTCCCATCTATGGAGTAAATACAGTATTTATTCATTTAGAAAACTTAAGACATCTGTTAACAGAATTTTTAGAATGTTGTTTAATTTAGATAGAAGAGCCTCTATATCACATAATATGTTGTTGAACAATATTAGAGCTTTTGATGTTAATATTAGGAAGTACATTTTAAATTTTAAAAATAGAATTGAAAAGTGTAATAACGTTTTAGTTCAGACTCTACTTGACTGCTGGCAGTATCCAAATTCATTATTATTCCTATCGTGGAAAAAACAACTGTACATTCTGTGATATGTTTGTGATTTTATGCATAGTTTTATTTATTTACTATTTATTTATGGAAGAAGAAGAATCTTCAGATGAATCAGACTAAGCACTTTAATTATATAGGATTGATGTCATTGTGTGTTTAAATATGAGGAATTCCGACTAAGCATTGCTGGTCACATTGGTAAGTACAAAATTAATGATAAATTAAAAATTATGTAAATATTGTATATATGAGGTTAATATTCCTCAAGTTAGTAAGAATCTTGTATATTGTCTGTTAGTTTGACTACTATGATTTTGATTTTAAAAAAGTAAAGAAACATATATTGCAGTTATTTAAGTTGATAGATGATCTTATCATAAATATGTATAGTGAAATATGATGAGTGTATTTGTAAGAGATTCATTGGATTTCTTTTTCATATCAACAAGTATCTCTAATTTTGGGATGAATCCATAAAAACTTATACGTGTCTGAATATTTTCGGACATTTTCAATGTCCATCGTCTGAGACTTCTCTGTCACCAGGTGGCAGCACGTGACAGAAATGGAAGTCTGTCAGTGTTTGTGAAGAAGCGAAGAGAAAGAAGAAAAATTGGCCGTTCTTCTTTTAAAAAGTTACGGCACAAAAATACCAGACTCTATGGGTCTACCCCAAAAAACAGTCACTTTGTGAGGTTTGCGCTAACTTGGACAGTGTGTGTAGGAGCCTTGTTCTCAAGAAATGTGAACTAATAAATAAGACAATATGCAAACCATTGGCTTCCATAGAAGAAGACCTTCAGAGGCACATTACGTGCGTGCAAAGAAAATGCACTGAATGTGCAGGTGCAGCTGACAAGTTGCGAGAGGATCTTAAAAAAGAAAAAGGGCAGCTTGATGCAAAAATAAAGTTTGATTTTTGGAAGAAAGTAGATGGAATCTTTTGTCTTGTGCAAGAAGAAAAAACTTGGTCAGATATCATTGACCTATTGATTGAAATGCTATTTCAATACCCTCATCATGTATTCATTGCTGACTACTAACACAACTCATTCAAAAAGGATTTGCGCAATCTGAATGATGAGAATGTTCTGCAAGTCATGGACTATTCTATGAATTATTTAAATGTCTTTCAAGATGAGGCGCAGAGTGCACACTGGACACATAGCCAAACAAGTATGTAGCCTGTTGTGTGTTACTATCCTTGCAAAGGTAATGAATGCAACGATGTGGTCCGAAATGAGATTATTGTCATCACAGACGATCTGACGCACGATGCTGCAGCTGTCTCAGTATTTGAAAAAAAAGGTAGACATAGAACTACAGAAATTACATGTCAGCACTAAAAAAGATACAATACACTGATGGCTGCGCTGGCCAATACAAAGGCAAGACCGCTTTTAACATAATAGCAAACAGGCAAGACTCCATCACAAGAAATTTCTTTGGCAGTAGACATGGCAAAGGGCCGTGTGACAGGGCTGGAGGAATAGTGAAGAATGCTGTAAAGCGTGCTGTTTTTGCTCAAAAGGCAATTGTAAGAGATGCAAGAGATTTCTACAGATTTGCAAGTATGAAAATGACAGTGGAGGAGAGAATCGATGGAGAATGCACTGGGTCTCATTTCAGACGTTCATTTTCATTTCTGATGAGGCCCCTGAAGTAGCTGAAGATGAGGAGGGCGAGGACGAGGAAGGAGGATCTTCAGATGAATCAGACTAAGCACTTTCATTATATAGGATTGATGTCATAGTGTGTTTCAATATGAGGAATTCCGACTAAGCATTGCTGGTCACATTGGTAAGTACAAAATTAATGATAAATTAAAAATTATGTAAATATTGTATATATGAGGTTAATATTACTCAAGTTAGTCAAGAATCTTGTATATTGTCTGTTAGTTTGACTACTATGATTTTGATTTTAAAAAAGTAAAGAAACATATGATTGCAGTTATTTAAGTTGATAGATGATCTTATCATAAATCTGTATAGTGAAATATGATGAGTGTATTTGTAGAAGCCTCTGAGATGAGAGAAAGAAGAAAAAGCATAGAGCCTTTGAAGGAATCACTAAAAGCAATGAGAGGGACACGTTCCATACATTCCGTTCAAAATATTCCAGAAGAAGATTGTCTAATCAGAGTTAAAACACTGTCATGTTCGTTTGAATCTCCAGTTGAAGTTTGCATAAATAAAGGTTGTAACACCCACAAGTCAAAGGCAATAAAAGATGGACCCGGAGTGCCACCAGTTAAGAACACTGCACAAAACGAGCGCTTGTCAAAGAAAAAATCTTCTCAAGAACCACCAGCCAACAAGGTACGCATCAAATAGACAATTTTCCAAGATAAATTTGTAAAGAGATTCATTGGATTTCATTTTTCATATCAACAAGTATCTCTAATTTTGGGATAAATCCATAAAAACTTACTATAAGTGTCTGAATATTTTCGGACATTTTCAATGTCCATCGTCTGAGACTTCTCTGTCACCAGGTGGCAGCACGTGACAGAAATGGAAGTCTGTCAGTGTTTGTGAAGAAGTGAAGAGAAAGAAGAAAAATTGGCCGTTCTACTTTCAAAAAGTTACGGCACAAAAATACCAGGCTCTATGGGTCTATGCAAAAAAAAACAGTCACTTTGTGAGGTTTGCGTTAACATGGACAGTGTGTGTAGGAGCCTTGTCCTCAAGAAATGTGAACTAATAAATAAGACAATATGCAAACCATTGACTTCCATGGAAGAAGACCTTCAGAGGCACATTACGTGTGCGCAAAGAAAATGCACTGGATGTGCAGGTGCAGCTAACAATTTGGGAGAGGATCTTAAAAAAGAAAAAGGGCAGCTTGATGCAAAAATAAAGTTTGATTTTTGGAAGAAAGTAGATGGAATCTTTTGTCTTGTGCAAGAAGAAAAAACTCGGTCAGATATCATTGACCTATTGATTGAAATGCTATTTCAATACCCTCATCATGTATTCATTGCTGACTACCAACACAACTCATTCAAAAAGGATTTGCTCAATCTGAATGATGAGAATGTGCTGCAAATCATGGACTATTCCATGAATTATTTAAATGTCTTTCAAGATGAGGCGCAGGGTGCACACTGGACACATAGCCAAACAAGTGTGCACCCTGTTGTGTGTTACTATCCTTGCAAAGTAATGAATGCAACGATGTGGTCCGAAATGAGATTGTTGTCATCACAGACGATCTGACGCACGATGCTGCAGCTGTCTCAGTATTTGAAAAAAAGGTAGATATAGAACTACAGAAATTACATGTCAGCACTAAAAAAGATACAATACAATGATGGCTGCGCTGGCCAATACAAAGGCAAGACCGCTTTTAACATAATAGCAAACAGGCAAGACTCCATCACAAGAAATTTCTTTGGCAGTAGACATGGCAAAGGGCCGTGCGCCAGTGCTGGAGGAATAGTGAAGAATGCTGTAAAGCGTGCTGTTTTTGCTTGAAAAGCAATTGTAAGAGATGCAAGAGATTTCTACAGATTTGCAAGTTCGAAAATGACAGTGGAGGAGAGAATCGATGGAGAATGCACTGGGTCTCATTTCAGACGTTCATTTTCATTTCTGATGAGGCCCCTGAAGTAGCTGAAGATGAAGAGGGCGAGGACGAAGAAGAAGAATCTTCAGATGAATCAGACTAAGCACTTTAATTATATAGGATTGATGTCATTGTGTGTTTCAATATGAGGAATTCCGACTAGGTAAGCATTGCTGGTCACATTGGTACAAAATTAATGATAAATTAAAAATTATGTAAATATTGTATATACGAGTTTTTTTTTCCTCAAGTTAGTCAAGAATCTTGTATATTGTCTGTTAGTTTGACTAATTTTGATTTTAAAAAAGTAAAGAAACATATGATTGCAGTTATTTAAGTTGATAGATGATCTTATCATATATATGTATAGTGAAATATGATGAGTGTATTTGTAGAAGCCCATGAGATGAGAGAAAGAAGAAAAAGCATAGAGCCTTTGAAGGAATCACTAAAAGCAATGAGAGGGACACGTTCCATACATTCAGTGCAAAATATTCCAGAAGAAGATTGTCTAATCAGACTTAAAACACTGTCATGTTCGTTTCAATCTCCAGTTGAAGTTTGCATAAAAAAAGGTTGTCACACCCACAAGTCAAAGGCAATAAAAGATGGACCCGGAGTGCCACCAGTTAAGAATACTGCACAAAATGAGCGCATGTCAAAGAAGAACCACCAGTCAACAAGGTAAGCATCAAATAGACAATTTTCCAAGATAAATTTGTAAAGAGATTCGTTGGATTTCTTTTTCATATCAACAAGTATCACTAATTTTGCGATAAATCCATAAAAACTTACTATAAGTGTCTGAATATTTTCGGACATTTTCAATGTCCATTGTCTGACACTTCACTGTCACCAGGTGGCAGCACGTGACAGAAGTGGAAGTCGGTCAGTGTTTGTGAAGAAGTGAAGAGAAAGAAGAAAAATTGGCCGTTCTACTTTCAAAAAGTTACGGCACAAAAATACCAGGCTCTATGGGTCTATGCAAAAAAAAACACAGTCACTTTGTGAGGTTTGCGCTAACATGGACAGTGTGTGTAGGAGCCTTGTCCTCAAGAAATGTGAACTAATAAATAAGACAATATGCAAACCATTGGCTTCCATAGAAGAAGACCTTCAGAGGCACATTACGTGTGCGCAAAGAAAATGCACTGGATGTGCAGGTGCAGCTAACAATTTGGGAGAGGATCTTAAAAAAGAAAAAGGGCAGCTTGATGCAAAAATAAAGTTTGATTTTTGGAAGAAAGTAGATGGAATCTTTTGTCTTGTGCAAGAAGAAAAAACTTGGTCAGATATCATTGACCTATTGATTGAAATGCTATTTCAATACCCTCATCATGTACTCATTGCTGACTACCAACACAACTCATTCAAAAAGGATTTGCACAATCTGAATGATGAGAATGTGCTGCAAGTCATGGACTATTCTATGAATTATTTAAATGTCGTTCACGATGAGGCGCAGGGTGCACACTGGACACATAGCCAAACAAGTATGTAGCCTGTTGTGTGTTACTATCCTTGCAAAGGTAATGAATGCAACGATGTGGTCCGAAATGAGATTATTGTCATCACAGACGATCTGACGCACGATGCTGCAGCTGTCTCAGTATTTGAAAAAAAGGTAGATATAGAACTACAGAAATTACATGTCAGCACTAAAAAAGATACAATACAATGATGGCTGCGCTGGCCAATACAAAGGCAAGACCGCTTTTAACATAATAGCAAACAGGCAAGACTCCATCACAAGAAATTTCTTTGGCAGTAGACATGGCAAAGGGCCGTGTGACAGGGCTGGAGGAATAGTGAAGAATGCTGTAAAGCGTGCTGTTTTTGCTCGAAAAGCAGTTGTAAGAGATGCAAGAGATTTCTACAGATTTGCAAGTACGAAAATGACAGTGGAGGAGAGAATCGATGGAGAATGCACTGGGTCTCATTTCAGACGTTCATTTTCATTTCTGATGAGGCCCCTGAAGTAGCTGAAGATGAAGAGGGCGAGGACGAAGAAGAAGAATCTTCAGATGAATCAGACTAAGCACTTTAATTATATAGGATTGATGTCATTGTGTGTTTCAATATGAGGAATTCCGACTAGGTAAGCATTGCTGGTCACATTGGTACAAAATTAATGATAAATTAAAAATTATGTAAATATTGTATATACGAGGTTAATATTCCTCAAGTTAGTCAAGAATCTTGTATATTGTCTGTTAGTTTGACTAATTTTGATTTTAAAAAGTAAAGAAACATATGATTGCAGTTATTTAAGTTGATAGATGATCTTATCATATATATGTATAGTGAAATATGATGAGTGTATTTGTAGAAGCCCATGAGATGAGAGAAAGAAGAAAAAGCATAGAGCCTTTGAAGGAATCACAAAAAAGCAATGAGAGGGACACGTTCCATACATTCGGTGCAAAATATTCCAGAAGAAGATTGTCTAATCAGACTTAAAACACTGTCATGTTCGTTTCAATCTCCAGTTGAAGTTTGCATAAAAAAAGGTTGTAACACCCACAAGTCAAAGGCAATAAAAGATGGACCCGGAGTGCCACCAGTTAAGAATACTGCACAAAACGAGCGCATGTCAAAGAAGAACCACCAGTCAACAAGGTAAGCATCAAATAGACAATTTTCCAAGATAAATTTGTAAAGAGATTCGTTGGATTTCTTTTTCATATCAACAAGTATCACTAATTTTGCGATAAATCCATAAAAACTTACTATAAGTGTCTGAATATTTTCGGACATTTTCAATGTCCATTGTCTGACACTTCACTGTCACCAGGTGGCAGCACGTGACAGAAGTGGAAGTCGGTCAGTGTTTGTGAAGAAGTGAAGAGAAAGAAGAAAAAATTGGCCGTTCTACTTTCAAAAAGTTCTGACACAAAAATACCAGGCTCTATGGGTCTATGCAAAAAAAACAGTCACTTTGTGAGGTTTGCGCTAACATGGACAGTGTGTGCAAGACCTTGTCCTCAAGAAATGTGAACTAATAAATAAGACAATATGCAAACCATTGGCTTCCATAGAAAGACCTTCAGAGGCACATGCATGTGCGCAAAAAGAAATGCACTGGATGTGCAGGTGCAGCTAACAATTTGGGGAGAGGATCTTAAAAAAGAAAAAAGGGCAACAGTGCAAAAATAAAGTTTGATTTTTTGGAAGAAAGTAGATGGAATCTTTTGTCTTGTGCAAGAAGAAAAAACTCGGTCAGATATCATTGACCTATTGATTGAAATGCTATTTCAATACCCTCATCATGTACTCATTGCTGACTACCAACACAACTCATTCAAAAAGGATTTGCGCAATCTGAATGATGAGAATGTGCTGCAAGTCATGGACTATTCCATGAATTATTTAAATGTCGTTCACGATGAGGCGCAAGGGTGCACACTGGACACATAGCCAAAACAAGTATGTAGCCTGTTGTGTGTTACTATCCTTGCAAAGGTAATGAATGCAACGATGTGGTCGAAATGAGATTATTGTCATCACAGGCGATCTGACGCCGCGATGCTGCAGCTGTCTCAGTATTTGAAAAAAAAGGTAGATATAGAACTACAGAATTACATGTCAGCACTAAAAAGATACAATACAATGATGGCTGCGCTGGCCAATACAAAGGCAAGACCGCTTTTAACATAATAACAAACAGGCAAGACTCCATCACAAGAAATTTCTTTGGCAGTAGACATGGCAAAGGGCCGTGTGACAGGGCTGGAGGAATAGTGAAGAATGCTGTAAAAGCGTGCTGTTTTTGCTCAAAAGCAGTTGTAAGAGATGCAAGAGATTTCTACAGATTTACAAAAAAAATGACAGTGGAGGGAGAGAATCGATGGAGAATGCACTGGGTCTCATTTCAGGCGTTCATTTCATTTCTGATGAGGCCCCTGAAGTAGCTGAAGATGAAGAGGGCGAGGGACGAAGAAGAAGAATCTTCAGATGAATCAGACTAAGCACTTTAATTATATAGGATTGATGTCATTGTGTGTTTCAATATGAGGAATTCCGACTAGGTGGCATTGCTGGTCACATTGGTACAAAATTAATGATAAAATTAAAATTATGTAAATATTGTATATACGAGGTTAATATTCCTCAAGTTAGTCAAGAATCTTGTATATTGTCTGTTAGTTTGACTAATTTTGATTTTAAAAAGTAAAAAAAACATATGATTGCAGTTATTTAAGTTGATAGATGATCTTATCATATATATGTATAGTGAAATATGATGAGTGTATTTGTAGAAGCCCATGAGATGAGAGAAAAGAAGAAAAAAGCAT
The DNA here is from genome assembly GCA_019095985.1 of Streblospio benedicti. NCBI lineage: Eukaryota > Metazoa > Annelida > Polychaeta > Spionida > Spionidae > Streblospio > Streblospio benedicti. The sequence continues at coordinate 12,198 of JAGTTF010000421.1, forward strand.
AGAGCCTTTGAAGGAATCACAAAAAAGCAATGAGAGGGACACGTTCCATACATTCGGTGCAAAATATTCCAGAGATTGATTGTCTAATCAGACTTAAAACACTGTCATGTTCGTTTCAATCTCAGTTGAAGTTTGCATAAAAAAGGTTGTAACACCCACAAGTCAAAGGCAATAAAAGATGGACCAGGTGCCACCAGTTAAGAATACTGCACAAAATGGCGCATGTCAAAGAAGAACCACCAGTCAACAAGGTAAGCATCAAATAGACAATTTTCCAAGATAAATTTGTAAAAGAGATTCGTTGGATTTCTTTTTCATATCAACAAGTATCACTAATTTTTGCGATAAATCCATAAAAACTTTTTACTATAAGTGTCTGAATATTTTCGGACATTTTCAATGTCCATTGTCTGACACTTCACTGTCACCAGGTGGCAGCACGTGACAGAAAGTGGAAGTCGGGTCCAGTGTTTGTAGACCTTCAGAGGCACATTACGTGTGCGCAAGAAAATGCACTGGATATTGCAGGTGCAGCTAACAATTTGGGGAGGAGGATCTTAAAAAAAAAGAAAAAAGGGCAGCAGTGCAAAAATAAGTTTGATTTTTGGAGAATAGATGGAATCTTTTGTCTTGTGCAAGAAGAAAAACTCGGTCAGATATCATTGACCTATTGATTGAAATTGCTATTTCAATACCCTCATCATGTATCTCATTGCTGACTACCAACACAACTCATTCAAAAAAGGATTTGCGCAATCCTGAATGATGAGAATGTGCTGCAAGTCATGGACTATTCCATGAATTATTTAAATGTCTTTCACGATGAGGCGCGAGTGCAATTGGACACATAGCCAAACAAGTATGTAGCCTGTTGTGTTCCTTGCAAAGGTAATGAATGCAACGATGTGTCCGAAATGATATTATTGTCATCACAGAGCCATCTGACGCATCGATGCTGCAGCTGTCTCAAGTATTTGAAGAAAAAGGTAGATATAGAACTTCACAGAAATTTACATGTCAGCACTAAAAGACACAATACACTGATGGCTGCGCTGGCCAATACAAAAGGCAAAGACCGCTTTTAACATAATAGCAAACAGGCAAGACTCCATCACAAAGAAATTTCTTTGACATTAGACATGGCAGGAGCACGTCTTTCCAGTGCTGGAGGAATAGTGAAGAAAGAATGCACTGTAAGCGTGCTGTTTTTGCTTGAAAAGCAGTTGTAAGAGATGCAAGAGATTTCTAGATTTGCAAGTTCGAAAATGACAGTGGAGGAGAGAGAATCGATGGAGAATGCACTGGGTCTCATTTCAAGGCGTTGTCGGTACCATTTCTGATGGTGAGGCTGAGTAGCTGAAAGATGAAGGCGAGGAGCGAAGAGAAGAAGAATCTTCAGATGAATCAGACTAAGCACTTTAATTATATAGGATTGATGTCATTGTGTGTTTTAATATGAGGAATTCCGACTAGGTAAGCATTGCTGGTCACATTGGTACAAAAATAATGATAAATTAAAAATTAAAAATATTGTATATAAGGTTTTTTTTTTCCCTCAAGTTGTCAAAAAATTTTATTTGTTGTTGTTTGACTAATTTTGTTTTTAAAAAAATTTAAAGAAACATATGATTCATTATTTAAGTTGATAGTTTCTTTTTTAATTGTTAGTGAAATATGATAGTGTATTTGAGAACCCTGAGATGAGAAAAGAAAAAAAACATAGAGCCTTTGAAGGAATCACTAAAAGCAATGGAGGGAAAAGCCAAAATTCGTAAAAAAATTCCCGAAGAAATTGTTTAAACAGTTAAAAAACTGTCATGTTCGTTTAATTCCAGTTGAAGTTTGCATAAAAAAGGTTTCACCCACAAGTCAATAAAGATGGACCCGGGGGCCCCAGTTAAAATCTGCACAAAAGGCGATTCAAAAAAACCACCAGCAACGGGCATCAAAAAGACAATTTTCCAAAATAAATTTTTAAAAAAATTCTTATTTCTTTTTTTATATCAACAAGTATCCAATTTTGGGGTAAACCAAAAACTTATAAGTGTCGAATATTTTGGGGTTTTCAAATTCCATTGTCTGAACTTCCTGTCCCCGGGGGAACGTGACAAAAAGGGAAATCGTCGTGTTTGTGAAAAGTGAAGAGAAAAAAGAAAAATTGGGCCCTTTTTACTTTTAAAAAATTCGGCACAAAAATACCAGGCTCTAGGGTCTTTAAAAAAAAAAGTCACTTTGTGAGGTTTGCGTAAAAGGACAGTGTGTAGGAGCCTTGTCCTCAAGAAATGTGAACTAATAAATAAGACAATATGTTCCAAGAAAAAGCCCTTTAGAGGCCTTTTGTGGGAAAAAATGCACTGGGTGTGCAGGTGCAGCTAACAATTTGGGAGGATCTTAAAAAAAAAAGAAAAAAAAGGGGGAAGGCTTTTTTTTTGCAAAAAAAAAAGGGGAAAAAAAAAACCCGAAAATTACC
>JAGTTF010000422.1:0-15655 GCA_019095985.1 Streblospio benedicti
CGGGTGGTTAAAAAAAAGGGGAAAGAAAAAAACCCCGTTTTTAACAAAAATTTTTTAAATTTAGGGGGCCAAGAAAACAGGAAAATATTTTTTCTTAATTACGCAAGGGCCAAAAGGTTTGGGGGAAACACGGGGGAATTTTTGGCAACAAAACAAAACCAGCACCTGCTTTTTTGGGAAATTTTAAACATTAAAAAACCGAAAAAAGGTTATAAAAAAAAAGCTTTTTAAAAAATTTGTGGTTTTGGGGCCAAAACGCCCCACCCAAAGGCGTTGGCTCCGGTAAAAGGGGGGAACGAAGGAAAATTATGGGGCCAGAACCCATCTTGGGGCAAATTAAAAAAATTTTGTGGGGGGCCTAAAAACCCTTGAACGGGTTTGGGGGTAAACAGTAAAAGATTTTTGTTTTGGGACCCGAAAACCCTTTGATATGGGAAATTTTAAGTAGGGTTCTCAAATTATTTTTAACATGCATGGTGTTTTGGGGCCTTCAGCCGAAATGGATCTCCGCCCAGGAAAAGTCAAAGACTGTATAAAATGCAGTTTCTAATCTTCAGAAACACCATGCATGTTAAGCTCAATCTCCACAATACTTCCTCCAACAAGCTCGGAGTTATCGTGCCTGTTTGACAGATGCGTGGACATTGTCTCTGAGGGGAAGAAGATAGGAGGAAAGAGGAACAGCACGTGCTTGAGGCATTGAAACAGAGTGGCTACCAGAATGGTCTTTTTATTTCCGAAGAGTGAGGAAACAGTTGTCCACCAAGCTTGAAAGAAAGAGAGAGAAGAACAGAAGGAAAGAAGGGGAAAGATCCAGAGGACAGGTCATACTTCCATATGTGAAGGGTGTCACAGAAGGTGTGTCTAGGATCTTTAACAAACACTCGGTTTCAACAGCAGTGAAGCCATACAGACCCTTAGAAACATTCTAGTACACCCTAAGGATAAAGTAGACCCACCGGATAGGAGCAAAATAGTACAGCACGTGGTTGAGGCATTGAAACAGTGTGGCTACCCAGAATGGTCTTTCTGAAGAGTGAGGAAACAGTTGTCCACCAAGCTTGAAAGAAAGAGAGAGAAGAACAGAAGGAAAGAGGGGGAAAGATCCAGAGGACAGGTCATACTTCCATACGTGAAGGGTGTCACGGAAGGTGTGTCTAGGATCTTTAACAAACACTCGGTTTCAACAGCAGACCCTTAGAAACATTCTAGTACACCCTAAGGATAAAGGAGACCCACTGGATAGGAGCGAAAAATAGTGTACAGGATACCTTGTAGGTCATGTGATACAGTGTACATTGGAGAGACGGGTAGAAGGTTGGGCACAAGAGTGAAAGAGCATGAAAAAAAAGATGTGGATACCAACAGGAAGAAGGCATACACTAGATCTTCAAAGAAGGAATCTCTGACTGAAATAAACAAGAGTGTGATAACGGACCATGTCAACTTACATAATCATGACATAGACTGGGACAGTGTGTGGGTGATAGACAGAGAGCGATTGGAAGACGAGAAGCGATTAGGAGGCGGTACACATCCGCACCAACAGGCAGTTCATGAACCGGGACGAGGGGCCCACCAGCTCTCGCAGTATATAACCCACTTCTCGGCAGCAGCGTTGGGACGAGATGATTGACCGCCTGTCATGCGCAGTTGGTCATTCTGATGATGTCAGCAGAAGCTGATGAAACTGTTAATGATATTTTTGTAAGTTTTATGTGTTGTGAATAAAGAAATGACTGTATATAAACATTACCAACACAATGAACACGTTCAGGGTCAGGACTAGTTACCCGTCAACTCGCATTGATTAATAAAAACTTGTGGAGTAGGAGTAGAATGTTTTAGCAACTCTTCCTTTTGACGAGTAGCAATTCTGGTCAAAATGGCATACAAATATAGAGCTTTGTGCAAGCAGGACAACGAGTACACTTTTAGTTGGACGAGTAGGTACATGGTTAGTCTTACAGCTGACAAGTAGCATTTTCCCACCTAATCCTGACCCTGCAATGATTTGATTTTGCCCTGAGTTAGATGTAATGTGCCTAGGGACACAAGGGCAATTATCTAACCTGTAGTACTAACTCCTTACTGTCAGAAACCTATGGAGACCATGGAGATTATATAGTGAGTCAACTAGTATGATTAAATTACATTTTTTCTTTCAAGGAGGCAATGAGACAGTAACAGAAGTTTTAACTTAGAAATTCACTGTCTCCGTAACATCATGAAACAGCACTTCATCAGTAGTGATAAAGTACATTCACTGTCCATAGGATAGCTTCATTTAAACCAGGCACTATTTAAAAAGTAATGCAATAACTTTCTGTCAATCTATTTTACTAGAAAATATAATGACTATTCTACACAATGTCCTTGTGAACGGGGCCCATGGAAATACTTGTACCTTTCATTTCATATTCGGGGAGTGTCAACAACAACTACATAGAAGCCAGTTAACTTACCCTGAGTGCTAAAACAAGAGATAGCTCAATGCAAAGTCAATGAGGTGACACTTAACCATATTTTCTCAACTGATTCATTTTGAAATTAGCCAGATCAATCTCAGGAGAAAAGAGGCGCTGGTAGATTGCAAAGTCTTCTAAGAAGGCGCCATGCTGAATCAGCGGATACGCAATCTTTCAGGGTGCACCGGACAAGCATTGGCTCCACCTTCACCACGTGGCACTTGAAAAACAATTGTGTTCATGGTAGACATTGGTAGTAATATTATTTAGCACTCATTAGGATGCTATATTTCTTTTAAAATTCTGAATGTGAACAACGATCATTAAGAATCCGCCCATGACATTGGGCTGTTAAACAGTGATTCCTTTGTTGAGAAAAATATAAATAAATTTGAGTATGAGGGTGAAGAATCAGAATTAGCTTTTGAAGCTGTGTATTATGTCAATTACCCATTAACTGAAATTTCTTGAAACAAGGCAATTGCTCAATGCTGAGGTCCTCTGGTGGTCATCAAGCTGGTCAAGTAATGTGTCCGTGTGAGCCAGTATCTTCTGTAAAAAATAAAAAAAAAAACTTAACTTCAAGTTTATTACATTTCTTATTCATTTGACAGAGTGAGTGTAAATGTTTTACTCTGCACCTCGGGTGGGGGGTGAGGAGGATGTCTTGGTCAGAAAATGGGTACGGACGTGCCACGGACAGGTTGAAAATGGCACCCACCAATATACCTATTTTTGAGAATTTCAACAACAATATACCATAATCTGAGAAACTGTGACCCATCAATATACCAATATCTGAGAAAAAGGTGACACACCAATACATCAAACTCAGATTCTAGTACATGTAGATATCAAGAATGAATATCAATATTTTTTGTCCTGATAAATATACTAAAAATGTGAAAAAGACACCCTGAAATATACCAAAATGTGAAAAATGACACCCAAATTATACCAGAAATGTGAAAAAGGACAGCCAGCAATATACCAAAGATGTGAAAAAAATACACCCAGTTTGAAGCTTGCATCTGAGTTAATCGCGATAGCTGGGCTAGCATTAGACCCATCTCAAATTTAGCCAATTGGCTAAACGACAACATTTTCTTTTAGCCAATTGAATCTTTTTTAGCCACTTGGCTGAAGAACTAAATTATTCTTTAGCCAATTGAATTTATTTTTATCCAAGCAAAAACCTATGTAAATTAATTAACATGGTAATACAAAATACACACAAACATATATATATATATATTTTTAAAAATACATTTTATTCATACCTAAATAATAATATTATATATACGATTACAAATACAAGTACAGCATAAATATTAACAATTTCTACAAAATGGCAAAATATCTTCCACAATATGACATATTATTTACTACTAAACTTCATCAAAATTACATAATAATTTTTTGAATAGTTAAATAATAAGTTTGTATTTAACACTTCAAGGTTATATAATAAGTATCTATCATTCTTTTAATGCTAAACATTATATTTTCAATGTCCAATCTTTTTCCATTAAATTTGCACTTTGAATTTTCTTTAAAAATAGAATATGCTATTACAGAGAAAATAAGATTATATGCAATTATTTTATCAGTTAATTTGTAGTTTATAAAGCCACATACAAACAATTAATTTCCAGTTAACATTACAATCAATAATGTTTGAAATATTTAGCCAGATATGCTTTTATATGTTGAAAATCATACAACATATGTCTTAAACTTTCGATTTCATTACACCAATCACAATATTTTGATATACCTTTTTGCCACTAATTTAACACATTACCACAAGGAAGAAAATTATGTATTAATTTTGAAGTTGAAATACTTAACTTCATTAAAACCTTTAAAACAGCTTTTGCTGGTATATTGATTGCCAGTTTTGCATACTATTTTGGAAATGAAATTCCCTTGCATATATAGACTCCATATTAGCTCGTACTGTATTTTTCTCAACTAACATTTTGTAGAAAAATTATTTTTTTTCTCTCTCAGATCAAAAAAGTGTGTTACCAGATAAAATAACATAGATTCTTTTGATATTTACATGATTACCAATTTTAGAATCAATATGCTTAAATCTTTTTCAATACATATCTCTTAATTATAGATAGATAGATAGATAGATAGATAAGATTGTTTATTTGTGTCTCATACAATTTACAGAGATAAAACATATATAAACACTAAAAACAAATATGAAAATTGGGAGGTCAATATTAGACCCATTTAGAGACAATAACAGATAAAAAAATGCTTTTATTATACAAACATAGTAAAAATATTTAACTTATTGACTAGAATAAAAAACCTTTGTCAGCTGCTGACTACAAACATATTGATTTTTACATTTCAACATTTCTATGCAGGTTTTGGCACTCTGCCTAACGACTTTAATATCTATAGAAGCTAAAATGAGTTTTAACAATTCCATTTTACTAAAACAAAAAAATACCATTATTACAGACACTAAGATATTCAAAATAGACATTTTCTGATATCATTATATAAAGACACAATTAATAACAAATGGCTTTCATCTTCGACAACATTTTTGCACATGGGCACATTCTCTCTCTTCATAAGTCAGCCCCTCATACCGGCGTCCAGTTCTCTACTGAATAGGCACACACCACACCTTAATTTTGGCTAATACACATCTATCTTTATACTGTAACAATTTTACATAATTTTCAGTACCAAAACCATTTTTGAAGTGTTTTTGTATAATCTAAGCTTGTTTTGACCTTTGACCTCATTTTGCTAGTACACGATTAATGTCCTCTTGCCATGTATTTTTACAAAATCTTCCATTAATTTACTTTTTGTTTCATTGATTACTGCCTGTTTAGATTTTTGGTTGATCAATGTCATTCTTGAAATTCCATGTCATATTTGTTAAACATATCAATACATTTTTAGTCCAATTTTTTTACTTTTACTGGCCAGAGCCCATTTGAAGATGATTTTATTTAACCGGTCATCTTCCATGTTGTTAATATCGAGTGAATAGTCTAGCAATACATATCCATATTCTAGAGGTGAGGCCATCAGCCCCATCTCTCCTATAACCGCTGTATTGGGTGTTTTACTTGGTACCCCTAAAAAATCGCATAGCCCGATTTTTGTACTGCTTCGATACAGGAGAAATGGGTATGGCCCCACACACTAACCATGAAGTCAATTATTGGTTGAACCAACGAATTATACAATTTTTAAAACAGTCAAAAAAAGAGAAGTCATTACACTTGGAATTTGCAAATTAGCAATCCTAAAGACCTTTGGCTGATGCTGCAACCTGGATTTGCTGTATATTGTAACTCTAGATGTTCATTAAAACCACAGCCAAGGTACTTATATTTATCACATATGCTAATTGATTTTTTCACCATTTAAAATTGAATTTAGTTTTTTTTTTATTTTTCTAAAAGTGTATCTACTTTTAGTTTTGTTTTCATTTACAAATAAACCCCCATCTTTTTACACCAACTATCCAGGGTTTTTTAGCATTTCTTGTATATCCTCTGAGTTTTTACCAATTAACACAAGATCATCTGCATATACTAAGACAGGTATGTATTGACCATTGATGTATATTCCTCTTTTCAGGTTTTTCAGTTCTGTTACAAGGTCATTTTAAATATAAGTTGAACAATATTGGTGAGAATAAGCATCCTTGCTTAAGGCCTTTGGTGACTTTAAAGTCATTTGTAAGACCAAAATTTTGAACGCACCGAACAATTTACATTTTTGTATAATGACATAAGTGCATTTAGGAAATTTCCTTTTAAACCTAACTGCTTTAACTTAAACCATAGATGGTCTCTAGGAATATTATCATAAGCACGGCTAAAATCAACAAAAAACTGTAAAGTATCATGTCCTTGTAATTTTCTTGTTTGTACTATTGAGTAAAAGGACTGGAGGTGGTCTTGGCAGCTTCGTTCTTTTCATAAAACCATTCTGTTCTCTGTTGTGAATCTTGTTGTTGTCTGCAACCCAATTTTGTAAGTCTGTAATTCATTATGCTGCTATATATCTTACATATATGTGGGATCAGTGTGATGCCCTTATAATTTGTAATTATCCTTCTGTCAATATTGGAGTTTTTAATAATAGGGGTGAGTATCCCCTGATTCCACATATTTGGGACAACTCCATTTTGGAAACAAGAATTGTACAATTTTGTTAAAAACTGCTGTTGCTGTTGCTGGTGGTAGTTGGTCATCACTTTGTAAGAATAGCTTTAAAATGGTTTTTCCACGCATCTTGGATATCTTTTACTCTAGAACGATGATCATTGTCATTCACTATCAATGATGAAGGTAACGATTTTGGTTTCATTACTAATAGTCATTTTGTTTATGTGTCTTTCCAGAAGAGCTTTTGATTGGACCTCATGTGTTCTAATAGTTCGGTTTGCTTTTTCCTATTATGTTTGCGTTTTGCTTTTTGAATTTTTCTATCCAATTCTTTTCGGAGTTTACAAAAATTTTCTTTTTTCTGTTCCTTATTCCTGATAGCTGTCTTCAATTGTTTTTCAGCCCGTCTCATATCCTTCCATATACTTGATAGCTCATCATTCCACCATGCTTTACCTTGTTTTTTGCAGCTCTTTTGGTAGAGTTATAGTTCTACTTTTTAACTTTTTTGCATCTCTATATATGATATGACAAAAATTCATTATTAATTTTATCAATGCTTTTCTGAGTTGCTTTTTTTTACTTCAAGTTGTTTGATACAGTTTTTAATGTCTTTGCAGTGTTGTTGTCATCCATAAAATTTGTAGGAATTTTAGTATAATCATAAACTTTCTTTGAGCTCTTTACTTCCTGTTTTTCCGTTTTGTGAAATCTTATATTGCTGTCCCAGGTCAAAATAGCATGATCTGAGATGTTGACATTAAATCGTCCTACACAGTCAGCCACTTCAAAGATTCTAAAAGGGTCATGTACTTGAAAATTTGTATGTATACTAAACTTTTAAATTTCAACCAAGGCATAGTCAATAACAGAAAAACCCTTTTCAGATACACTTGTGAAGCCATCTGCCCCATTTCTACCATTTAGCATACATAATTCAGCAGACAACAAGAATTCTTGGAGTAGCTCACCATATCTATTTTTATGGTAATCAGTGATGTTTCTCATTTTGTTATGTAATGTTCTTTATATGCTGTGTAAATAGGTTTCCAATGATTTAATTTTGAATTTTTAATTTTTATTAACGTTTTCAAACCATGTAGGTTCCTTGTCAAAATAGAAATACAATATAAAAACAGTGTAAATACAGCACAAAGAATACATATTGGTCATGAAGATTAACATGGTATTATGTGGGTCAATTTTTAATCAGCAAGCTGGTTTGTGAATATGAGTCTATGGAATGCAGGTTGGTAGTGATCAAGCTTAGAGTTCATGGTAATGTTACTATTGCTATTGTATATTTTGATTCCTTCTGCTATTTGTCTCTAGTGGTGTTCTGGTATTTTCCTATGACTTCCATGGTGAATTGTGGGGTTTCTTGAGGGTGGTGTTCCACAGCATATAAAAAGAACATTACATAACAAAATGAGACCAAGCGCTGTGTACCAACTCCATAGGATATTTAGTGATGTTTCTGGGTTCAATCTCATCCTCACCTTCTATTATGTCATTTAAAGTACCCATTCTACTGTTGAAATCACCACATATAAAGTAAACACCAATATCTTTATATTTGTAATACTGCCCTAAAAGTGTATCATAAAACTTTTTGTGCATTTACTTGTGAGGAGGATCCTTCTGGTGGGAGGTAACACACACAAACGCAGAAGTGTATAGAATTATCTTTTTTATCAAAACGTACCCATAAAATTCCTTCTTCTGTTTGATTTAATATTGAAACATTATAATCCTCTGTGATTTCATCACTGATTAAAAAGCCAACTCCACCTGACCACCGTTTTGCATTTTTATGTTTCGTAGTTTTACTGTTACTAAACCACGAGTATCCTTGTATACCTAGCTCATTATTGTCTGCAAGGTGGGTCTCTGCAAGGCCGACTATATGAAGGTCTAGTGCCCTAATGCATTCAAGCCTACTGTTTATCTTATCTGGGTCTGTAGCCTTTTTTCAAACCTCTTATATTCCAAAACCCACATCTGGCCTAGTATCTTCTGTCATATTTGCTTCTTCTCCTGCTGATTTCATCTAGCTCTGGAGTTGATAATCTTTTTCTACCTATATGTTCTTTCTTTTTTTTCTTACATCTTTTTGAGGTGATGCCGATCTGATCTCCATTGATGGAGATCTTTTTCTTTTCCTTTTGATTTTGTTCTTTGCCATTTCTGTGGTGTTATAGCTGGTGATGTACTTTGGCTAGGGCGATTTTCTATACTCACGTCTTTCATTTCCTTTGCTTTTTGTACGAGAAGAGGTGTTTATGCTACTATCATTATAACTTTCAGACTGGTTTCGGTGATACTTTTCTTTTGATGTGTGTAAAAGGATGAGATGAAAATGTTGTTTCTGTATTTGGAAATTGGTATCTTTTGGGGCTTCTCTTGTTTCCCCTATTTCCTGCATTTTTGTGATTCTGAAACTCCTTTTCTGCCACCACTCTTGTACCTTTCATTTGTAGTCGCCCTTTTCCCAATACTTTAACGAGAGATCTCCAATTAGCCTCTTGGATTCTTTCCTGTTTCGTTCTATTATATTCAATATAGACTTCCGAGTAATTTCTTGTTTTGGACAACTTCATTTTAGCTTTCATAATGGCATCTCAATCTTCCTGATTCTTACATTTCACTATTACTATCCCTGGCTTTTCTCTTACTCTTGATTCTAGTCTCTCTACATATTCAGCTTTGACATTCAACTGAAGGCCTTCTTTCACAAGAGCATTTACTTTATTTAGAAGGTTTTCATTCTTACTTTCATGTAAATTTTAATGATGAAAGTAGATGACATTTTCTGAACTTCATTTCCTTTCACAGCTGAAACACATTGTGATTTTTCAATTTGTATCTGCTTAATTTTCTTCTCGGATTCATTGATCATTTTTTCCGTTTTCTTCATGACAGTAGTTTCTACTTTTTGCACTATTTCTTTTCCATTTCCTTTTCTTTTCATTTTTGATTCATCTTTCATATCCATCACCATTATTAGTAGCATATTCATTTTTTCATCTGTGGACATTTTCATCATTTCCTCTAATGATTTTACTTTTTAGCACTACCTTTTAACACTACCTTGTGCAGAGCTCTCATCGCCACTATTTATGATCTCCTCTGATCTTTCCTCCTGCTTATGCTCATGACAACGCTCTTTCTCCGTCACTGAACTCATCATCTGCCTCAACGGGTTTGACGAAATCCCTGCAGGATAGATCATCACTTGGATCAATTTGATCAATTGGTTGTTGCCCAATAGTGACGTCCTGTGTGTTATCCGTGTCAGATCCCATGTCAGATTCTTCCTGTTCAGAAGTAGAGGAGGTATCAGTTTTTAGAGATTTATCTCCGTGAACGATTGCCTTAACTTTTTTCTGTGTGTTATTGGCATTTATTAATGTAGTCCAAGGGTTTCTTTACTTTTTTCTGTCCTTTGCAAGCATATTGAACGATTCTGTTATCAGTTTTTGTGTACTATTTTGCGACATTTTACAGCTTTATCTTTTTAAAAAAAAAAAAATAAAATAAAAAATAAATTCCACCTATAAGATACACGTAGCAGACGACATTTACAGCCAATCAAGTCAAACCAATTTGATGATATGGTGAATTTGGCATAAAGCCTTTATTATTTAATATAGCCAATCAGATTATAAAGGGACTTTCACAGAATCTTCTAATAGGCTAATTTAAAGGTGCAAATCATGTTATAAATTTAGTATGTTTAGTAGTTTAGTTAATTGACTATTGTTAGAAGTGATTTAATTAATCACATTAATGTGTGCTTAGACTTAATGATATATAAACATTATATTGTTATATGTCGTATAGTCTGGATGTTAAAAGATATTATTTTTAAGTAGTTAAGAAAAATTATTATTTGGTAGTTTAGAAAAAACATCATTTAAGGTTGTAGTATAAATATATGATATTAAGGTTCGATATACAAAATGATTAGAAAGTAGCATTTATGTAAATGTGAATTAACAACAGAAGAAAAAGAAGGAAGCAACAACAACAGCAGGCCCGTGAGCTACTATGAGGCAAGTGAGGCGGATGCCTCGCCGCTATTGGCTTCTGCCTCGTCGCCTCATTGCCCTCGTCGCTTTTTCTGATTGGCCTCAATTTTTTTAAAAATTCCACCACTAGGATAATCTTATGACAGAAATGGTTAAATCTTAATATGTGGAACGATAACAAACTATTTTGATTAATATCAAAATAATATTATCACATCTTTTCACTTCTCAGTTTCCATTGTGATTAAGCATACTGAGTACTTTATGATATTATGTAATTTTTGTTATTTTGTTAGTTTTCATGCAACAAGTGTATATTATATATATTATACACATATAGTTGATCAGAACTTACAGTTATTTTGTTAGTTTTAATGCAATAGGTATTGCATTAACACTAACAAAATAACATGATGGTCCCTTTCTGTATTTTTTTAATTACATATTCTTAGTAAATGCTCACAAGTGTCCACTTAGAAAAACTTGCCATTTTGATTTTTTAAAAGTAACAGTAATAGTTTTCATTTTCACGGCTTTGACATTGTATTGCAAGGAAAAACATGAGTAAATCTTACAAAAATCTAAAACCGATGGTAAAGTGCGAAAAACTAGAGTTCTATTTCAGTTCTGCAAATGACGGTCCAAGTACTAGTACATCCACTTCCAAACTCACACTCACAGATTCTGCTGCAACAAGTGGTTATCAAGAAAGAAATGAATTCTTGAGTTCAGAGATGGTTCCAAGTACAGATTCTGCTACAAGTGGTTATCAAGAAAGAAATGAATTCTTTAGTTCAGCGATGGTTCCATGTACAGATAAGAGGTCTTCAGGTCACTCATCACTTACAGACAGTGAGAGGCAAAATATTTTGGGGGAAAAGATGGTCAGCTGCCAAAGGATATAGATTTCCACAAAATTCTGCAAAAAAGACGATACAACAAAGACTGGGAAAAAGAAACACCAATGGTTGTGCTATTCAACAGAAGAAACTGATGCATACTGCTCCATATGTGTTTGTTTCAATTCTAGTAAATTTAACGCAGAATTTATGTCTTCTCCTTTTCAAGATAGGAAAAATGCTGTTGGTGAGTTACGAGGTGCACTTAATAATCATGAGAAAAGTGAGGGGCATCAAGAGGCAACTGAAAAATCTTAATATTTTATGAACATAACAAATCGTAAACAGGAAACACTCCTGCAGTCTACTAGACGGTTTTATGAAGATAAAGATGAGAAGAACACCAAGGCACTTTTGTCAATCATTGATGTGATAGCAGTCCTAGGTCAAAGAGGTTTGGCACTGCGTGGAGATTATAACAAGGATACAAAGAAAGAAGATGGAAACTTTCTATTTTCTATTGACTAGAAAAGTAGCGTGGATAAGGATCTGAAGCATCACCTGGAAACAGCACCTTTGAATGCAAATACCTGTCACCTCAAACTCAGAATGAATTCATTGAATGCATAAACAAAGTGATAATGAAGTCCATAGTAATGAAAGTTTCACAGTCCAGTTTTTTCTCCATACTTGCAAATGAAACTACAGATTCCTCAACAATGGAGCAATTGGCAATATGTCTAAGGTATCTGCATGGAGAAACATCACAAACAGTAAAAGTTTCAGACGATTTCATAGGATTTGTAGAATTGAAGAAACAGGATAGTGAAACCATTGCAGGTGAAATTTTAAACAAGCTGCAGGAGAGGGGTCTCCCAACTGAAAAAACTGAGAGGTCAGGGCTATGATGGTGCACAAGTGATGAGTGGCCATGTATGTCCAAGCAAGCATTACTAGAGCTTTACCAAAGGCACACTACTTCACCCATTGTGCAAACCACAGACTCAACTTAATAGTTGTAGCCACATGCAAAGCTGTTCCTGAGGTTAGCAATTTCATGCAAACTTATAACAAAAATGACATTTTTTCTTGGAAACAGCTCTAAAAGGAAAGAAATAGTAAAGGCACATGTCACAAATGCCAATTCCCTTCAGGATATATTGTCCGGAGATGGAGGGAGAGATGAAAGTGAACTGATCGTAGTTACAAACAAAGCCTTCATTCCTACTCTATGTGATACAAGATGGTTGTCAAGGGGTGATTCTATAAGCGCACTTTTGGCAAATTTTGAGCAAATTTACGATTCACTTGTGCATATTTCCACTGTTTCAAGCTCACAATCCTCTTCAGATGCTACATCATACATTCACAGTTTGGAGCAATTCAGTTTCATATATGCTGCAGTAATTAGCCAGTATTTACTGGCATTTGTCAGGCCACTTAGTGTAGCATTGCAGTCTACAACATGCAATCTGGTTGATGCACATGAAAGTGCTCAGGGATTGATCAGTACAATCCGCACCCTGCGAGACAATGCCGATGTGCAGCAGAAATTGTTTGACCGTGCTGCAAGTGTTGCAAACAAAATTGGTGTAGTTCCATCACGACCAAGGAGGGCAGGAAGGCAACAGCACAGAGCAAATGCAGCTGCAGCAGATGATACGGTTGAAAGCCACTTCAAAGTTAATTACTTTCTTCCATTTGTGGATCATATTCTTTCTCACCTTCAGGAGCGATTTCCAGCTGAAATAAAAAATGTGTTGCTCGTTGCATACCTCATACCTGCCAACCTGGACAAATTAACAGCTGAAAATGTGGACTCGCTAGTTCAGGAATTTGATGATGACTTGCCTGCTCCTACAGAAATTGAACAGGAAATACTGAGATGGCGAGGCAAATGGAACTCTGTGTGCAGAAAACCAGACACTCTCTTAGATGCAGTGAACATTTGTAATGAGACATATTTCCCCTAACATTGCTTCCATGCTGACAATGTTGCTCGCTCTGCCTGTTGGGTCATGTTCCTGTGAGAGATCATTCAGTGCACTTAGGCGTTTGAAGACATGGACCAGGAGTTCCATGGGAGAAAGTCCCTTGAATGGATTGGCACTTCTTTACATACACAGAAATGCACCATTTGTGAAAAACCTAAAGCCACTCGATGTGCTGAAAACATGGTATGGAAGCATGGAACGCAGAATTGCATTGGCATTCCAGTAGACAGAATGTGATAATAGTTGATAGTCATGACAATTTGTGTTTGCAATAGCTAGTTATCTCAAGTCACAATGTAACTTTTGCCAGTGAAATAGTTTTTGTAAGTTTGACAGAATGTGATAATAGTTGATAGTCATGACAATTTGTGTTTGCAATAGCTAGTTATCTCAAGTCACAATGTAACGTTTGCCAGTGAAATAGTTTTTGTAAGTTTGACAGAATGTGATAATAGTTGATGGTCATGACAATTTGTGTTTGCATTAGCTATTTATCTCAAGTCACAATGTAACTTTCGCCAGTGAAATAGTTTTTGTAAGTTTGATAGGAAAGATAGAAAAAGAAGTCTAATGTTAAGTAGACATAAGGTTGTTTTCAAGCTGCACATCTTGTCACTTGTATTTTATTTTATATATACATGTAATAATGATAAAGCTAAGTCATTTGTTAAGGCAACATGTTGATGAATGTGTTATTATTTCATAATTGTATAAGAATTGCTTATTATTTGTTTGGAAGGCTTTTGTTGTTATTGTTTTGTTATTGTTGTTTTGTTATTAAACAAGAAAAATTTTATCTAAGATTTGTTGTTTTATTTATTTTATATTTTTTAATTCAAAATGAGATGTAATGTATTGATGATATTACAATATAACAAACATTGCAGTCCTGGTATTTTGATGTATTGTATAAAAACAAATTTTTCTTCATATATATAATTTTTTAATTTAAAATAATGCTTAGTTTTAGCCTCAGATGTCACCATTTTTAATCTAATTTTCAATTTTTATGGGGGACCCCCCCCAGACCCCCCTATTAAGCTTTCATGCCTGCGGCACTCGCTACAGTGCCACAGGCACTGTCTTTTCACCAAAGTTTGCCTCGTCCCTTTCCAAGTCTAGCTACGGGCAGCAGCAGCAACAAAAACAACAAAAAGCAGCAGCAAACACACAGAAGACAAATTCCCACAATGACATGCGACATGCGAACATTAACCAGCGAATCTACACAAATGTACTTCTCAACAAGACTTCCGTGCAGAAAACGTGTGGCATCACCATATATTACCACTTTTAAAATAGTTTTGGCGTCCACGCCATTGTCGAAACTAAACCGTATACGCCAAGTCAATCATGAGCAGGCAGGCAAAACCCTGCGTTTAGTCCTGACGTGAACTAACTATTAGAACAGTAAATTATCTGGCGAAATTCATTCCTAACATGTCTGAAATCACTGCAGCAATCAGGATGCTCTTGAAAAAGGAAGTAATGTTTGAGTGGACACACTCACAAGAAAAAGCTATGGAGAGAATTAAAGCAATTCTATCAACATCGCCAGTGTTAGCATTCTTCGATCCATCCAAACCTATCACTATCAGTTGTGATGCAAGCAAGTCTGGATTGGGAGCTGTATGCATCCAAGATGGAAAGCCAGTGGCATTTGCATCACGCGCCATGACAGACACAGAAACACGATACGCACAGATAGAAAAAGAGCTGTTAGCGGTAGTATTTGCGTTTGAAAGATTCCATCAATATGCATATGGTGTACAATGTACAGTGGAATCCGACCACAAGCCATTAGAAGCCATTTTGAAGAAAAGTCTAGCATCGGCACCTCCAAGACTTCAAAGAATGCTGCTTAGGCTGCAAAAGTATGATTTTACATTAAACATATACCAGGAAGAGATCTCATTGTAGCCGATGCATTGACTAGAGCATATCTTCCAATATCGGCCAATGACAAGAACTTGAAAAAAGAGATTGAGTATATGGTGCATGCAACAATAACACAAATTGGTGCAAATGATAAGACATTGACAACAATCAAAATGACTACTGAAGCGGAAATGAAACAAAAAAAGAGTGGAAAAAAAACATTTGGGGAAAAAAAAGGGGTTTTAAAAAACCCAAAATTTTTCCCTTCAAAAAATTAAAAGGGAA
>JAGTTF010000423.1:7500-15065 GCA_019095985.1 Streblospio benedicti
TATATGACCTTTCGTTCCTCTATGCATTGTTTTTAAGGAAGTACTAGCCCTGATCACTACTCATGATTTGGACGAACTACACTCAAGGGGAAGACCGGATCGACTGACGGATTATTCCGGATTAAGCTGAACTACACCTGGGCGTATGACTGGTTGACTGCTGGACTATTTAGGATTGAGATGAACCACCGGTCCGGCCATTATGATTACTGTAAAACTAGAATATTCTGCGGTCATCAATTTTGCAGCTGAAGTTTTAACAAGTTTAACAGTAAAACTCGACACAACTTGGCAATTAGCTAGTGAAGGGCAGTATGAGTAAATTATGGTTAGTTTGTCACATAACTATTTGATTACACGCACCATACTTTGCCATTGTGGAAAAGACTAGACTTGATGTAGGTTTGCTCATTGTGAGTACTGTAAAACTATAATATTTTACGGCTAATAAAATCGCAGTTAGAAGCATTACAAATTTAACAGTAAAAACTTGGCATTATTTGGAGACAAAATACATATGATGGATAAATTGTTTTTGGCTTGTCTTCATTTATTGATCTACAGTCAGAGTGGAGTAACTTACATTTAGTGCAATGTATGTCCAGCGATTAGAAGAATGATAAGTCCTTTTTAACTGGTTTATTAATCACAAACTGAAGTTAAAGTTACATGGGGCAACTGCGTACCATAGGCATTGAGTTCTGAGCATACAGATAAGTATAAAAATTTACTGGCAAGTTCATCAAGAGACATAATATGTGATCAAGGTCGATAGTACATCAATCCTTTACCCTCAGTGTCGGAGACAACTTATATAATTTTTACTACTCGTACTACACGCCCTCTGCCAGCATCCCAGCCAACAGAAGGTGGGTCTTCAAAACTAGATCAAAACTAACATGGTATCTAAGATCAGGTCACAAGACCCAGGAACAGTTAAAATAGGAAACAATTATGGTAATAGCTCCGCTCTCTGCCAGCATCCTAGCCAACAGAAGGTGGGCCTTCGAAAACTAGATCAAAGCTAACATAATATATAAGATAAGGTCACAAGACCCAGAAACAGTTAAATTAGGAAACAATTATGGTAATAGCTCCATTGAGCTGTAATCAAAACTCACTTTGCCCGCATTGCACAAATGCCAGAAGACATGCACCCAGTAACTAAAAACAATTAGAACGCATTCTCCAAACAGAGTAACGAATTTACAACTGGTATAGTATGACCTGACTGCCAGACCAATCGTTCCGACTTTCCAATTTCCCCGCGTGATGCCCGTCTACGGTGAATATCCGGCCCAAACTGCAGACTACGCTCGTTTTAACTTAGAATAGACCAATGTCCGGTGTACTCACCCAAACATGGAGTAATATTTTATTAATGGAAGCCCCTGTCAGTTCACCTACAGTGCCAATGTCGCATGGTAAGACCTCTACCGCTATTCGCGGTTGCTAACGGACATTTAAGCCCGGACATTCCAGTCCCTCTTAGGCTCCTGTTACAGAGCAGCAATCCCATTCATCTAAAATGGGGTACGGTCATGACGCCAAGACGACTATGGAACAAGCATATGCTGACAGGAATTACATGGCTACACTCAGTAGTTATTGCACTACTAAGTAATGGCAGTTAAAAACAAAGAAAATGAAGTATAGATTGACTGAATACATCATGGAAGTGTCTATTCTCTAAAAACCAATTTGCCATTAATCGAGAAAGGACCAATGATATATAATTTTATTCCCACAAAGGACATCTTATACTCGTATCTAGCGATATGGTTAATCCACTATTCAGTCTAGATGGGCGGAATTTAAGAGAAATACTTCGGCGCCATCATGGCAACTTTCGTCTGGCCGGCCACTCCAGACTGGAGTGGAATATTTTGGCAGAAAAAAACGAGAAACTTAACTGCCTGTGTCATTATTTACAATGTGGGGAAACTGCCCCACATTATGTTCTACTTAATAAACGATAGTTACCTGTCAACGCGCGAAATATAGCTAAAAAAAAACTGACACTTTCAAATCCTCGACGTTCCTATCGTGCGAGACTCTACACAACTACCTCGTTCTCGTTTTTTCCGCAGTACTCGTTTTTCGCGGCTAACTTGCCGATGGCGTCATTTTTTAAAATGCAGAACGAGCGGCATCACATGGGGCAACTTGCTTCAGCGGGATTTGGCTAACACAAACAGCCGGCGCTGCATTAGAATGGAAATGAAACAATGTCCGCTTTTTACCCTAGCTTAGAATGGAAACTTGGAGTTCTATCAACCAGCTGTTAATAACAGAGTTGTGTTTACCAAACAATTTACATAATGAACACACTACAGCTGTATTTCTAATCATGAGTGCACTATATTACAAGTTTGATATTATATATAAAAAGTAGAATTACACAACTTGCTGTTATGTAGAATAGAATAGAATATAGAATAGAAACATTTATTTTGCATTAAATTCCATAGAAAAGACATAAAATATACATATATACATAAATAAAAATTAAATAAATAAAACTATGCATAAAATCACAAACATATCACAGAATTACATTACAAATGTACTGTTGTATTTTTTCCATTCTAGGTATAATATTGAATTTGGGTACTGCCAGCAGTACTCTAGCACGTCATTGCATATTAAGACAGTAGAGTGTTTTATGTACTGTTATCAGCTGGTTATGTAAATTTATTCCTTACCAGAATATCATAGATTTTATCTACTTCACATTATCACTATGTTAATAAATTAAGTTAAAATTTTCATATATGGCGTACAGCTGTGTATAATAGTTAGGTGTATTATACCCAAGCCCCGATTGGGTTGGTTAAGACTATACGCACGAAGTCCGTAGGCTATGAACTCAACTCAGAATTCAGCACGATTTTCAGCAAAACGCACCGGATGACCCCGTGTTAGTACGGGTGACCCCGAACGAATGACGTACATCACGTTCAGATAACTACGTCACACGTACGTTGATAAACGTGGTGGTTGCACCTACTGTACTCAATTATGGATAACGTAACACTTTCATATCGGCTAAGGAGAAGTAATTAGACAAATAAAAACAGTGATGCTTCTATTTCTCAAAGTTTACATAGAAATGTCAAGGTACATGTAACAGTTTAATGTTACTAGCTGTCATTGTCCCACTGAACGTTGCCACTTGAAATCCCGTGGTCTGTCTGCGAATGTACGTTTATCAACACGAGAATAATTCAATGTTTAAGGTTGTGGAGCTTATAAAACTGCGTAATTATTCATACACATATGTAAAATTTACTACTGAAACCGATTTCATACATAATAGATGATTACTTACATTTTTGAGTGAAAACGTTTAAAAAATTGGTTGTTTATTCATGGGATCGGCAAAATATCTGCGTAGTTGACACCATCATTTATTCGTTTTCAAAGAAACACACGATATACGGGGCCTATGCAGCTTCCATATGACTGCTGTCAAACACCTTAACTGTGATCCGCCATTTGAATTGTCATCAAATATCCATTTTCGAAGACACAAACCAAATATCTGTCCGTGTGCCGTGTGAGCATCATTGTACAATTTTGATACTAAATATGAGCTTACGAGGCTGGATTTTGCGGCCTATGTTCCTCTGCTGGTATTCCCATAGTGACTAACATTTTATTAAAATCACGAATCATGTCCAGTGAAGTGAACTTGCGCACGTGGACTTACATCAGCCATCATTAACAGCAATGAAAGTGTGACAGACAGATGTTATATAGCTCTATAGGCCTACTTATTATTCAACTTGGGTTTCTTTTTTTTCTATTATACAGGAGCGTTTTAAAAAGATGTTAATGGAGACAGCCACTATTGGCTTATAGTGTCTAGAACTATATAGAGTTCTCTCTATACTTCTTGTGTGCGTCCTCATACCAATATTTTCTTTAAACTTTATGACCATCTTTCGTATTCATTTATCATATTCATTATCATAATAAAGAATCATTCATAATAATTCTTTTTCCTTAAATTTTCTGCACATGAACAAGACATAATATGAGGGGTTTGGGCCTTAAGCAACTGCTTATGTATACATATTAAAATGTATGCTATTCCCCTTAAAAAGAGGAAAGTTGATGATTTTAGACCAGAATATTGCATTTTATATGGAGTATGTTGCACATCAAACGTGGATACTAATCTTACAAGTAGTGATACTGGAAGAAAACAGATCTACAAGGCAGCTGAAATACGAAAGGATGAGGTATGTGAAAGACTTCAGAACGTTCCTCTAGATTCGATTGTGTATTATGTGTCTAACGATTGTTACAAGAAATATACACACAAAAACTTTAAACCGTATTGAACAAGCTGCAAAGGCAAATGCAGAAGATGAACATAGGCCCAACATTATAACAAAAAGTGTTTCAACAGATGAAAGCTTTATCATAAAAACAGAAGAGAATCACTGCCTAGACCACCACCAAGCAGCTATGACCCTTCATACAAATCAAACTGTGCAATATGTGGTAAGATAACAAAAAACAAGAATCATAAAAAAAGCATAGGATTAGTGAATGTGACAGAGCACAGAAGTTTATCAATGCTACAGTGCATTTTCAAGATGATGTCTACACTCGTGTTTGTGATCTGGAGGACTCAGCATCGATATTTGGAGCAGATATTCTGTATCACAATGATTGCATGAGGGCATATCTCCGCACCTATGACCAATCTATTCAGATGAAAGACCAACAAAAATGTCAATCTGAACGACACAAAACATTTCATCATATCTTACAGGAAATCAAACCCGGATTAAAGTCAGGATATGGCCACACTCTTAGCACAATTAGAGACTTGTGCAATCAATTATTGGATCATGGATGTAAACTGTTTGAAAACAGAGAAATTAAATTACTTTTGATAAACTATTTTGGTACTGAAATCAATTTTGCCTATCCAACAGAGGCCAACAAGTCTGGATTGGTGTATATGGAAAACTGTACCAAAGAGGATATGGCTAATATCATCTGTTCTATGGATCCCATAAGACAATGTGCTAAAGACATGAGAGAGACTCTCCTACAGCAAGACTTTGCTTTGAATGACAGGTATATATTTATCAATAATTCTTTTTTGTGTGTTTCATAATTAATCGCTGATGAGCACAAGTCTCTTTCAGGCATTGCATTCATAGTATACATTTTAAAAATCAAAACTATCTAGCTAGTAGTTACCTTATCAATGTTGTACAAGTCACCACTGTCTTCAAGAAATGAGTTACCCATAGATAACATTGTCTGAACTAACTTTCTTGTTTTTTTGCGAACCTCTGTTGTGTAGCTTTAGTTTGCTCATGGTGTCTTCCTTTTGGGCTGTCTGTTGAAATGTTGCTGATAAGCTCAAATTCTTCTATCATTCGAGCAACTTCAGGTCTAGCCAAAGACCATCGCTGCAGGGCTTAGGCATTTTCAGTGATACCCACAATTCCCCCATCCCCCTTCAGATGAGCATTCATTTGTTCGTGTGATTGGTCAAGACCAATGTTTGCAAATGGATTGTCTGTTTTGTGGGCTACAAACAAGCCTTCCTTGAATTGTTGGAAGACATCTGGGTTGGAATTTGGAAGGTCCTTCATGTCCCTTAGATGTACTGAAAGCCATCTTGAGTAATGGATATGATCCAATGTCAGGACCCATGGCATGAGATTTGTGAGTGACTACATAGTTATCAAAATTTGCCTCTCTGATAGATTTCACAAACTCTAATATGGAAAGCTCTAATTGTAGTGTCCTGTTCCAGAACATGAATTTTGGTTGATCATCACACATTTCTTTGCACCAATCATTGAAGTCGGAAGGCTCACCAAGTAGGACAGTTTCACAGTACATGTCATAAGCCATGTGTTGCAGGATGTACAATGCTGCTGCCACAGTTAGGCGCAACTAGCTTATTCAATATGCATAGCTACTATACTTGAAATATATATGTAATATGTATGTACATTATAAGGTTATTTTAGGCTATTTAAACACGAAACTTGATATATGTTTATTGAATATAATTACCAGGATCAATTCAATAACAGATTTGGAATCCTTGTATATAAAAACATTATATTCAACACCAAAATCATCACTTTATGTATAATGGTTGGTGAAGATACAGCATTTATAAGATTTTTGGCGGCCATTTTGAATTATGATTATTTAAGGTGATCCAAACGTCGGTCACCTTGTGTCCCCTAAAAATATTGATCTACATATAAAACTCTATAATTCCACCAATTTTTATGCTTGTACTAAGAATGAACACCTACCCCCCTTATTTGGCCTTTAACCTCTAAGCTATATGGACTTTAGGACAAATGAATCTTTCAGAATTAGATGATGGCAAGATAGGTGTTGAGTGTCAAGAGCAAGACATGCCTTCATGGAGTGGATTTAACTCCCTTGTAACGGATGAAGATCTACCCGAGAGAATTGTGGGTTTCCTGCCAATATTACCACATCCTGTAACTGAGTACAGCACGTTGTACACCTCACTGAAGAATTTTCAAAATATTCTTGCACAACTTGACCAAGAAAATATGGCTGTAATGTGTGATGAAGTTCTTTACCAGATTGCCAGAGAAATCCTACCGGATTGCCAGAGAAATCCAATTACAAAACCCACAGGAATTCAAGAACATCATACTATGCATGGGCTTTTTTTATCTAACCAAAATCTTGATGGCATGTACAGGAAAGTATATTGAATGAAGCGGTGCTGAAACAATCTGGGTACAGAATGAAATACTTGGTGTCCATATTGTGCATCATGCAAAAATCAAATAAAACAAATTACGCTGGTAGTCATATAGGTTAACAGGTGCATATCAGCCATATCAGATGCATATCATAACTAGTAGAATAGAATAGAATAAAACATTTATTTCGGATTAAAATTCCATAGAAAAGACATAAAATATAAAATATACATATATACATACATAAATAAAACTATGCATAAAATAACAAACATATCACAGAATGTACAGTTGTTTTTTTCCACTCTAGAATAATAATGAGTTGGGGTACTGCCAGCAGTCAAGTAGAGTCTGAATTAAAACGTTATTACAATTTTCAAGTCTATTTTTAAAATTTAAAATGTACTTCCTAATATTTACATCAAAAGCTCTAATATTGTTTAACAACATATTATGTGATATAGAGGCTCTTCTATCTAAATTAAACAACATTCTAAAAATTCTGTTAAAAGATGTCTTAAGTTTTCTAAATGAATAAATACTGTACTTACTCCCATAGATGGGAACAATACATATTAGAACAATAGGGTCTTAAAAAGTAAACTTTTTACCTCATCACTACAGTGTCTAAAACATTTTATGACAATATTGCCCCTGCTGTAAAAAACTACGTATTTGTCGATTAATATCACAGTCATCTTTCATGTCACTGGATATGCAAAAACCAAAGGTACTTAAATTGTTCAACAATCATTACATTTTTTCCATTTATAGTAAAGACAGGGACTTTGACCTTGTGTCCTCGTTTGGGCTGAATACACATTATTCTGC
>JAGTTF010000424.1:0-14375 GCA_019095985.1 Streblospio benedicti
AACTCATCGACTCGGTTAAGATCTTGGATAAGCATCAGTTTTGCAATGTCGAGGCGATCACCTATTGTGCTGTAATGGCGATAATAATCTCGATGAACATCGAAAGTATGGCCCAAGTGATTCAAAACTTGGTTCATGTCTGTCGCGCTGAGGGCCATGGTCTGCAAAATCAAAGAGAATTTTTATATTCTTTCAAATATATTTATTCAAACTGAAAGAATCCTGTTTGACCCCTGAAATCACACAGATCATGTCATTCACAGTGTAATTCATAGTTATGAATTATATTATTCTAAATCTGCATGTTGCACAATTTGCACAAATCTTGGCTTACCTGAGTAACACAGGACATCATCTTCCGCATAGCAGTTGTGATCAAAAGATCAGGTGCGCCAGATCGGGACAGCCTTGTACAGCCAACTTCAACGCATGATATCCACGAAGCACTGTTCCAGCTGCAATGGTAAATTTAAGAAGTATGCAATCAAGCTCCGGTTGAGTGATTGAAAACTAAAGACAGAATTGAAAGGTAGGAGAAAACATCATACATGCATACATGATTCAATTGAATAACATTAAAACTTTAAATTTCTTACGTGCATTTGATCTTGCGAATACATAGGGAAGACACTCGAATGTAGAACGGAGATCAACGTCGTTGATATACTGCATGGGTTTGATACAATAGAATAGAATAGAATAGAAAACATTTATTTGGATTAAGATTCCATAGAAAAGACATAAAAATATAAAATATACATATATACATACATAAATAAGACTATGCATAAAATCACAAACATATCACAGAATGTACAGTTGTTTTTTTCCACTCTAGGAATAATAATGAGTTGGGTACTGCCAGCAGTCAAGCAGAGTCTGAATTAAAAACGTTATTACAATTTTCAAAGTCTATTTTTAAAATTTAAAATGTACTTCCTAATAGTTACATCAAAGGCTCTAATACTGTTTAACAACATATTGTGTGATATAGAGGCTCTTCTATCTAAATTAAACAACATTCTAAAAATTCTGTTAAAAAAGATGTCTTAAGATTTCTAAATGAATAAATACTGTACTTACTCCATAGATGGGAACAATACATATTAGAACAATAGGTCTTAAAAGTAAACTTTTTACCTCATCACTACAGTGTCTAAAACATTTTATGACAATATTTGCCCTGCTGTAAAAACTACGTATTTGTCGATTAATATCACAGTCATCTTTCATGTCACTGGATATGCAAAAAACCTAGGTACTTAAATTGTTCAACAATCATTACATTTTTCCATTTATAGTAAAGACAGGGACTTTGACCTTGTCCTTGTTCGGCTGAATACACATTATTCTAGACTTATTAGGATTATATATAATTTCATTGTTGGATGCAAAGCGTTCACATATTGTTATAAGTTTTTGAAGGGCACTAGGAGATGGTGCTAAAGTATGGTATCATCTGCGTACAGTAGATGATTATAGTTTACACCATTCAAGTTGCAACCACATCCGTTTACTATTTATCACGTTGCTTAAATCATTCACATATATATTGAAGAAAATTGGAGAGATTAAACTTCCTTGTCTTACACCATTTGATACGTGAAATCCAGAGGACAATGTAGAGCCCCATCGAACATAGTAAAGCTGTGATGTGTACCAAAATGTGAAACAGTCTTACAATTATTACAGGTATACCACGATCTAAAAAGCTTCCTGAATAAGCACCAATGGTTGAGTTTATCAAATCCTTTGGAAGCATCTAAAAAGCCAGGTAAATTGGACTAGATAAACTCCTATAGTGGTCAATAATTTGTTTAAAGGACGAAAATGCTCATATCAGTAGAGAGGCCTTTTTTAAAGCCGAATAAATTCGGTGAAGTCCATAGTAATTCATCATATACAATTAAAATGGTTCCTTCCAAAACCTTTGACATGATTGTTGTGAGTGCAATGGGTCGATAATTATCTCTGTCTGTTATATCACCCTTTTCACAATCTGGGTGGAATAATTGTAGGCACTTTCTTGTCTTTCTGAAAATGGAGATGAAGCTATTTCAGTGAAGACCTCAAATTCCAATTAAAAATTGTAGGTGCTCAATGCCTAAAACTAGATCGATGGTGTTCAAAAAGACAGCGTCGCTAAAACAACGTTGACATATGGGCAAGGAAAATATTCAACAAGCGTGAACGCTGTAGTTCAAAGTGAAATCTTTACAAAAAATTTAAATGGCTGCCTGGAACATACACTTTTCGTAGCAAATAGCCAAACTTAAAAACTCCTCGATGAATGTAAACAGTCAACCAAGTTTGAAGATTTTGACTCATTTGGAGGTACTTACTTTTGCCTCGTATTTCTATAACCTCCTGGGATGCAACCAGTTGCTTCTCAACCGGATCCAGCTGATCGATAGGCTCTGATGAACACCTTTCAAACCCTTTGTTTTCCTGTACTGCACCAGTCTGAAAAATAAATCATACATTTTCTCAGTTCAATGTATCAATATGTGCCACTATCATGACGTGATTACCGATGTTGAAACATTAGAAAAATGTGAGCATAGTTAAAACATGAATACAGCTTATTATGTAGCACTGAATGGTTACTTACTTC
Source organism: Streblospio benedicti (assembly GCA_019095985.1). Classification (NCBI taxonomy): domain Eukaryota; kingdom Metazoa; phylum Annelida; class Polychaeta; order Spionida; family Spionidae; genus Streblospio; species Streblospio benedicti. Next base: position 2,615 of record JAGTTF010000424.1, read on the forward strand.
ATCACCTGTACCTCGCCAGGTCTGCGTCTGTTGAAGGCAATCAGACGGGCCATAGTTAGATATTGACACGTCCTGAATTCATCATAGGTTAGTGGTGACTCCATCATCTGCATTCTTTCCTGCATATGCTGTGCCAACTTGGCTATGTCTGCAGGATCAGGTAGCTCTGTCATTGCATTAAGTTTCCTCTCCCTCAAAACGTGGCGAGCCCGTTTCTTTACATCTACCTCCCAGCTTGCCTTATACTTGTCCATAAATCTCTTGGTTGCTTTTTCTATTCTCTTCCCCCACTACTCTATTTTCTGAGTCAATAGAAAGCTGAATTTTCATGCGACAGAGTTTCTGTATGTAATAAGACAATTTTATGGCATTGGATGGGGCTTGCAGTTTTGCTGGTTCTGTTTCAATTTGTTCATCTTGCTCCGCCTCTCTCTTTCTTCTTCTTCTTATTCTTCTTATTCTTCCTCCTCTTCTTCTTCTTCTTTTTCTTTTCTTTAGTGGTTTTTACTTCGGACTCTTCGTCAGAAGATCCTAATCCTAGTTCAGAAAGTTTACTTGGCACATAATTTAAACCACTACCACTGTCTGTGCTACTAAAAGATATTTTTGAAATAGATGCAGATGGTCTTGTACTTGTTAAAATGGTATGCTGATCGTAACTGTGAGCGGAGCTGGGGGGCACGGTGCCGGCACCACTTCTGTCAACAACGCGACACGCCAAATCGCCTGGCCTATCCGGCGCACGGTGCCGGCACCACTTCTGTCTGAACTTGTGGCACCAGAGTCGACGAGTTGTCCACCTGCATCTTGTCTCTGAAAGCCATAGACAATAGTAAGAAAAAAATCTACATGACTCTTGCAAGAAGGCGTCCATGTGGCAAAAAGAGGCGACATGCACAACTTGTGTACTCATAGTGGAGGCGACAAGTACCTAGGGCGTGAGCTGACTAAAAATTCATGTTGTAATAATGCAGGCTCACATTTTAAAATACCTAGTCTATATGTCTTTGTCAATATTTCATGTATCATCACTGGGGGGTTGGGGGGTGTAACACAAACAAGCAAGCAGCGGGCACTCACCAACGATTGAGATTCGTCCACGACCACTACAACGCGACACGCCAAATCGTCTGCCTCGCAACTATCCGCGTGGGGGGGGCACGGTGCCGGCACCACTTCTGTCAACAACGCGACACGCCAAATCGCCTTCCTCGCAACTATCCGCGCCGGGGGGCACGGTGCCGGCACCACTTCTGTCTGAACTTGTGGCACCAGAGTCGACGAGTTGTCCACCTGCATCTTGTCTCTGAAAGCCATAGACAATAGTAAGAAAAAAATCTACATGACTCTTGCAAGAAGGCGTCCATGTGGCAAAAAGAGGCGACATGCACAACTTGTGTACTCATAGTGGAGGCGACAAGTACCTAGGGCGTGAGCTGACTAAAAATTCATGTTGTAATAATGCAGGCTCACATTTTAAAATACCTAGTCTATATGTCTTTGTCAATATTTCATGTCATCACTCACTGGGGGTTGTGGGGGTGGAACACAAACAAGCAAGCAGCGGGCACTCACCAACGATTGAGATTCGTCCACGACCACTACAACGCGACACGCCGAATCGCCTTCCTCGCAACTATCCGCGCCGGGGGGCACGGTGCCGGCACCACTTCTGTCAACAACGCAACACGCCGAATCGCCTTCCTCGCAACTATCCGCGCCGGGGCACGGTGCCGGCACCACTTCTGTCGAACTTGTGGCACTAGAGTCGACAAGTTGTCCACCTGCATCTCGTCTCTGAAAGCCACAGACAATAGTAAGAAAAGAATGTACACGGCTATTGCGACAAGGAGTCCATGTGGACAAAACGAGGCGACATGCACAACTTGTGTACTCATAGTGGAGGCGACAAGTACCTAGGGCGTGAGCTGACTAAAAATTCATGTTGTAATAATTAAAATGCTCAATGAAACAGCAATGCATGGCACATGCAAGAAGACGTTCATGTGCAGTGACCAACAGAATGACTATCAATTGACGTGGTACACAACAAGCAAGCGGGGGCACTCTGACTCACCATTTCTGATGGTTCGCCTGCTTCGGAACACTCTGTATGAATGGGCTCTCTTTCAAAACCATCTATGCGCCGGTCGGAACAATTCTTCATGCAGAGCTCCAAGTCCCGATTAAAACATTCCAAGTAGTGTTGACGTTTGCTCAAGCGTTCTGAAAGTAAATCATATTTTCTAATTCTCGCACTATTAAAAAGAAAAAGGCCCACGGGCCTTAACGGTCATCTGAGCTTCAACAAATATTAGCAAAATAAGCAGTTTGTGTCAAGAACTGCTGAGCCAATCTTAACCAAATTTGGTATGCACCATCTGTAGCGAAAGGAAATAAAAAATTGTAAATTTCATGACCCCCCACCCCGGGGCAGGGGTTCAAGTGCCCCGGGGGTCATGAAATTTACAATTTCTTGTCTCCTTACCCTACAGATGCTACATACCAAATTAGAATAAAGTGTTCACTGTTTAATAAGTGTAAGTATTGAAATCTACTGAATTAGACAAGTCAACATTTTTCTAAAATCACTCAAGGGACATTGCTTTGCAAATTAAGTAATTCAAGATAAATATTCAGTTTGTTGTGAATATATCATATTAGTCTTCACTCGTTTTATGGGTGAAAATAAAATCAATCAAATAAATACTATCGTATGCTAAATCCTGGTCTATATAATGATATTCTAAAACTTTTTCAATGTTAACAATAATTCCATTAAGTTCAGAACTATATATTTTCAAACCTAACAAAAAGCGTTAAGGAATGTCAAAATAAAATTTATAGCTATATTTTTCCGACATGGACAATATAGTTATATTCACATACTTGATATCAATTGCATTCAAATCAATTCATTGTTGCCAAGGTGATCTGCAAAAAAACTGCACCTGAATGGAAATCTAAAATATCCCGGCTTTTTAGCTGACTGCTTGTTCTATTATGACTCATAAGTAATATTTATCTTACGAAAATATAAGTAAGGGATGATGTATATTTTGTCACCCTTCACAAAAATGGAACGGTGTTCCATTTCGAGCGAGGGGGGGTTTCAGTCAAGTTTTGGACACACTACTTTTTTGTGGGTCTAATATTTCATCGCACGCGCTAAAACTTTTCATACCAGAATTCTAATATTTTCTATTTAATTGTGGCATTAAAAGGATACAGAGCAGATATCACACATTCATGAATATTATGATTCAATTACATGATGTACATTCCAGATATATAATAAGTATTATCTTATGGCATATATAAGTAATATTTGAATGAATATCGCGAAACACTATGTAGATATCTATGCCAAACAGTAGCTCTAGTCTAGATTGCAGAAAAATGCATCAAATTTTCAAAAATTTCCGGGGGGAGATCCCCCTCGCCCCCAAGCGCAGGAGGGGGGTGTCCCCCCTCCCGCACCCAACCCCGCGGGCGCTTACGGCGCCGCTAAGTCGGCTTCGCCGACTTTATTACATTTAACAATTTCATTAGAGATTGACTTGGCACAGCACTTGAAATGTGCAAAAACACGATTATCGCAGAAAAAACGGCTTGTAAAAGAATGCTATTGCCACCTAATCGAACGAATAAAATTTATCCGACACGATTAAACACTAAAACGCAGAGATGCCAACCCCAACAGATCCTAATTAGTAGTCCGATCATGAAAATTAGTAGTTTGAACAATGAATCTGTAGTTTGTCAGAATCGCCACCTCTACCCACTCACCTTCCCGTGAAATATTAGTGTGTGTGTGTGTGGGGGGGGGGGGTGCTGTTTCAGGTAACATGAGATTTTGACTTAGGTAGGAAGATTGTGACAAAGTTTTTATTTATTTTAAAAAAAGATGTTGGTTCTATCATTTATAATAATACTTATTTTTATCACATTTTTTTAGGTAGGCTGTTTTTTTTGCGAAAGTTTTTATTACATTATTTTTATAGAAAACACGAAACAACTTATTATGGTACTTGTCATTGGCAATATAATGACATAGCTAGTACAGTTTACACACACATGATTTGGATGCATTATATATCTAATTTGAAATAAATGATTTTTCTTGTTTTTGTAATCTAAAAGAATATAAAAAATATATAAATAATAATCTCACTTATGTGGCTAATAAAGTCTTATGAGGCTTACTTTCATTTTCCCCGCTAACAACTTGTTCATGTCAATATAAAACACGCAAATGCCCCATCAATATAGACTAAGTTGGTGCTAGTCTAGTCTAAAAATAGCCGCGGCTTATAAGATTTGCTGCCAGGGTGCTGGCTGTTATGTTTAATATGGCTGCGATCAATACTGTAGACTATTTAAACGACCAATATTATTACTGATGAGGAGTGAAAAAACTATGCGTGGGAATGGCGCATATAAGTGTTATTGTGCATGAGGGAATTTTTTTAGTTAATATCGCGCATGGTCTTCCCAATCTCTGATTAAGTGCCATAAATTTGGTGATTTGTATAGAATTTCGTAGTATGCTGTTAACTGGTCGTAGTTGTAAAATGTTCATCAAAATTCGTAGTAACTACGACTAATCCGTAGGGGTTGGCATGTCTGAAAACGTTTAAATAACGATGTAATTTAAGAAAATTGTAAAAAATACCTAACAAAATTTGTAACATCCGCCATATCGATGTGCATTTCGTCATCACACGAGAAATGATGACGTATATCTGACATCGAACAAACTAATTGTTGCGGGATCTGATTGGCTAACAGATGGCGCAACTACCAATAATATTTAACGTTACATTCGACTGACTATGCTAATCAATGATTAGCCTTTATCACACACCGAACTATGTCAACTCCGACCATACTGCTATGCGATTAGTAGTGCTACAAAAGCTCATTATCATAATTTATGCATATGTATGCTGGTTTCAGAGAATCAGCCTTAGTCAAGCCTGCATAGTTGTTGCATATTGTTGATATAGCGCTTTCGATAAACGATATGTTAGCAGACAGGTAGGGCGATAATAAAGAGCATTTTTGTCGTCTTGATCTGGGGAGTATTCGATAGATTTCTTAAAATATGGAGAATATTATGGTCTCAAAGTGTGATAATAAGAAGCAGCATCAATACTTTGAATAATAGAACCTTTTAAATGCAACCGGCTGGAGCAGGTAACAATATATTTTGATTTTTTGATGTCGATGAACTTTATCGTGCTGGTGTACACTGATTTCCGGGTAAAACGCAGTATGTTGCTTTATTACGAGTGAAATTATAGCGTTCAAAGTATGCAAACATCGCATTAAATTCTCCCATGAAGTTAGATTTGGCCACGAACAAATGCAGAATAAAATACATATATCACAACAACGACATCACTATATTTATTTCTTAGTGATGATAAAGATTAAATGTTGTAAAATTAAAGAACTGCCAAATTTTCGGGCCTGACATGTAATTCAATACGATTTCCACCAAAGAACAAAAATCTCGAAAATCCCTTCTAATAGAAACATATATAAATTTACTTTGAAGCAACCTCTCTACCCTCCAATGACAGACGACAAATGTCCTTTTTTCTCATATTCTTGTATAACCTTTTTTTCAGCGCGGCATAATGACGTTTTTAACTGAAAACAAAAACCAAATGAACATACACAATCATATAGCAATATCAATTATTTGTCCTTAAACATAATTTAATTATGAACTGATCTATCTATATAAATATTATTCAGTGTTCTGAGCAGGATTGAATCTGGTGCTGACAAATGGAATTGGTGGCAAAAAAACAGTCAGACTTTGGTTACAAGTTAATATTAAACACTCAGTCTTTAAAATACAGAGGTAAAATGACTATAAGTTGTTCTTCAAACATTGGGTTACATATGTTAATGTTTGAAAAATTCAAAATTTTTTTGTACAACACTATAAATTAAGTGTCTTTTAACTAATCATAATAGATGAATTTAGCAACCTCAACATGTGACAATGTGCAATGATGTATACTATATGAGACCTAACTATTTTCATAACATTAATTATTATTACATGGACATAAATGTTCCTACTTTTTGGTGTAAATAGATAAATATGACCATTTATTCCTGGATATGCATTGCCATTGACCATGTGCCCAACTTGACAGTCTGGTAACTAACAAATAATATTCATCTACAGTATATAACCTCTGTATTAAGATGACCTGTGAGGATGGGCTTGTGTGGTCCAAACAGAGGAGTGTCTACTTTAGGGCCGAGTCATTATTTAAGCCGTGGGGGGTCGGAAAAAAACTGGGGGGGTCAGATGTTTGAATTTGAATGTTGTGGGGCAATGGAAGTTTGAATTGGAATGTTATGGAGGGGGTCAGAAGTTTTAAAAATGGAAGTTGTGGGGGGTTAGAAGTTTAAAATCGAAAAGAATATGGGGGGGTCAAATATTCTGATTCTTGAAATTTTACTGGAGGGTCAAATGTTCAAATTTTGTAAATTTACTGAAAGGGGCCGTGGCGAGGGTTTATATTTCTTAATAAATGTTGGTAGAATGTCCTGATCTATTTCTTTGGTATGTGATCAATCATTTGGTTGTATAAAATATCTTGTAATTTTTTAACTAGTTTCATATGTCAACACTCAACACATGCAATTTATTGCTCATATTTGCCAAAAATGCTTTTGACAGAGGATTTTTATGATTGGATGGGAAAAAATTTCTTTAAGTAGCAAGCGCAAGAATTTGTACTGCTTAAAAATATTTCAAAGTTAACTTGTCATGATATGAAAGGACTGGTGCTATTAATTGAATTTAGAGTTTTTGATAATACCTCATTGGCTCTTATATTAGAGCAATTGTCTGAGCCACTGCAAGCAATTTATGAAATGGAATATGAAACCCTTTATCAAGATTGAATTATATTATGTTTAATTGTCTTTCGACTAACAACTAACTTTTATTTTCGGAAAATACAATATAAATTCTTTTACTTTTTTTCAAAGAAACAGATTGAAGATTAAATCGATTTCTCTAAATTCAATTAAATAGCATCAGTCCTTTTATATCATGACAAGTTAATATATACAGTTTGTATCACATTTTGTTTATTGCATTTAATAAACTGGGAAACACTAGTTTCATTCATATAGCTAAATATTTTTGCAAATTTGTACGGCAGATATGACAGTACAATGCTATGCTAATACATACACAGGGCATGTGGAAATGAGGGTGTCATATGCTAGGTAAGATATACTAAAGTGGGGGGGTCGGAAGCTCATATTTCAGGCATATATTTCGATGTTGGGGGGGTCATATGTTTGATTTGCGAAAGTGGGGGGGGTCATATGTTTGATTTACATTTAAGGGGGGGTCATATGTTTGATTTGCAAACCCCGTGGGGGGTCAGAAGTTAGAAACACCAATGTCTAGAATGGACTTCCGACCCCCCCACTTCTTAAATAATGACTCGGCCCTTATGAAGGTTTTAGATAATGAAAATGATCTTATTGCATAGGTGGTCTATGTAGAGATGTGGTCTTTCTTATATTGGTTCTACTATACAGTACGAGACAAATTCTATGCTGCACCAAATGGTATTTACATGCATAAATTCATAATTTCATGCCCAATTTCAACTTTTCTAAACTTTAGCTGTCAATCAACCAAATGTCTAGACGCTGTTTACTTATGGGCATTCCCATATATGGTATATAGCTGATTTAAGGTGGCAGCTCTTGAGAACAGGTTATGCCTCTGTAGTTTCATGTATAGCAATTTTATTGCAAACTGTATTAATAGAAGTTTCAGACATGATGAACTATATAATGGTTTTGTAATACTATGCCACAGGGCAGACACCAGACTTCAACAGGGTGGAGGAAATTTATATAAAATTTTGTTGTATTTTCACTTCAGTTTGGCCATATCATAATGCACTCATCATCGTTTCTACAGCTCCGTTTCATGGTGAGCTACAAATCTGCCAGCATCGGATGTGTAGATTATGTTTACTTTATCAAAACCACGTAACCACAGGCTCATGAGGGATAAGTAATTGACAACAACTTTTGTCAGTTGCTTTACTACTTGACTACCATGTAATAATCAAATTATTCTATATTTGACACTGTAGTTCTAAATTTATACCCGCAAAAAAGTATTCTAAATGGTGGGAATAACTTAAATTAGAACCAAACTGCAAGATTAATAAAAAGTTTATGTGCTCAATACATTTTAAATTTAGGGTAAGAAAAACACATTGTGGTTGCGAGTACAATAACTGTTAACTTTATAATCGTGTACAGTTTGGTTATATGTTTCATGTATTTGGATAATAGTGCCACTCATCTGTAGAGGACGATTATGTGAATCAGATTTAGCTCCACAAAAACAAATTGAGGTGATATGGAAAAAAAAAAAGTTCATATGGTCGTTGTTATAAAAATGTCAGAAGAACATTTTTAGGAAAAAAATTTGTCCATTCAACCAACGTAAATTTTACATTTATTCACCTCTATTCAGAAACTATTTCCAATAAAAATCTTTAATTAAACATTTACAACCTTAATAGGTCATTCATAAATTTAAACGCAGTCGGCAATAAAGATTTCTTAACCAGTTTTTTATTGGACCGTGATAATTTATTGGGGGCCATGGTACATGTGACCTGAATTTGACATTTATTAGCGTGGGAAAATATTTTTGACTACCAGTGATAAAACGTTTCATTTTAAATTTTATTGCGTTTTACTTTTTAAATATGTTTACTAAGGTCGCTCAATTATCAATGCTACGTAATATTTTTAAAATCATCCATTTTACAGAGTTTTCACATGAAATAGGCAGATTCGATAAGACCACCGTTTCATAATTGATCATATCAAAACCCAATTAAGTCCTAAAATCTTATAATGAACATACCAGACGTAGTTGGATAGGCATATTTCCAGAGATCATCTATAGATGTTTTATCTCTATATTGTTTTAGCTCTTCAGGAACTAATGTTCCTAGGATAGCACATGAAAGCATACATATATATATGTAATGCTTATTTCCAATGTGGTCCTTGTTTGTTTGGCAGGTTAGGTAACCAACTGAGCCAGGGGGTACTGGAGGTATCACACTAGCTATAGTTTTCAAACTAGGTGAGTTCTTTTTACGTGCAGAGACATCCTCTACACGGGACATGCCTTTAACCATGCGGGGACATGGCTTCCGAACCTAGTTGTCCAAGTTCTACATGCATTTCTGGCATATTAACAATAATTTGAAATGGAATCATAACACAAACTTAGGTTATTGATCACATTAATATAGGTAATAAATTAAAACAAACCAACCTTTATGGTTCGGCGCACAAATATTGAAAATTAATAATCCGTCCGTCTTGTCGGCTTCAATGGCTGCCTGTAAAATGAAATGTTCTGTAAACAGACATCTGCCCAAGCTCGGCGAAGTGGCGCCGTCTAGCGGTGAAATGTGAAACCAATATTTTTTGAATGCGGTGTCACGTGACTTCATTAGCCAATAGGAGACCATAGGAGATGTTGACGTCATACTTTTAAATTCAAATATGTAAACATGGGGCCATGTGATTTCGATTAAAATCGACCATGTTCTTTTTAATATTATGGATGGACAACGGATATCCGTCTGTTTGGGGACTTGTGGAGCTAGGCCAGATTATTGATTTTTCGGGGTTTTGGACAATTTCTGACGTTTTAAGCGCATGTCCTTGTTGCATTACTCCACATGGCAAAAAAAAGAGTTCACAAAGGTCGTTCTGTACTGATATGTAACATCAGAAATACCGCAGGTAGGGCCGGAAGGATGGGCGGATGGACGGATGTTCCCCGGACGGACGGACGGGGTGACCCGGTTCCCTGAACCTGCTCTGCCGTTGGCGGCACGCAGGTAAAACTAGATATTTTGGTATACCCCCTAAAATTTAGCAACGAACGTTTATTCCGCAATCAATTTCTTAGAATTATATGTAGAGGACATTTTCTATAAGGTGAAAGAAACTTAATCAGCCATAACCAAATTTCTAGACAAAGAAATCCATAATTTTATACTGGACACAGTAAATCTTCCATTTACAAAATTGCCCTGGGCCTGTTTGGTTAAGTGTGTTCTTTGAATTAATTTCTTCATGTCGTATTTTAATTATTAATTTCTGTTAACAATATACATAAAAGTAAGATAAACTAATTAACCAATTTACATGTCAATAATTTATTTAACTTTATGTACACTAGATGACATAACTTTAAAATTATCTAATTAAAATAATAGATAAAATTATTGCATATAATCAAAAACAATATTAAAGCTTAAATTATCTAATTAAAATAATAGATAAAATTATCACATTTATTTAACTTTATGTACAGTAGATGACATAACTTTAAAATTATCTAATCAAAATAATAGATAAATTATTGCATATAACCAAAAACAATAGTAAAGCTTAAATTATCTAATTAAAATAATAGATAAAATTATCACATATAATCAAAAAGCAATATTAAAGCTTAAATTCACAAGGATATTGAACAGTCACTTTTATTCCATGGTCTCCGGTCGTAAAAATAAACACATTGCAAATGCAAGACGTTCACACAATTTTCACAAGTTTGGTCAGTGGTGATAATGTGGCAACACTATAAGAACGGGACAATATCCCACATGAATGATATCCCTATAGACGTTATAGCAGCAGCACGGACTTTTTCCTATAGCTTTACAAAGTATATAACAGCAATAAGCAAAGAGTGTATTCATTTCTGTATTGAATATTAAAGAAAATATTGTCAAACCAAAGAAAAATTACCACACGTTTCAGCCATGTTGATTGTTGGCTGGTGTCAGTGGTGAGAAACGATTTCACGAAGTGCGTTATGTTGCTTCAGGACAGTCACATGAATCTAATGACTAATAGTAATAATAAAACAAGAAATGATAGATTATTTCTGACATCGAACAAACTAATTATTGGCCATCTCATTTGGCTAACAGATGGGCGCAACTACCAATAATATTTAACGTTACAAAGCACTCCAATGATTATCATAATTTCAACTTACCGACCATATATATGCATTTTTCAGATAAACAGCCTTAATCAAGCCAGAATCGTAGTTGCATATGGTTAACACAGCCCTTTCGATAAACGATATGTTAGTAGACAAGTAGGGCGATAATAAAGAGCAATTTTGTCATCTTGATCAGGGGAGTATTCAATAGATTTCTTAAAATATTTACAATATTATGGTCTCAAAGTGTGATAATAAGAATCACCATCAATACTTTGAATAATAGAACCTTTTGAGTGCAACCGGCTGGTGCAGGTAACAATATATTTTGATTTTTTATGTAGTTGAACTTTATTCTGCTGGTTTACCCTGATTTCCGGGTAAAACGCAGTATGTTGCTTTATTACTAGTGAAAATCTAGCGTTCAAAGTATGCAATCACGTCATCAAATTCTCCTATGAAGTTAGAATTGGCCACGAACAAATGCAGAATAAAATACATATATCACAACAACGACATTACTATATTTATTTCTTAGTGATGATAAAGATTAAATGTTGTAAAATTAAAGAACTGCCAAATTTTCGGTCCTGACGTGTAATTCAATACGATTTCCACCAAAAAACAAAAATCTCGAAAATCCCTTCTAATAGAAACATATATAAATTTACGTTGGAAGCAACCTCTCTACCCTCCGCCCCC
>JAGTTF010000425.1:0-12523 GCA_019095985.1 Streblospio benedicti
GTCGTTGTGACCTAATTCCGAAGCGAGGCTTTCACGTGTTGTTGTGTTGTTGGGGAGTAAAGTTAATAACATTGCTATCATTACTATTTGTTTTTATTGAAGATTAGATTGCTATTGTTATCTAACAGATAGGAATGCCGAAGGGAAAAGGCAACAAGGGGAAACAAAAAGGTACAGTGTATTTGATTTTCTGCTTTATATGAGCTGTCAAACTATATTTACACATATATTTGTGTTCAAAATAACCTGGTATGTAACAATATGAATAGTAATATGTAGATATACATGGCTGCTACATGTATAAATTATTGGCTACTGAAGCTATTAATGTGTTGATATCAGTGTGTCATCTTTATAAATATACAAATACTCAAACAAAATCACTTAATGCAGTACTACCTATGGCTACAAAGCACCTATATATAGATCTAGGAGGTATATACAATAATTATTGTAGGGTTATTCAGTTCCTTTCACAAAACCTAATTTATTATTAAAAATAATTTGTTAATTATTTTTACTTTAAAATGAAGCTGTGAACCCCAACACGGTAAAATTGGATCAAAACAGACAGCTGGAGATCATGTCGTTGGCCACATTCCTTATGTGGTCAGATCTTGCCCTCAAGGTCTTTCTGCAACTTAGAGGAAAGTCGATTGAAGGCTCACATGATACACTAGCAGCGAGGTATTAATTTGTTAAGTTATATTGCTTACAAATATTTTTGTTAGATTTTATTATTACAGATATAATTAATAAAATCTATGATATATGCTTTGTAACTAAAATATAATCTTTACTATTTGCTTAAACATGTATCAAACGTATATCATATATTATATTTTATTATTTATTTTATTATTTATTTATTATTGATAGTAAATAAGATTGTTTTTTTTACTGCAGAAATATCAAGGACTTCATCAAATTTGGTAACTACAAGTAACTCTACGTACAGGTTGCAATGTACATATTCAGCACATTAGAATCTTTTGCACATTGCTATATATTCTTACGCTGTTATTTGTGTCCTAATTTTCTCATAGCAATAACCTTGGCAATAATCTTGATGTTATTTGTAAAAGGGCTATTTGTTGTTTATTTTTCTGTAATATGTCAAATTGTCAATCATAACCATAGTGCTTGTGTATTTATCAATCAGTGTAAATCATTAGATTCGTTCTTTTTCTTCTTTAAATACTTCATCTGTTGTAGCTAAATTTAATATGCTTTCTTTTGGTTCAAGAGTCTTTTAATCTTTCTCCTTTTTTTTTCAAGTCTGCTGGTTTGTGTGTATTTTTTCATAGAAATGTAATTTTTTCAAGAAATGTAATGTATTGAAGAGAGAACTTTCATTCAATCCAGTAATGTTCACGTATTTTTGTTCCTAAAAAACAGGTTACAGTACTTCATAAATGAGCTGTCTTATTCAAGTATATGTAATGAGTTACCAGTGTATACATGGTAGTAATTTTCAATTACTTTCCAAGAATTGTTAAATTTTCACTTTGCTATGTACTGTTTCAGAGCTATGGTGACCCATGAAGAGGCTGCAATTACAATTGACCCAAACGCAGAGCATGCTCTCAGAGCCAATCTTGAGGATTACAAGTCCAAATTAGTTATTGGTGACCGGACTCTGCCTGATCCTTACACGTTACGTGATGGATGGTTAAATGAAGAGGCAAAGTCAAAGTGGCCCTCCATCTACAACTATGACATTTCTAGTTATTTGAAGCTGACAACACCAGAGGAGCTTCATAAAAGAATAATGAATGAATACAAGCAACAAAAGGCATTTCGGTATGGAATATTTAATAAAATTTTTGTAAGATCACATTACAGTACTTTATTTGCACAAAATAGTTGATGTATTATTTGTACAATATAGTTTCTATGTATAAAATAACATGCTAAACAAGTGTAATATATATACACAGGATATACACACAAACAAATCCATGTTATTTTAAAGTATTCGAAATATACAAATGTAATTAAAAAAACAACAACATTCAATGCTTAATTATGTTTATATTTTCAACCATTGAAATTGCATAAATTTTTTACTAGAATGTTCACTGATGGCCATGTGCGGGAAGTGTTTTACCACCCCATAAGCGCGCGCAAAGTGACATCTGCTTTTTGTCCAGCAAAGTTAGGCCATCCATGAGAAGCGGGATGCACGAGGCATGGGTGGCTGTGGAAAAGGATATTGAAGGACGTGATGGAGGGACGATTATTTCGTCATATTGCACATGCACTGCAGGGTACTTCCTAAATATTCTACTACGTAACATAAAACTTTCAAGACTATTAGCATAATATATATACTTGATGGGATTAAAAAAAACACTTATGTAATTCTTCGATTTTTACAGACTGAAAGGAAGCTGCAATCATGTGCTGGGCCTTCTCTTTTCGTGTCGAGTATGCCATCAGAATGGGAATAGCCCTAGGCACTCACAGCTGTACGTCTATGCCATGCGGATGGAAGGATCCAGGTCAAGAAGAGAACACAGACCCCATCATTCTTTCCGAACAGAAGTGGACAAAGCAGCAATATTTCGGTGAAGGTAATCATCATCATCATAATCCTCGTTTATTTGGGCAGGCCTGAATTAATCCTCTGCAGAGGGTGCGGCCTGACTGCCTAGTTGTGACCGTAGACGTCCCCTCCATGCTTGACGGTCCTTGGGGTCCATTCCTTCCATGCCAAGTGATACTCTGTCGCGTTTCACCAGCTCATCCCAGGTCAACTTTGGTCTGCCTGGAGCTTTCTGTCTCACTCTGGCTATCCGGCCGGTGCTTCGCTCTACATGGCCTGGCCATCTCATCCTGTTCACACGAAGCACAGCTTCAATGTCCTTTATACCAAGCTTTTCTAGGAGGCAGTCAGAGCTCACGTCATCCTGGGGCCTTACACGACAGATTCATCGGATCATGGCTCGATCGTTTCTTCTCAAACGGTTCAGGGTCTTGGAGGAGGAAGCCCAGGTTTCAGAACCATGTAGCATCACACTACGTACACAAGTGGAGTAAACTCTGCCTCTGGATACCAGCGGGAGATGTTTGTTTGTTAGTATGGGGAGGAGCTCACGGAACTTCCCCATGCGGTCCTGCATCTCACGGTACCGGCTAGCTCACATTCACCACCGCTGGATAGCATGTCACCCAAGTAGCAGAACTCGGACACAACTTCCAGCTTATGCTCACCTACTGTGACCTCCTTGACTGGCCTGCCATCAACAGGTCTGGCAGCACCTGCACACCTCGGACATATGTAACTTGGGTCATTTCTCAGAGGCCTTTGATGCCACTGCATTTCTTGTGGATCCAACAGGCACATTTTCCACAGTAGATGGAGTTACTACCTGTACCTGCGAGACAGACAGCACAGGGATGTTTCCCAGTCTTCTGCAGTCTGTCGAGCTGTAACCCAGAGATCATACACTTGGTTTTTTCCCATGTTCACATGGAGTCCCTTCTCCTCCATACCCTCTTTCCAGACCTGCACCTTAATATATCCAGTAACTCTTGTTTTGTGTTGGCAATAATGACTACAAACACTCTGCTACAATATGCACCACTTATTTTTTAATGGCTTGTACATTAAATATTAAACCCAAAATACATGTCCATTAATGTGTCTTTGTTCCATATGTCAAGGTGGTGAACAGCACAGCAAGTCCGTGAGGCACCTCGCAAAAAGAATTTACCCCATCAAGCGAATCCCAGGTGAAGTCTCTTCGGGAAAAGAAAGCAGACGATGATTTGATGGACTTGTTAAGTAGTATAGCACCTGACAGCCGCTTTGTTCAGTTATTTAATGATAAAAGTACGATCAATGATGAACAGGCAGATCCTGAATTACCTCCTGCTCCATTGACTCCTATCCAAATCGGGAAACGGCTGGATCATCCAGCAAACACGTGCGACCTCCTGCAAGCTCTAACTCTTTCAGAAGAAGAAATCAGTAACCTCCAACTTCTGACAGTAGAACAATCAAACTCATCCCTATGGGCTGAGCACAGGCATGGACGACTGACTGCTAGTAATTTTAAAAGAGTATGTACTAGAGCTACTACTATGCAAACAAATCCAGATAGTGATCCAAGTGCGTTAGTAAAAACTGTTATGGGCTATACATCTTTCTGTCAGACAAAAGCCATGAAACATGGACTTAGCATGGAGCCCCATGCAAAGAGAAAGTATAATTCCCTGATGAAAAACGACATAAAGGGTTTTCATCTCGTGATTGTGGTTTTTTGTGGATAATAAATATCCTTATCTTGGTGCGTCACCAGATCTATTAGTAGCCTGTGGTCCTTTATGCAAGTGTGGTGATGGTGAGGGGCTGTGTGAAATTAAATGCCCTGAATCGATTAAAAGTACAATCCCATCTGCTAGAAATTATAAGCATCTTAAGAAAATTGAAAACAAAAAGAAGGCCTTTTTTCTGTCACATTCTTCAGAGTATTTTTATCAGATAATGGGTCAAATGGCCATCACCAAAAAAGAAGTACTGTGATTTTTTTATATACACGCACCATGGGTACCATCTTGAAAGAATCTATTATAATGACAAATTTTGGCTTGATTGTCTTGATAAATTAGAGTATTTTTGGAAATCATTTGTTGCTCCTGAACTGATATATGGAACTATTTACAGGCAATTAAATACACAAGCTCAAGCAGTAGTTGAAGAGCATAACTATGCTTTGTCTGGACACCTCATTCGATATGTGGCTGATGGTACCGTTGATGGACAATACAAAAAAGTAAAGGTCCATTGACAAAATCAAAAGACCTACCAGAAGTATTTTTATGTAGCGTGTGCCAAACTGACACAGTTGAAGATCCACAATTTGCTGAGGAACAAAGCGTCTTTTGTAACTTTTGTCAAAATTGGTGCCATTTCAACTGTGGGAAAGTGAATGATGAAATTATATTGGCACAAAAAAATTGGCGGTGTCCAAAATGCTAGGTTTTTGAGATGTTTTGTTTTACAACTTGTGTATGTTTTTGCATGGTCTGCACTGCACAGCATGAACAAAGTGTGGAAGTCAGGGATGAATGACAACCTTTTGTGGAAAGTGTGAAGCCTGGACCCTCACTGCCAAGGATGAGAAAGCGCTGGACGGGGTATACACCCGTATGCTGAGAGCCGCCCTCAATGTTTCATGGGTAGACCATGTGAGAAGCCCTGAACTATATGGTTATCTTCCACGACTGTCGGACACCATCAGGCAGAGACGAATGAGACTAGCTGGACATTGCGTGAGACACCAAGAGCTCACCGCCAGCGAGATGATTCTGTGGGAACCGACGCATGGAAAGAAGTCCAGGGGAAGACCTCAAGCAACGTACATTGACACGCTGAAGAGGGACACTGGGCTCACCAGTACCACAGAAATCAAGACGCTCATGATGGACAAGGATGAGTGGAGGGCTGTAATCCGGAGTTCCCGTGCTGGGTGGACCTAGCTCGTCGAGAGAGAGAGAGAGAGAGAGAGAGAGAGAGAGAGAGAGAGAGAGAGAGTATGTTTTTGTTTTAAAGTATGGTAAAAAAGCCACAAGCACGTGATGAAAACCCTTTATGTCATATTTCATGTAACATAACTTTTCAAGTTAGGCACAGAATAAAAATTAAGAGATTATGTGTATTATTCATAATTGAAGTACATTCAAAAGTTTAGGAGATATTCTACTAGTGCTAGTTCCCTAGTATGAGAATGGCAATATGTCATCACTGAAGCACATTCAATTTTTATAAATAGGCTTTCTGAGATTCACTAACGCACTACAAACAATCAAAATCTTATCAAGGTGACTAATGAGTAGAATAGGCACAGTGTTCTTGATGATTCTAAATGTTTTAAGTTCACGAATAACCTGTTCAACCAGTATGCGTAAATTTGCTATTCTTGATGTTTTATTATTAGCTGCTATGGACATCTGAGCCTGACCTCTTTTACCAGGCGGAACATAAAGCTTTATTAAACGTTGGTCACATTCCTCCTGGATGTTAAAACCCTTGTCTGCCATTAGAAGGTCATGTACATATAACTTGTCTAAAAACCTTGTGGCACCAACAATGGCCTTATCGGAGGCTCTGCCATTGTAGACTTGGGAGACGTATGTGATGGTTGAATTAGGTGCCACTGCAATTAAAAACTTTCCTGTGTTATGATGCTTATAATCAGACCATGTTTTCTTTTGTAAAGTTAAGTTTTTTGGTGTTTCAATAAAAATTTCTGAGCAATCTATAATGGCTCTAATATCGGGTATTGAATTGAATCTTTTTGGTTTTGAGTTATATACATGTTCTTTTTCTGGCCACCTAACAAGTCTCTTTAAATAAGCGGCCATTGCAGTGAGCCATGAATTTCTAATAGTCGAACAAAGAGTCTCTGAAATATTAAAACGTGTGGCTAAGTCTTTTAACAGGAGACCCAGTCGCAGCCACATTAACACTAAAAGAAATTCGTCTTCACTTGTGAGTTTCCTTTCAGGGCCAAATTTCTTGGGGCTCTTGGTAAATTTCCTAACTTTTGTTGAGACTTTACTGAGACCTTGCCATCTTCGGCGAACGAAAGGCGATATTTTACAATGCAATTGATCAAAAATAAATTTTGTTTTTATTCCAGTGAAAAATTCAGTTGCTACATCAGTTTTGAGTATTGTTTTTACTGTTGCTGGATATGACTGGTTTGAATTCATTGCATTTTTTGTTTTTAAAGTTGTTATTTGATTCTTTAGTCTAAGGTTTTCGTTTTTTAGTTTACTATTAGCTTCTAGAAGATCCTGATTTTTCTGTTTCAGTGACACATTGTATAATCTCAACATATATATGACAATAGTCACAGCTACATTGTACGATTGGCTTGGTATTTCAAAGGTGGAACTTGGTTGTGGCTTGTCAGTTGATGTGAACTCAGGTGGAAATTCTGGTGGCTCATCAGTTGTTGTTGTATTTGCTCTTTTTTAAGGCACCGTGCTGCACGTTCGGGATCAACTTTCCTTTTTTTTGGTTTGCAGTGGCTGCTTTTTACCCTGTATCAAGTTCAATTCTGGATACGGTGGTCAGTAGATGGTCCTCCATTGACAAAGTGGAAACTACATACCCTCTGCTTTGGCTTAGGATCCAGGTATTGATGGGGTTTATTGTCGTCTCTTCTTTGGAAGGGACGGATCCACTTCTCCCTTTCTTCTGGATTCTTTTTTGTTGGAAAAGGATGTAGACTGAAAGTGCAAGTAATAGAATGCTGTTTATTGAATTCCATGATAAATTGTAGAATTACTAGTATTTTATATATTTACTGTACTATTGAACTTTCATTGTGTATATAGCAGCTATAGTATATAGCAATTATTTAAATGATTAATCTGTGAACCAATTTGTTCTTGATATTACAGTGACACCCATTTGGTAATGAAATTGTATCAGCTCTGAATATATCCATTATAAACTAAAATATGTTGAAAAAATTATGTTGAAAATTAAAAATCTGTGAACCAATTTGTTCTTGATATTACAGTGACACCCATTTGGTAATGAAATTGTATCAGCTCTGAATATATCCATTAAGTAAACTAAAAAAATATACCAGAAAGGCTCAGCACAGGTACAAGACTATAGAAGCATGAAGTACACCATGTATTACAGTGACACCCATTTGGTAATGGAACATGAATTTCCATTCCCCTAAAATATCCACCTCAACAACTGATAATCTGAATTACTACATCCAATGGCATAGCAAGTTCTCGATGTACTCATATTGTGTTATAGATCTAGATATGAAATGCACAACTTGATCATATAAATACTCGTATATTGAAAATTTTTCCTTCAACAAATATTCCAAAACCAATGCTGCAAAAATCCTTCTTCCATTTCATAACAAATATGATCATAGTAGTAAAAGCATATTGTCCCCATATTATATATCTGCACTGTCACACATATCCTTTGAATATCAGAATTGTTCGTAGAGTCTATATAATTTAAGTCAACTGACATCATCCGTCTTCTATAAAAATTGAATGAATTGATAGTCCTTTATCATAAAATAATGCTATTTGTAATTGTCAACGGTATACAATAAAGATATCCAGTATAAATATTAGAAATATGAGTGCACAATATGAATACGGAAGTGAACACACGCGGTTTGTTTACTCCCCAAGCCGGAAGTAGGTCACATCGGCGGAACTCTGAATTGTTAGTACTTAGTACAGGGTATTGAATTCATTAATCTCTTGCCAGTTGTACAGTGCAACTTGTAGTTTGGTGAAAAATCATATATGCTGCAATTGAATTTGTGAAAATTCAATTTATAAAAAAAAGAACATTACAGCTATGCATACTTTCAAATTAAGTAAAAGAGAGGACAATAAAAAGAGAAAAAAAAAACACCAAAGAAATGCGCGAATTGAGAAGGGTTCATGAAAAGGTTGAACTGCTGTTTACCAAGGAAATTCAAAATTTAAAATAATAGATTCAGAAAGATTTAGAACAAAGATTTGAGGACTTTAACAAAATTATTCAGACCGAGATTGATAGCATAGGTGAGGATATGACCAATTTAGAAGGCAGACTCGCCGAAATGGAAGCAAGCGTCTCGTCCCAGAATCTCTCTCCATTTGATACAGAGTCAACGATTGTAGCATTGTAAAAAAAAGTGCCAGAACCTTATCAGAGACAGTATAGGGAGTGAAGTCAAGATGAAGCATGCAAAAACGACCCCTTTTCATGAAAATATATCTGGAACAGTTGTTAAAATATTGAATTTGAGAGCATAGATGACAAGATCAATATTCTAAAAGAAAAGCAAAAACCAGTTTTGTGTGCCGTGACATTGTACACCCTCCACATCCAATGACTGCTTAGGCATTAATGGCATTGTATAATCTCCTGTGCATTTGGATATTATTGAACAATAGAAGTTATGCTTTCCTTCACTGGTTTAAGTCAGTAGCAGTTCCAACCATGCAAATTTGCCTGACGTTTTTAATTGACTTTGCCTGTTCAAAATGTCTTTATTTGCAAATTTAAAGAAACCGGAAACTTTGCGTAGGTGCAGGATATTACTTTAAATCATATCTAATAATTTTTAGAATAAGTGTTTAAGGAAAAAGTTTTTAATCTGGCAAAAAGCAGTGGAATAAAATTGGTGCTAGCACAATAGGCTGATTTTGGGTGAGATTCCACTCAGATTGTTCAAAGTGGTGTGCAGGATCCTATATACCTCTCTACCAATCTCTGTTTATATCAGGCTTCAATTTAATGTTAGAATGGCCACCCTCAATGGGCATTTGAACTACTAATGTTCCACATCAACCATCTTGATTAATGGCCATAATATAGTTTTTTTTTTGTTAATTGTTAATTGTTTCTAAAAGCATATAAACACAGCTGTTCCAATCATAGCCCATTTGCCTCTTAACAATATGGCTACACAGTTAAAAAGCCAGATATGTTCAATTTTGTTTTATATAAGTGTGACTGTTGGCACATCTTTACAAGCTATGAAGATGCACAAAAATTCTCATGTGGGTGTGGCATTTTAGCGTGGATGATTTCCAATAATTTACAGAATAATTGTCTGAAGGAAAAAAATGTTACAAGCCAAAAAAATTAGTGGAATAAAGTTGATGTCCGCAAAAAAAAGACATCACACATGCTTTTAATTTTTTAAAACGATTAAAATGATATGTTATCTTAAGTAGCACTATTCAGTGTGTCATACATGTACATGATTTTCATTAAGAGAACAGTAATTTGAAAGATTAGGTCATATAAAGTGGCAAAATTGATATATAAGCAATTAGGCATTCACTGATTTGGCAACATGCTGTAATACTTACAATTTCGTTTTGTCCTTAGCATGAACTAGTCCATCAAATAAGTCACAATCATCATATTTTTTTGTCTAAATGTACACAGCAGCATTGTATGTTGATTTTGAATATTTCTTATAATATTATGATTTTTATGGACTTACCATATTTTACCAACAAGTAGAAGAGACCATACATTTTGTAATAAAAATACCCCAAATGTTTATATGAAAGTCGTGAAGCGCTAATGATGAGTTGCATGTTATTGTATATATTTATATTTTATCAGTATTATAGCATATTGCTTCAGTTATGGCATTGTAATGGTATTATTAATTATCATAGAGGTATAGTAGTATTACTGTAGTTATAAATGTTCATTGGATAGGTAATATTGGATATCAGATAATGAAGTTTAGATATTGAGTATTGGTTTAGTTAGTGGTAAAATGGTTTGTTATATTAGAATATTGGATGGTACTGGTATGATGGAATTTTAGTATTATGATAGGATATCAAGTTAACATACTAAGACTAGGTAAACTTAGGTTTAGCATTACATGCAAAGAGATTCCTATATGTAACCTGAGTTATGTTAGTAATGTATTGGTTGTTTTGATATTACTGGTTTTGCGTTTGATGACTAGGTAAACTTAGGTTTTTACATGCAGATAGATGTAACCTGAGTTATTGTTTTGAAACGTTGAGAGGAGGACTTAAACTTAGGTTTAGCATTACATGCAGATAGATTCCTATATGTAACCTGAGTTATTGTTTTCATATTCTGGTTTTGCGTCACGAGGACGTGACTAATTCAAGTAAGGGGGGGTGTACTGTAGTAAATGAGCTTTATACATGACAGTTTGACTGTGTATGGAGTTAAACTATATTGTACTGTTAGTCATTATATTAGTAGAAGTAATGTAGTACTTACAAAATATATTGGGTTTAGTTAAATGAATTATAAAGCTTATGGTAATATTCAGCCAATGTTTACAATATTTAAATACTACCTTCCGGGTACTGAATTGTCATGCGGGGCATGATGGGATATATTGGGGGACACAGCATCTGACATGTTATTGCGCATCTGGTTGCTATAGTAATGCAGAGAAATATAAGTGTATAAAAGTTTTAAGACGTGAAGATGAAAATGCGTGTACAAATTAAGTTGAATGAAACAACTTGTTGTTTGTATAGGTAAAAACTTAACCATTGTGGGATTTATTTAGGCATGTGAATGCATTATTTCATAATAAAAGATCAAATTCGAGGTGTGGCAGTGGTGTGAGAAAAGCATAATCACAGGCGTCCTTGGGTGTGGCTGCCTGGTCCTAGATAGTGGTGACAAATGATTTGCTTGTGTGTTTGCTGATGTCTGGAGGTCATTGTGTAATTGAAACAGCCGTGGCTTTCTGCAATCGCTGAATAATCACTTCCATGGCGGAGGTGGCGGCGGCGGCGGTGGGACTGGATATGGCGGCCGGCGGCGGCTGGTGAATAATCACCTGGAATTTCTGGAGATTGCATAGCAGACGAGACCTTGAATTGTGTAACTGCATTGTTTGTCTGCAGCAGGAAAAGGCGGCGGCATTTGAGTGATTGCCTGCAGGGTGGCCTTGCCACTTATCGTCTGGAGCGGAGGTGAATTTGTTCAACGGATTGTAATTCTGTAACATTGTTAATTTGCTCCTGATGATTACGGTGACTGGTGGAATGAAACTGGGTTGGTGTGACATTCTGCAAATATGAGGTTTGTCCGTAAATGAAATTCTATTTCTGCCTAATATTTCTGAAAAACAATATGACCGTCGTTCTTTCTGTGAACAATGAGACTCATTCACGCCAAACGAGTGGTAATTGTGATAATGTTCTGATGACTCATGCTTGGAGTACGTTATGTTGCATACTAATCCGTAATTATTGGCGTGATGTGCTGTGAATTGGCCACGGTAATGGTTGTCACATGAATGGAGATTGTTGAAGTATGAGAAATCCTTTTCAGTAACTGAGGGAAAAAAACATTGATTGGGGAATTTCAGAGCTGAGTTCATTGTTGTTGAATTGAAATGAATTGAAGAGTGCCACAGGTGAAACGTTGTTAGTTGCAGCCATGTGATTGCCCCGTGGCACGGCAATTAGTTTAAATGGGTTTGATTCTCCACACAGTTGACATTGTCACGCTGACTGATTTGCTTCCTCAAAAGCAGCCTGTATTCAGCTTGTTCGGCGTGGGCCACTAGCGAGTTCATATCTGAATATTCATCTGCTTGTACCTCGGCGGCTATCTCTGGTAACAGCATGGCGCAATACGTATCAACCTGAGTTTCAGGGGAAGATTACAATCAGCAAACCTCTGTAAAATGTCCGCGCTGAAGTCCTTAACAGACTCGCTATATTTCTTGCTTTCCTGCGCATGAAATTATGTCGTAATGACAAGGGTTTCTTGGTCACTGAGAAAGATTCTTCCAATTCGTTCATGATCTCGGCATATGTGTTATGTTTGTCAGCAGTTAGGGTGAAAACTTCGGGCTAACCCGCCGAGGATGGTGGGGATCGCGTGTGCGCGTTGGACGTCATGCACGTCAGCCGCCCACCCAAAAAATAATCAAAGTATACCTCCAGATCTCGTTTCCATTTTTCGTAACTGGAGTACATAGAACCATCGAAACATGGC
>JAGTTF010000427.1:0-15464 GCA_019095985.1 Streblospio benedicti
TGAAAACCCCATAAATTCCCAGTTTACCAGCACGAGACTTCACAAGTGTAGCTGTATCAGCCAACGTGCGCGGACAAGATGCGCATGCGATCAAATATAAAAAGTACTCCACGTGGAAGTATTTTGATGTGAAAATATACACAAAAAAAACAGATTCCAATGCACAAGAGTCGGATAATTCACAGTCCTCGTCATATAGAAGACACTTGTCAACAGACTTCACCACAAAAGAATGGGCTATGAAAGCCCGATGTTCCAAAACCATCAAATGTTTAGCCGACAGATTGAAGCTCTAGTGGCCCTTGACCACTTTCAATATCTAAAAATACTGTGAGTAAATTTGTTATATTATCATTTTTAGAAGGTATATGATGTATTTAACTTGTAGGTGACTTGTGGTGAGAAATCGCCGATAATTAATTGTTTTATATAATATTTCTCATCCACAAACCCCACAAGTGCCCTTGACCCCACAATTCGCCCTGAAAACCCCATAAATGCCCAGTGTACCAGCACGAGACTTCACAAGTGTAGCTGTATCAGCCCATCGTAGAGTAAATAGTAGACTCTGTTTAACGTATAAAATAGTGCATGGCCTTGTAAACCTACCAATTTGCAAATTCTTTTTCCTGCAAAGAAATGGTGTCCACCTCCAACCCATAGTATCCCGTACCCAATATCACCAGTATTCATTTTTCCCTCGTACAATAGTAGATTGGAATCAGCTCCCTAGAGACACACTGTCATCCAAATCACTGGATATCTTCAAGAATAAGATTTCCAATGTGTCTCATCCCCCACCTTATCAACCCCTTTCTTCTCATCTCTGCTTTTATCTTGCACTCTACTAACATTTTATCCCCCCACCGTACGTTTATTCTTTATTTTGTCCCACTAACACCTATTAATAATAAAAAAGAAAACACTATGTTGTATGTTACATCTCATTTAGTTTATGGTCTTAATTTTTTACAGGAACACATTGCTAGGCGTCTCCATTTTCCGACGTGGCCACTACAGACCTCTTCTTAGAATCAACTGTCATGTGCTTCATTTCAACCCAGCGAGGTATCAGCAAAATAAAGAAAATATCCATAAAAACTTCATAAAGATGAGATGGTGCAGACAATTCACAAAGACCTCACAAACACGAAAAAATGTTCACACAAGTGATCTATGTACCTAAACAGAACTTTACAAGTTCCCTTGTATCAGTAATCACAAGTCTTAATATTTGTAGAACTCTAAACCATATCTAAAGTGCTCATAGAAGACAGTGCCAACTTTAGTTTTTACATTTGTTTCCTAAATGTCATAAGTAAAAAGTGCATGATCAACCATCTCTACAAAGTTTCTTGTTAATGGTTATGCTTAAATTTTCAAATGTTTTTGTTAATCATTTCTATATGACAATTCAGGGTTGCCACAGACCCTTGAAACCCTGAAAAACCCTTAAATTTGAAAGTGGCCATCAGAAGCCTGGAAATACCCTTAAATTTTGGAAATTTGACTTAAAACCCTGGCCCTTAAATTTCATTAATATGTTAATATTAGCAATAAATAATAAAAAATTGTCGATGCATCGATGAATTCATTTGTCGAAAATGTCGATAGAGTCGCTACTAAAGACCCTTAAATCTGGCTAAAATACCCTGGAAAAACACAGGAAAAACCCTGGAATGTCATGGTTGAAAATATGTGGCAACTCTGCAATTGTATTTATTGTAAATGTGTACCTTGACACTTTTACTATGATGTTTTTATTGTTGAGAATACCATGTATTGTGATGATTGTTTATGATTGCTTTTTTTTCATTGTTAATAACTACTAGTTCCATAAGCTAAGCTGTCAATTTTAGATTAAGTCAGTAAATGAAAATTCTCATTGTAGCATTTTGACCTATGCATCTTGTAATGCTTCATGTATTTTAATTTTCTTTTCAAAATAAAATATACATGATGTGTATATGTTTTACTTAAAAGGCAGTATTGAAATGTTGTATAGTATATGGTTTGTTCATATATTTTATTCATTTTTTAATTTAAAATCGCAGTGGAAGGATGTCAGGTATTTACTTGTAAATGTTAAAATTCATTGTATTGTATGTCATTGTATAGTCTTTACAGTTTTAGTTTTTCTATTTTATATTTTTCCTATACTCATAAGCGGTTTAGTCTATATTTTAGATTGTCAGAAAAAAAAATGAATAAAGTAAGAAAACAACAACACAAGAATATTCATTAAATCCACAAATTAGCGATTTTGATAAATAATTAATCCTAAGTATTTACACTTTTATATACATTAGCAACCTCACATAAAATCAAATAATGATTGTATGGAACTAAAATGTTCCATAACCCCACTGCAACAAGATTTACACCTCATCCACCTGGCGTGATAAGTCCCACAGCTACCTTAGGTTTCTGGCCATTCTTAGTGTTACAGTGTTATAGGGCAGGCCGTGAGCATTGTGGAGGCTTTTCAGCTTCACTCGTGGCCTACCCCTGTCAATTTTCATTGATACACTACATGTGTATTAGAAATATTTCAATGAAATGTAAACACAACAGATTCATTGGGATAGAAATATTTGAAAATCGAGTTATTTCACCTGAATCTGAGTCAGTGGCGGATCCAGGATTTTGCCAGGGGGTTCGAAATTTAGGAGTGAGATTTATCAATCACCAATATTCCTCTATATGGCAACATTGGGACATTACACCCCACCCCTTCAATAAAGATATTACTTACCAAAAGGAAGTCATTTGGTCATGTTGGTGGTGTGGTAGTTCTTTACTGTGTGATAGTATAATATGAACAAATATCATAGTGAATGGAGCATTACACACAAATTCATTTATTCAGCTTTATAACTCATTCATGTTTCATAAAATGGATTGATTGTAACTATAGAAACGTTTCAATGTAAAATTACTCTTAACCTCTTTATTACCCTCTAATAGGGTGGACAAGAACATTTAAATATAAAGTCAATGAACGTAGTATTGCATTCAGTAGATTGCATTGCCAAAAGTGTCATTGGCACCTGAGCATTATTGTTAATACATCAGAGGCTGATATTACATTACTATGCCGGAATTCCCCCACAAGTGTACATTACCATGATGTCTATCCTTAAATTGCTAGGTCATTTATGTGTACATTTTACCAATTTCTGTAGCAAGCAATCCCAAAGATTGATGCAACAGCATATTTAAACTATAACATAACATAGACACAGTATTGATATAATGCAGCTGATATAATTTACTTTATACCAAGATTTATCTAATAAACTACAACAGGTAAATCAATGTGAATGCAGTGTATATCTTTACCCTCTTTTTGGATATGTTACATAGTCGAGTTGGGTATATACGTGCAGCACAAAGACCCCCCATTTTGAGATACTAGTTACTGTAACAGATTATCCAACCCCACTGAGTTGCTGATTTCCACCAAGCACGTCGCCACTGTACAGTGTTACTACTAGATGGTAGCGACGCCAAGCGGAGGTTCGGAAGCCTCATTAAAAGGCGTGTCCCGTGTAGAGGAGAGCCATACCTCTCTGCAAAAAAAGAACTCGCCTAGTTTGAAAACTATAGCTAGTGTGATCCCCCCCCCACCCCTGAGGCTCAGTTGGCTACCTAGCCTCCCTCTGGAGGTCCATGTACCAACACCACGTGGCCTCCCTCTGCTATAATCATCAGAAATTGATGGCTGCGGAGTACAAACAAACAAACCAAACCAAACCGATCATCTTCGTGCAGTGAAGTCACTCGCTTTGTGCTCATAAGACTATCAGTAATAAAACGATTTGTTAGATATATTGGTTTCTTTCTTAAACAGGATAACATAAAAGTCAAATTACATTGAGCTTTCGGCAAACTCTCTTGCCTTGATCACAACTGAAATGACGTCATAAGTCGTCACTGTTGGCGCGGGGAGTTCCCAGCTGCATCCCCCCCCCCCCCTTGAAGGGTCAACACGTTGTTCCATATGGAAGGAAGGGTGTGTCTGCCTCCATCTCTATTGAGTGAAGGTCTCAGTCTCCGTATCTGAATCGCTTCCTTTACTCCACGCTCAAAGTACTTAGATTCAACACAAAGCATTTTTGTATCCTCTATTGAAATGTCATGACCCTCCTGGTCGGAGTGCAAATGGCCAGATACTTCCGACCCCGTGGAACTTGGGCGTCTGTGTTCCATGAATCTGGCTTTCAAGGATCGTTCTGTCTCCCCAACATAGGACGCATCACAGTCATTACACTTGATCTGGTATACTGGACCAATCACTCTCTGCTTATCTATGGGATCCTTTGGTCTTACCAAGAACTGTCTAAGAGTGTTCACTGGTTTGAAAAATGCCTGGACGTTGTATCTATGTAACACCCTCCTTATGTGTTCTGACACACCCTTGACATAGGGTATAACTACTGGGGGCGTCCTCTTTTGCTCAACATGGGCATTGTCCTTAGACGAGGTACTTTCGTCCCTGCTTAACTTCTTGCTAGACAACACATTCTCCGGGTATCCATTCATTTTCAAAACCTTTCCTAAGTGTCTTTTCTCATTTTCGCACTCCAACGGGTCGCTTACTACGCAATCAGCCCTATGGGGGGGGGGTTATAAGACTTTGGGAGGTGGGAGATTGGTGTGAAAAAATGTGGGAGGTGGGAGAATAGGCAGCCAAAGTGGGAGATAGCCAAGGAAAGTGGCCCAAAGTGGGAGGTGGGAGACTGAGATTTTTGTACATATTTTTTTTCGCAGACCCTTTTTTAAGTGGGAGGTGGGAGGAAGGCATGGGAAGTGGGAGAATGAGGCAAACAAATTTGGGAGATGGGAGACTGGCAACCCTTATAAACCCCCCTCCTATGCATCGAGGTGCGTACCAGGCACAACCGGCGTTTATGAGCAAGCTCCCTGCCGGTCAACTCAAAAACCCTAGACCTAGACCACTCCTATGTTGTGTTTCCCCAAAAAACGATTTGATTGACATTGCAAGCTTCCGTAGAAAATAATTTGAATTTAGCCTTTGTCACTCTTGCGCTTGTACATCAACGTCGCTATTATGGTCTATTTGTTAAGGCTGAAGCCCGATATCACGTGATCCCAGATGCCGCCAAAAGAATCTAATCTATCTGTCTGAAGATATAATTTTGGTAATTGCACAGCACATAGCAAGTAAGTTTCTTTCATTTTAACACCGAGTTATAGTTAAGTGATGTAGGAATCTTAATATAGTAATTAGCCGCACCTGGCCTTTAGTTAAAATTGCAAAAACCTGTTATGAAAAACACGTGTTATGTATCTGTAATTATGAAGTCTTGAGGAAACCAAGATGGCGGTCATTGGAGATAGCTAAATATGTAATTATTTGTTCGCACTGCCATATCCAATATACGTATCAGAAGCAGATTTCAACAAGGATTCCATTGGTGTATTCTATTTGTTGCTAGCTTTAATAATAGTCGTGTTACAGCAAATACTGACTCGTCAGGTTGTTTTCGTAAACAAGGCAGGGAGCACCTGTTTATTCTTAGAAATGTGATGATTTTACAAGCATGGTGAGTTGTTGAAAATATGTGTTGTCCATTATTTAGTAATTTATTAGGAATATTGGACCTCGTTTCATACACAACATATGTTATGATGTCAAAGATACATTTTTCTATCCTCGCTTGAGGTCTTACGAAATATTGTGCAATGCTTTTAGATCAAGATTGACGAGAACGCTTCATGATAATATTTAGATCTACTTGTCAGTGACAGCCGTTTTGGGGAACCGGTAAAGCATAGTGAAGTTTGAAAACGGTTTTTAAAAAGAATACTGTGTGTATGCAATCCTTAGCACAAATTATGGATGATGTAAGGTCTGCTATGCCTCTCTTGAATAAATTTTGAAAAAGGTCAGCAGAAGTTGTCATACGAATGATTTTAAAAAATGTCTTGCTATCTGTCAAAATCACAACACAGGCCGGCAAGTTTGGAGGGAACAGTCCGAGTTATGAAGACGTTTTTGCAGAAAAATGCTGACAGTATGCAAACTTTAACATGAGATTTGTCTGATATATGTTCTGTTATAAGTCTCTCTTGAATGAAACGTGCATTTTTTCCCGGATAGACAGAAAAAAGGACCAACACACGCGCCGGTTTCTACACACGGGGCACAAACCACTGCGATTTTATAAACGATGCGTGTTATTTGAGAAATATCCTTTCATCCATGTCTTCATAATCGGTTTATAATTGTTCCGACGTGTGAATTCTTGATGGGTATGTTATTGTAACGATGGTAATCCATCCATAGGAATGTTTGAGACCCAAGTGGTAGTATAACTAAATCCAGAGAAAGGGGCGGGGCATCGTAACTATGAAATAGCGCCAAAGCGCATGCGTGTATATTATATGCAAATGCATGACGTCAGGTTGTATCAAAGAGACAGGATTTCACTCGATTATTTTACAAATAAAAGTCTTCATAATGATAAATGCATTAGATAAAAACTAACTGTCTGTTTCTTTTACTGTTTATTTAATAGCACTTTAGTGACTGCCGAATGCAAAACGGTAACCAGGCATGTTTAAACCATTAGGAAATCGGGCTTTAAGTTTGATATTTATGCACCATCTTTAGTCTGACATTTCTGTACAATTGCATTGATAAACAACTGATTAAGTGTATGCTAAATTGAATAATTTTTTCCAGTGATTCCTTCCATTCATGTGTAAAATATATTAGAACTGTATTACATAAACATATGTACCATTAAGCATTGATTTTGACAGAAAATATCACCTTTGTAAATTTTCATGTTTTTTTGGGGGGGGGGTCAATATTGTAAATTTACACCAACGCATTAGTTGCTAGAACTTTTTAAAATGAACGTTGACCCCCAAGTTTTTTAATACCAATATGATCAGAGTATTTTGCTGTACAATATAGCACAATTTTGGAAAGTTGTCAATGTTAGAAAATTTTATATAGCCCATTTTTGCCAAAGATTAGGACTTTTTATCGGCGACCTTGAAAAATGGAATCATATTATTTCCATGTGTATTAAATACATATACTGGTTTATATCCATAAATGAATATGTTTTGATTGAGGGATCACTATTGAAGCTGTATAACAACAAAAAAAAATGTGAATAGATTTTATGAAAATTCAAAATAAACATGTTGACAAGTATAGCATTCACTATACATTCAAGTCCTCCCCGGTTCATTATATGTATATTTTTATATATGTAATATCTCTTAAGTTTGTACGTTGACCCCCACTTATTAAACTATTTTTTGCATTGTTGCCTCCTACTTAACAACCATGAGAAATTTCATGCATTGTCAATGATAGAAATATAAAGGAGCATGTGCCTTTAAATAACTTCATTCTTCTTCTTCTTCTATAAATACAGTCTCTGTCAGATTTGACAATTACGACTGGCGCATGGTCTTGGTTAGATGTTAGTTGAGTAAAATGTTAGTAAAGAAATAAGGGAAAACAAAAAGGCAGGAGAGATAGATAGCAGGTAAAAGATAAAAGCGGGTTAAAAACAGATAGAATTTCTTCAATGCTGGTCAAGGTGTACATCGGCAAGCTTCAGTTACTGAATCTGATTATTTAGACGGAAAAAACATCATATATGATGGCTCTATCACCCAAACAGGTTGTGTACCCATGGTTCGTACAGGGCCTGGAAAAGCCTGGAAAACACAAAGGGGCCTGGAAAAGCCTGGAAAACAGAAAGGGGCCTTGAAAAAATAATTTTAGTACTTGAAAAGCCTTGAAAACTAGGGTTGGGGCTTAGAAACGTCTTAAAAAATCATCGTAAAACGCCGTTCTCTTCAGTTTAGACTGAGGCGATTCTTGTTTTCAAATGACGTCACTAGGAAATACCTACTTAATATTCCTGCTTCCAAATAAGGATATTAATACTCAGCCTCGAGCACATCGTGCGTTGTCACCATAACCCCGCATTTTCTCTGCTTTGATAACGGCTAATGGAGCCGAATACTTTTAATCGCATCACGCTATGGTCGGTGTTGAGATATGGAATATATGTGATAAAGGCTAATTTTCCTATTGAAAATGGTGCCTTAGTTAAATTGCTTGGAGGTAAAATAATTTTTTGAAACGAATGGATTTTCATCGTCATATTAACGTAACCATCACAAATTGAATAGATTGTCGGATCAATTATAAACTGATTATGAAGTCATGGACGAAAGGATATTTCTCAAATCATAGGCATTGTTCTATAATTATATTTTTCTAAAGTGTATCTCGAACCTGTCATTTTTAATCGAGGCCGGCAACAGCCTCACGTTTATTTTTTGCATTGTTCTTTCTAATACGTTTTCACGTAAGAATACAATAGTTGTTAGTTAGTTTTGCAGCAATATATAATCGAAGATAAAAGGTTTTTTAAAAATTAGATTTAGGGCCTTGAAAATATGGTGACCTGGCCTTGAAAAGCCTTGAAAAGTCCTTGAATTTTGTGTATGATCTTTTGTATGAACCATGAAAACCAGGAAATTTCATTGCCACCCCAATGAAACATATATAAAATGCATTGGCAGGGTTAAAAACAGATAGACGTTCCGCTTTCCGGGACAAGTAAAAAATGCTGTGGACAAGTAAACGGCAAGCTTCATGCACTTGAAAACGGAGTATTTGGGGTAGAATCTACACATAATACATGTATTCCAGATATGGCTATTAAACACAGTTTTTGTTTTATATTATTGTTTTACACTATTTTGATCAAACCCTGGAAAATTTCTAAACTTGAAAAAATAAGGGTTAATAAACTTGAAAACTAAAGCCTTAAAAAAAAATCTTAATTATTGCATAGCTTTTGAGGCCCATGAAGTCTCTGAGAGGTGGTTGTTTGAATGTAAGAGGAGATGTAGGTTCATGGGTCGATACATGTAATGTTTGTTCAAGAAGCTGATTTTTGAGCTCTGATTTTGAGTAGTTTTTAAAAATTCAACAGGATGTAGATATAAAATTGTTTGGTCATATTGCATACTTGTGTGGTCTATCTTTGTTGAGAAAATGTAGATAAATAAATTTAAATATTATTGAAAATGGTGCATCAAATTGCTTGGAGTTAAAATAATTTTTGATGCATTTTTCATCGTCATATTAACGTAACCATCACAAATTCACGTGTCGGATCAATTATAAACTGATTATGAACATCAAAAGGATATTTTCAAATCATAGGCAGGCATTGTTCTATAATTCGTCTTTCTAAAAAGTTCTCGAACCTGTCATTTTGGAAGGGGCAACTGAATAATGCAAACATTTTCACGTAAGAATACAATAGTTGTTAGTTAGTTTTGCAGCAATATATAATCGAAGCAAGGGTTTTTAAAAATTAGATTTAGGGCCTTGAAAAATGCATTTGGTGACCTGGCCTTGAAGTGCCTTTGAAAAGTCCTTGAATTTTGTGCATGATCTTTTGTATGAACCATGAGTACCACACAATTTCATTGCCACCCCAATGAAACATATATAAAATGCATTGGTCTGTAATCGTGGGGTTCCCATATTTGGGCAAACTTTGAGAGAAAAAGAACTATCTGAAATTGTCAAGTTTTCATGTCTGTAACTTGAAAAGTTTTAAGCGGTGACCACACAATTTTTTGTGATTGGTATGGTTGGAAACGCATACTTCTATAGTTTATAGTCATAACATTAAAATATTTTTAGGTGAAATATAGACTGATATATGTGGCAAAGTTCACTGGCATGTTCTTAATATATAGCGCTAAGATTTAACTGTCAAATTCCCGATCCGAATGATCCTCTACATTAACCATTTTTATCCTCAAAGTTTGTCAATGAAATGCCCCACAAATATTTCATAATTGATATGGTTGGAAACACAAACTTTTGTATATTATAGATATTACATTAATATATTTTTTTAGGGAGGGCTGTAGTAAAAAAAAAAAAAATCACGTGAATTTTACATTACTTCTCTAGCATAAACACGTTTTTACGAAAAACAAAAAAAACAAATGCGCAGTTCGGATGCGCGTGCTATGCAAAAAAGCGTTGGATCTTGTGCACCACGAAAAACTAGGGGTTTAAACAGCATTTTTCAATCCAATTTGCAACCATGTATTGCGGTCTTAAACATCTTAAAATGTGTAGATTATGAAAGAAAAATGGTTTATCTAATAAAAGGTCAATGATCCACGCCAAAAAATAAAATTTTAAGTTAATTTCAAACTGAAATGAAACTTTAAATACGTGGGACTCAAACTATACTTTAAAAAATTGCGGTGGATCACCTACCAAAATACAGACCAAACATTTCTTTGGTGAATATCTTATTAAAAATGTTACAAAATTTGGCAAAATATTCATAGTGCGACCGACGGGCCCATGGTACGATTGGGGTTGCGCCATTTGGTATGTCAAGCGCCCAAAGGCGTAATGGCGCAGCCTAGATTGAACACTGATTAACTAGATTTCGCCATCTACTGTCTAAGATAATATAAGATAATGTTAAGGACAATATAGGCCATCTAATGGCATCTTACCCTATGTTATCTTTGTTATAACAAAGTTGCTAACTTATGTCTCTTCGGACTGTTTGTACATCTTTTGAGAAATTTTCTAATATGAGAAGGTTCTATAATGAATAAGAATATGTTAAAAGCGCTTCCATTAATCAAACCATCCAAATTGAATAAATTTCAATATCTGGCAGTGAAATAACCAATCATGTGCAATGCTATATTTTTATATATGTATAAATTAATCCGCTAGTTTCATATGATACATATTTTTTTTCTCATAGAGATGTAAAAATGTGCGATAAACTGCAGGAGAGAAAAGTCAAGTGTTCAAACATTGGAATTCTGTAATGCATTTTCTGTTTCATTGGGACAATGAAATTGTGTGGTCATCGCTTATTTTGCCATGTGAATTGTACACACTTAAAACCTTTCAATTTACAGACATAAAAAATAACAATTTCAGATTTCAAGTTTGGCTATAGCCAAATTTTATTCCCTTTTTTTTTTTAAAACTTTGAACTGACTGAAGCCTTATAATATTACATACAAATCTTTTTTTTCTTCCAGGTGAAAATGCAAGTCCCAATTAATGGCAAGAAATACTGGCTATGGGCCCCCAGTCTGCATATAAGCAAAAAAGTATGAAGTGGCCTGTACATTTTTATGACGAACATTTCATGATCAAGTCGGATGACATGATGTAAGTAACATAATCTTTTTTACATTAAGTTAAGTATAGGTCCGACACGTATTGTTCATGCTTATTGTTAATGAAAACGGGCCTAGACCGGACGAGGTAGTTAAACTATACTTATCTCTACATTTTGGATCAAATAACCAGCAGTGTAATTAACCCTTAACGTGTCAGCCGGCCACTATAGTAGCCAAACGTAATATACCCTTAACTTCCCTCACGGCCACTTTATTGGCCCAAAATAAAAAAAAACATCGTACAAAACAAACCCCACCTTTGCCCGAGAATATCAGTTGCAAATAGTCATGATTAAATTTCGGTTCACTTTCTCGCGTGTCAACAACAAACGCCTGAACTTGAAATTTCGGTGTTATTTTCGTGCACAATATACATGATAATGACAATATTGTAATTTCATTACAAAGAACGATTACTTTTCTATCAAAAATGCATTTTACATTGCAAACTTCAACCTCCAAATAGACTTAATTCCATTTGTCATACCATAGGAAATGATAGCTTGTTGGAAACGTGACGACGCCATCTTGTGAATGCAACATTAACAAAAATACGTATACTTTTCTCTACTAATACTGTTATATGTTGACATGCGTACTTTAAACATTCAAACCTTACTACATTCAATTAGGAAACTTTGGCCCACTTTTAATTAACCTATGAACGGTAGGTGTTAATACCTCGTTAGCGCACTTTAGGGAGAAGTATTTCACCGATTATCACCAAACTACACATTTAGCTTTTATTTACTACTCTCCAGACCGATTAGATTTTGGTGTACTATGGCCTACTTTTGCTGACGTTATGACATATTTAAAAATAACACGACATTACAAATTTGTTTTTAGCTGTCTCCTGGGAACAGTTTATGTCCTATTATGGCTAAATGTGATATTGTGTATGAATAAATTACCCTCCCAAGCTTGTTTGAAGTTTGAGTACTTTGGCTTAATTTTGAAGATTTACATGTATGTTAGACTTTGCCGTTTCTGAATGTCTTATCTACTTTATGTATGGCACGTTAAGGGTTAATATATATCTTATATTATTGCAGTGCACACTCTCATGTTATATTTTGTCAGACAGGGTATCGCCAAGCTCATCATGTATTTTTGAAGAGTTCAACTGTAATAAAGGAAAATACCTTGAACTGGGTAGAAGTATGTAATGATAATAGTTAAGCTTCACTGTTCCGTTGTTTACTGTTGAATTGACTTTTATATTGTTGCAGTGATGTGAACTTGCATTCTTTTTTCACGTATTTTTATGGGTTTTGACCTCTGCAAAAAAAATTGTCATACGGGACCAGATTTTATTACGGGATTTAACTTGTTTCACAAAAATATGTACATTATTGTCGTTATTTGAGTCGATTGACAAGTCTTAAAATTGTCTGGATTTCGAAGCAATTTACACTGCACCAGACAGTCCTGGAATCATAAGGGGTCAATGTCTTGTTTACTCGCTGCCCTCGCTGTATGTTGTTCTGTGTTGTGCGAGAGTAGAAGCAGTTTACATTTTGGCTGGTGCACGCAGGCATCACTCCGGTAACGTATTTAGCTCCAGAAAAACGTGTGTGCACATCGATAATTGTGCGTTGCGATACGTAAATGAAGAGTTGGGTGCCAACCACTGTACTATTCCCGCCTCAGAAGCTCATTATCGGGTGACATGTTTTAATTTCTGGAAAACAACGAACGTTGCATTTTTTTTCACCAATTTGTCAAGAAAAATGACATTATATTGCAACGTTGTTGCATAATGATTGCTTGTAATATGTGACATAAAGTTATCTATTCTTAATCGCAATAGCAATGCTTCAAAATCCAATTCGATGGACATGCATGTCAAATTCATTGACAGTAGTTTTGTGTTGAACAACCAACCACACGTCGGGAGCCATTAAGCATAGGCCTACTAATATCAAAAGTTTATTTCACATGGTATAAAATGAATAAATTTCCGGTCACATTAACAATATCCATTGAATATTAATAAGTAAAATAGTTGGTTTATTACCTAAATTTCCAACCAAGACAGTTATATTTATCATCCAAAGCAGAAAAATAGTGTGTAATTTTGTATTTGAATGTTATATTAATGCACACAAAAATTAAGATTGTATACAGATTTTTGTCCGAAATCAATAAGCTTTTACAAACCAAATTCAGCTTACGTAAGCTTCTGATTAATCTTGTTCACGATCTGGGGTTCACATCTCTGTAGTTGTTGAGTTCAAGTGTTAAATCTGGCAACCCAATTACTTGGGATATGTATGTTATTTTAGTAATCTATATATGTCACAAGGATTGCAGAAGTGAGATAAAATAAATCACAGTTGTTGAAGCGGGGTGTTAAAGATTTCACACCAATGTTTTTCTTTTGTTTCAATTCCCCAAGAAATTTAATTTCAATTGTGTTAGAATAATGTAGTTGATTTTTCCTGCATTGTCTTCATTTAAGGACTTTATATGAGTTGCAAACATTGATTTTTATTAATGACTTTATTACTTTCAGAACATCTAGCAAAGAAAAAGTCTACTTTGGAAGCTTTTTTGAGAGCGATTATGATTGGATTGAGTCTTTGGAAGTGGTGGTAGATGCCGATGCTGAACGTCCAACACAGATTGAGGAACAGCGCACCCCCAGTGAAATCAGGTTGAGGTCCATAACGTATTATTCATAAAGTTACACTGCTTCATAAAAATCCAACTCGAAGACTCTGAATAGGCAATGTTAACTCGTGGTTTTTA
The DNA here is from genome assembly GCA_019095985.1 of Streblospio benedicti. Lineage (NCBI taxonomy): Eukaryota > Metazoa > Annelida > Polychaeta > Spionida > Spionidae > Streblospio > Streblospio benedicti. Next base: position 14,008 of record JAGTTF010000427.1, read on the forward strand.
CCCAAGGTCATTGAAAAATCATAAATCAATGTCTTGTCTCCACAGTTCGTCGACTGAAGGGGACGTACAGGATGAATCAGGTTGTAGTCCTCCGTGTATCTCCCAGTGCGAGCAACAAAAAATTCTGGTGCTAGGTACAGCCGGCACATTAGAGCAAGAAACCACATCTACGCCTATTAACACGAGGTTTGTGTAATTATCATTAATTGTCAATTAACAGTCCTCCTTAACTCAATACTGAAATTTTAGGAAATTTAGTACAAAGAAATTATAACCGCCTAAACCCAACGCCTAGTCAATTCATGTCTGTTAACGTCCAAAAAATATTTAAAGTTAGACATTGTCATAAAAATGCAACTCAAAGACTCTGAATTAGGCAATCTCAACTGCGTTTTTTACCCAGGGTCTGCATAGAAACTCATAAATCAATGTCTTGTCTCCACAGTTCTTTCGACTGAAGTCTTTGTCGTGACCGGATGAATCCAGCTTGTAGCCCTTGTGTATCTCACAGAGTGAGCAACAACCAACGCCTAGTGAAATCAGGTTTGTTAACGTCCAAAATATATTCGTAAAGTAAGACATTGTCCTCAAAATGCAACTCAAAAACTCTGAATTAGCCAATCTCAACTTGTTTTTACCCCGGCTCTGCATAGAAACTCATAAATCAATGTCTTGTCTCCACAGTTCGTCGACTGAAGGGGACGTACAGGATGATTCAGGTTGTAGTCCTCCGAGTATCTCACAGTGCGAGCAACAAAAAATTCTGGTGCTAGGTACAGCCGGCACACTAGAGCAAGAAACCACATCTACGCCTATTAACACGAGGTTTGTGTAATTATCATTAATTATATGTGCGAGGGGCGATAGCAATGACTTCTTTCTGAGTCTTTTCTTATGAAGTCTTTGTCTGAAATTGTCGGGTTCCCATATTTGGGCAAAGTTTGAGAGATAAAATAACTATCTGAAATTGTCAAGTTTTTATGTCTTTAACTTGGAAGGTTTTAACTTTTAACTAAATTGGAAGTGTCAGTGTTAGGTTATATGTGCGAGGGGCGATAGCAATGAGTTCTCTCTGAGTCTATTATTATGAAGCTTTTGTCTGTAATCGTGAGGTTCCCATATTTGGGCAAAGTTTGAAAGAAAAAAGAACTATCTGAAATTGTCAGTTTTTTTATGTCTGTAACTTGGAAGGTTTTAACTTTTAACTAAATTGGAAGTGTCAGTGTTAGGTTATAACCAATGAGTTCTCTCTGAGTCTATTATTATGAAGCTTTTGTCTGTAATCGTGAGGTTCCCATATTTGGGCAAAGTTTGAGAGAAAAAGAACTATCTGAAATTGTCAAGTTTTTATGTCTGTAACTTGGAAGGTTTAAATTATAACCGCCTAAACCCAACGCCTAGTCAATTCATGTCTGTTAACGTCCAAAAAAAATATTCGTAAAGTTAGACATTGTCAT
>JAGTTF010000428.1:0-15765 GCA_019095985.1 Streblospio benedicti
GTATAGAGCAGATTGGTACTTGAGAGGCTACCAATGTGTCAAATAAAAACAGTAGACAATTATGAATATATTAATGTGCTGACAGCAAGTTCAGAACTATACATTTTCAATCATAACTCAAAAATGGTAATGAATAGCAAATTAAAAACTATAGGAATAAAACGCTATTTTTTTGCCAGATCTATATCGCAATTTTGATTATTCTGATTGGTTTACATAATAGTGAACACTTACATGAAAATGGCATTTTTCCAGTGTCTGTGAGAGACAGAGTCAGACATTTTGAACAAGTCAAAATTGGGGATTAGGCACCATGATTGGAACAGCCAAGTTTGTTAATAGTTTTGATTTGCATACACATTTATGTATCACCAATTATGTGACTACCCATGTGTATGCAAATCAAAAATATAAACATTGCTGTTCCAATCTTGTTTATCAGAATAATCAAAATTGCAATGTAGATCTGGCAAAAAAATAGCGTTTCATTCCTATAATTTTTATTTTGATATTCATTACCATTTTTTAGTTATGATTGAAAATGTGTAGTTCTGAACTTGCTGTCAGCACATTAGTAAAATAATGTATAGTAGGATGAATATGAAAGAATGAAAAAGGTCTGACTCCACAGGGTGAAAAAAAGGGGACCTTGGACGACAGTAGGGAAGAGTTCAAAACAAACGAATATGAAAGACAATTACCAATATTGATCGGGATGACGAAGCTCTTGAGACAAGAACGAAAGTCTTGCCAAAGACAAAATGACAAGTCCAATAGGTAGCTCTATATGTGAATCAATATTTATATAATGGAATCCAATAGAAGTTTACATTCTGTAATTATAAACACATTAGTAAAACAAGCTATAGTGAGAAGAGAGCCTGCCAGCCGCCACTCACCATTGCTGTGCGTCCTTGCTGCGTGTGTCCCTGTCTGCGCGCCGTCGCTCGAAGCTGGCATTCTCGGCGTGCAGGGCGTCGACGGCCACGCCAGCCTCGGTCCACGCCAGCTCCACGCCGTGCAGCGAGGTAAGTAGCGCCGCACCATCAGACTCCAGGCGACGGAGGCTACAAACAGACCACAAAGTCAGCGATGCATCAAGAGCCGCGCACAGCCAGTGCTTTTATGTTTAGGACATCGTCATGGAAACGTGAACATCGTCATGGAAATGTGAACATCATCATGGAAACGTGAACATCGTCATGGAGACATGACCATCGCCGTGGTGACCTGTCTGTGAGCTGTGCGTTGCCGTGGTTACCTGTCTGTGAGCTGTGCGTTGCCGTGGTTACCTGTCTGTGGGCTGAGCGTTGCCGTGGTTACCTGTCTGTGAGCTGTGCGTTGCCGTGGTTACCTGTCTGTGAGCTGAGCGTTGGCAGCCTCCGCGGCGGCCTCCCTAGCCTCGTGTTCGTCCGACCGCGACCGCGCGCTCCGCCGTTCCACAACCAGCTCCCCACACACGGACCGAAGCCGACACTCAGTGGACTGGAAACAACAGATTCATATAATACAGTACTCTCTTCATACCAACAGCTGTCACAATTTACAAATATATACAGTAACTCAATATTTTGATAACAAATCTGTTTATCTTTGTCAAGAGTGTAGTCAGACACCGACTTCAGCTGACACTCCGCAGACTGAAAACAACAACTGATGATGGCCGACACATCCTATTTTTACAAAAGATTGATTACAGTCATTACAGTATCCAACATGTTCTCTGTGGATGCTACAGTAACTCAAATTTGATGATAACAAATCTGTTTAAATTCGAACTGAAACCAGTCAGAAACTGGTTTGTTTCTGTTATATCGTAAATCCCATATGATGGCCGACACATTTAATACAAAAAGATTGAAAACAGTCATCATGAAGGTATCCAACTGTTTTTCTCTTTGGATGCTAAGAAAACAACTTTTCTGACATGGCTCCATAAAGGTGAAATTTCGAACATGAAACCAGAGAAATGCTGGAATTTAGAATCATGTCATATTTCATATGATTTAGAAATTTTACAAGTTAAAACGTTTAGGAACACAATGTTTTGACATTTTTAGATCCAAGACAATATCTTCCAAACTGACAGGCTCCATAAATGGGTATTTTACAAAATTAAGAATTTAGAATCATGTCATATTTCATATTCTTAGTAATCTTACAAGTTAGTATTAGGATTATGGATTTATTTTGTTTCAATATCTTCCAAACATCGGGCTCAAATCGCCCTGGATTCTCAATGGTTGTCATTTTAAAAGCTGCAAATTTCCATCATCTAAAAATAATAAATATCAATGCTCATGGCTATTCAAAAGGAAATCGAATAAAATATACTTCAAACTGTTGAAGGATATCCAATATGCAATGTTTGTTAATTTCTTAAAAATCCTCCGCAATGTTGACATCACTGACTTTACATTTCGGTGCTGAATACGGAGTCATACTGGCTGAAGAGTCGGTCAGTCGGTCATCAAACCATCGGGTTATGTAGCATTAACAGTGGGGATTCGTGTTGTATAACTCATCGTAAAGATGATAATCAATTACTTCCACATCCGGCTCATTTCTTACTGTGCCATTTGCATATCCCATAATTTTAAAGTGACCTTGTTTCTCATTGGTCGGTTCAGTTCTTGATGTCCTTATTTTGCAAACGTGAGCACGTGAGCCTTCATCACCGGCAGTAATATTTCAAACAATGATTACAGAGCAAGGGCGTGTGTGCTGGATTCAAACTGGCATTTATTGAATGAAACGAAGTGCATGTTTGTGGCAATAAATACCTATTCTTGAGACTGTTTTATTTTTGGTTATTTTAAAATGATGTCATGTTCAAAATGAAACTTATTCACAATTGAAAACAGTAGGTCTTTTCCTACAAAGGCTTATATCATATGCCGAGTTCTTATAGAAATATGAGTATTTGACGTGAGGGTCTGACGTCACTACGATTTAGAAAAATTGGGTTAATGGGTGTAATGTGTGTAATGTGAGAATTCACCACTCATGGTGTAAACGCCACATTGTTCTAAAAATTCAAACTATGATTATCTAAAATAAAGGCTTTAAAAGTCATCCATTGATATAGGATATTTGTAGTGCGATTTATGGGTAATCAAACAACCATTTCCTTTCATATTTCTTTCTATTACTAATCATTCACTGTGATAACCATTGTCGGTTTCACGGCTTGATCACTCACACTGCTTTTACAAGTCCTCATTCATACCAACCCGTGGGCCCAGTTATAGCTTTTATGTGGAAAAATAATTTTGGGTTAGACTTACGTTAAAGACAAAATCAATACTCGGTTTCATTTTACTTATATAGTGAGATCACACGTTTGATGTTTGAATATCCCCACTGAACATTTTGGCAGTGGTTCTTCTGATTGGTTGGATTTTGAGGACAACTTCCACAGAATTGGATATGGTTGTAAATATGACGTTGTGTGATGACTCAAAGTGTCAAATACTTGGAGTTTTGTTTACCCTCCCTTGATGTTATATTTAAATGATGCAACTGTCTCTGTGAACCTCACGTCCTCTGAATCTCACACATAGACTAAGACACAAAAAAACATTTTCAAAGCAACTTCTTTATTAAAACTCTAGACGACACCAAATAAAACCTATACTGTTTACACTAAAAATCCTTTATGTGACAACACTTTGACAAACTTCGGACTTTGCATTTGTCAACAAACATATTGAAGATAAATTCATAACAAATTTTAAAAATTAGCCTTTACAAAGAGTTTTTGAGAAAAAGAGTCATTTAGGAGTCACAAAGGTAAAACATTATCTTTAAAAACACACATCCCATCCTTATCTAGCTGGGGGTTTTGCTAGTGGGTATTTTGGCGAAGACACATTTAACGACAGGTCCATTTTGCTTGTGCACTCAGATGATGCTTTTTCAATGACTCGCTTTGAGTAAAATAGTCTTTATAAGTATCACAATAAAATGTTTTCTCCAACTGACATACCACCGCAGACTGTGGGAGAAAGCTTCCCACAAACTTGCCAAGATTAAGGTTTCTCATCAGTGTGAGTTTTCATGTGAGTTTCAAGATTTTTCTTCCGACAAAACAACTTGTTACACACTGTACATTTATGTTCTTCCTCCCCAGTGTGGATTCTCATGTGCCTGGTCAAGTGGCTACTTTGACTAAAACACTTCCCACATTGACTGCACTCATATGGTTTCTCCCCCGTGTGGGTTCTCATTGGTCAACTGCACTTTGACTAAAACACTTCTCACATTGATTGCACTCATATGGTTTCTCGCCCGTGTGGGTTCTCATGTGGTTGGCCAAGTGGCCATTTTGACTAAAACATTTCCCACATTCACTGCACTCGTGTGGTTTCTCCCCCGTGTGGGTTCTCATGTGGATGGTCAAGTGGCCATTTTGACTAAAACATTTCCCACATTCACTGCACTCGTGTGGTTTCTCCCCCGTGTGGGTTCTCATGTGGCTGGTCAAGTGGCTACTTCGACTAAAACACTTCCCACATTCACTGCACTCATATGGTTTCTCGCCCGTGTGGGTTCTCATGTGGCTGGTCAAGCTGCCACTTTGACTAAAACACTTCCCACATTCACTGCACTCGTGTGGTTTCTCCCCCGTGTGGGTTCTCAGGTGGCTGGTTAAGTCACTACTTCGACTAAAACACTTCCCACATTCACTGCACTCATATGGTTTCTCGCCAGTGTGGGTTCTCATGTGGTTGGCCAAGTGGCCACTTTGACTAAAACACTTCTCACATTGACTGCATGCATATGATTTCTCCCCCGTGTGGGTTCTCATGTGGTTGGCCAAGTGGCCACTTTGACTAAAACATTTCCCACATTCACTGCACTCGTGTGGTTTCTCCCCCGTGTGGGTTCTCATGTGGCTGGTCAAGTGGCTACTTTGACTAAAACACTTCCCACATTCACTGCACTCGTGTGGTTTCTCCCCGTGTGGGTTCTCAGGTGGCTGGTCAAGTCACTACTTCGACTAAAACACTTCCCACATTCATTGCACTTGTGCGGTTTCTCTTCAGTGTGGATTCTCTTGTGCCTGGTCAAGTCACTACTGTGACTAAAACACTTTTCACATTGACTACACACATATGGTTTCTCCCCAGTGTGGATTCTCATGTGCCTGGTCAAGTCACTACTGTGACTAAAACACTTCTCACATTGACTGCACGCATATGATTTCTCCCCCGTGTGGGTTCTCATGTGGCTGGCCAAGTGGCCACTTTGACTAAAACACTTCCCACATTGACTGCACTTGTGCGGTTTATCCTCAGTGTGGATTCTCATGTGCCTGGTCAAGTGGCTACTGTGACTAAAACACTTCTCACATTGATTGCACTTGTGCGGTTTATCCTCAGTGTGGATTCTCATGTGCCTGGTCAAGTGGCTACTGTGACTAAAACACTTCTCACATTGATTGCACTCATATGGTTTCTCGCCCGTGTGGGTTCTCATGTGGCTGGCCAAGTGGCCACTTTTACTAAAACACTTCCCACATTGACTGCACTCGTACGGTTTCTCCTCAGTGTGGATTCTCATGTGCCTGGTCAAGTCACCACTTCTACTAAAACACTTCCCACATTGGCTGCACTCATAAGGTTTCTCCTCAGTGTGGATTCTAATGTGTCTCGTCAGATCACCTTTCTCACTGAATAATTTCTTACACACTTTGCATTGATGTGGTTTCTCACCAGTGTGAACTCTCATATGCCTGGTCAGTTGACGTTTCTTACAGCATATTTTCTCACTCACTTCACACTGATGTTTGCTTTCCTTGTCCATCATCTCTCGCTGATGTAAACCAGACTTTCTTGAGATTCTTTTCTTACATTGTGGACTGTTAGCTTCTTTTTTCTCACATTTTGAACTGTTTTGAACTGTTTGCTTCACTTTTTTTTCTCACATGTTTTGGACCTTTTCACATTTTGAACTAGCTTCTTCTTTTCTCTTCACCTTTATCATGTTTTGAACTGTTAGCTTCACCTTTATCATGTTTTGAACTGTTAGCTTCACCTTTATCATGTTTTGAACTGTTAGCTTCACCTTTATCATGTTTTGAACTGTTAGCTTCTCTTTTCTCATGTTTTGAACTGTTAGCTTCACCTTTATCATGTTTTGAACTGTTAGCTTCACCTTTTTCATGTTTTGAACTGTTAGCTTCACCTTTATCATGTTTTGAACTGTTAGCTTCACCTTTATCATGTTTTGAACTGTTAGCTTCACCTTTTCACTTCACCTTTATCATGTTTTGAACTGTTAGCTTCTCTTTTCTCATGTTTTGAACTGTTAGCTTCACCTTTATCATGTTTTGAACTGTTAGCTTCACCTTTATCATGTTTTGAACTGTTAGCTTCTCTTTTCTCATGTTTTGAACTGTTAGCTTCACCTTTATCATGTTTTGGACTGTTAGCTTCACCTTTATCATGTTTTGAACTGTTAGCTTCACTTTTTTCATGTTTTGGACTGTTAGCTTCTCTTTCCAAATCCATCATTTTACGTAGTTTGGCTTAATTTGCAAATTCTCAAAATATTTCTAAAACTTAATCCAACTTTAAGGCACAAATATAGATTGTTTTTATAGGTAAAACATCCATGAAACTCGCTGTTAATTCCTTTATTTGTTTTTTTCAATAATGTTGATGAACAAGCATTGAGTGCAGCATCATTCGAATGTACATATTCATAGTCAATTGTCTCAGACTTTTCATAAAAATTCAGTCCGTACAAAGTTCTCAGTAAAACTTGTAAATCTGCAACATCAAGTCACAATGGCCCCAAATGGGACAACTTTGTAAACATCAAGTCAAAATGGCCCCAAATGACGCAACTTTTTAGACATTTTGCTAATTGTCCTGTTTGTTTACATTCATGACTTCCTCTTTTTTTGTATTCCTACAACATGAAATTTGGAAGATGAGTTCCATTTTGTATGTAAGTGTCCTTATCTGGTAAAGTGTAGAGAAGAACTGTATAATTTGATGCAATAATTTGATGCGAAAAATACCGATTTTTTTCAAACAATTTTTCATACAGAAAGACCGACGAATCGTGCATGTCAAAGATTAGAAGATAAACAAGATATAATGATGTAAATAGTGTGACAAATACGCTGGGTATTGATATTATTTGGGAGGAATAGGTTTTTATGCTTCTGAAGTCCATTTTAGACGGCTATATTATGTCGCCAAATATTCGTATTTTAATGAGAATTTATGTATCGTACACCATCTTGTAGGAAAAGACCTACTCTTTTCGTTTGTGTTAAGGAGGTATAATTTCTAATGACGTTATTATGGATTTACCAAAAATCTTGTTACAAAATATTCTAAAGTTGTACAATCCTTTTATTCATTTAGCCTGCAGGGTGAGGATTAGCCACTCATCCGCTTGTGTTGGCTGGTACAATCTTGTGAATGATGAGTGACAAGTTTTAGCAAATCCTCCTTTCTGGTCAGTTTGGCACACAGGTATAGAGTTTGAGCAAGGAGGACGAGTACATTTTCTGCAGGACGAGTAGATATTTGAGGGTTACTCGTCCTGCTGACGAGTAGCACTTTTCCACCTGACCCTGAACCTAAACTGTAAATTTCAGAGGCTGGTTTTATATCCTTATACTATTCCTAAATTAGAATACACCACGCCTACATGTCACACCACTGGCAACGTTCATGTACATATGACGTATGATAGCCAAGTTGACGTTTTGACGAAGAACATATCCTATTGCAAGAGCTAGTAATATAGTATTAACAGTATATATTTGTTTAATTGTGAGGTGGCAGCTAAGGGACTGCCCATTATTTATTGCCGGGGGGAGTGTGAGCATTTGGTCAGATGTTCATGTACAAAATTCATGACCCCCCTTATTTTTATTTACAAAAAAGGCAACCCCCCTATTTTTTCATGTACAAAATAGGTGACCTGTTATACCGCAAAATATAACCAACGCAAAATATAACAAGTTATGATTTGCGTTAACGCAAAATATAACCAGAGCCTCGAAAATGGACCTGGTGACGCAAAATATAACCACTGCTGCAAAATATAACCAAGGTGTAGCCAGCAGGTTAGTTTTCGAGAAAAATCACAAAATTGCCGACTACTCATGTTTTTACGGTTTACATGGCACATACTCTTACAGCAGAGGGTAGACTCGAGTACATAATGTCTAACACTGGTTTAAAATATGTAAGTTTACTGCTGCATGTGTGTGGGTTGTATATAAATAAAATATTGGCAACAAATCTGTAAAATGTGAAGCCATTATATATGCAGACATCTTGGTTGATCTTAGGGTGTATTGTGGTCACACGTGGTGTAAGCATCTGTGGTCTGCAATATGATGAGACGCACGAATATCTGTAGCCCTAATTGTTCTTAGTATATAAGAACTGTTATACCAAATTATGCAACCATGGTATCCAAAGCGCAGCATCCTGGCCTTGAATTTGTCCTCTCTCCATCCACTAATTGTATTTTCACTTACGGTAGAAGCGTTTCATTATATGTATCTGTATGTATCAAGACCTCGGGTGCCGTCTGTTTTTATAGTAGTGTGAAGAAAGTGACAATATACGCTATTGTCGGCCTTGTTCGATCACCGCCTACTTCTTGACTGCGTCGGCCCTGGGGTGATGTTCTCGGGCTACGCCCACTCACGGCCCCGGGGAGGTCTTGCGGTTCTCTAGCTGACTCCTCGTTGTGTACTAAGCTCTCCACGTACGCCCCTGGCCTAGGTTCCGGTTACCTACTGCCAAGACGGTGTTCACCCCTGGGTTTCACGAGAGGCCTCCATACGGGGAGGACTTCGCACCAGTGCTGACACGCATGTGCTTCGGGCGTCCCCTACACACAGCCACGCGGGTTAGACCTCGAGAGGAAGGAAGGCCACCGGCCAACCTTGGGAGACAAGTGAATGAGGGCCTATTCCGAGGAATAGGTCGACAACCCTACTTGCTGCCCATCCAGCATCTAAGAGAGAACAGCCGCTATTCGGCTCATAACCAGTACAAGAGAGTACTGTTCCCTAATCCTACAGTGGCCATAATAACAACAACGACAAGAGCCTATCAAGGTGTGTGTAGCCAAGGAAAACTAACCTACTCCAGTGCAACTTATGGAAGGGGCTTTTTATAGTCTGCGACCATGCTACAATGAGTCGCGCACTGGAGGCCTACTTTACGAGTTTTGCTACAGTAGATTCTATAGAAGATATATATCTGGTTAGTTTTTTGTACGCGAGATCTAAGTAACCTTAAGAAAAATGGTTCAACCCACAGACTGTGCCCCAATCTTGCTTGTATTACTGCTGGTACCTTTCACAGCGGTACCCTAGTGAATAGACCAGTGGGTCATTATGATGTTTTGAATCCCAATCTAATATGTCTCAGTATTCTCCAATGGTCTAGTGTCAAAAGCTTCGAGCCATAAGTTTTAAGGTCCGCTTGGGCCTATTGATGATGTCAAATTAGTGTAGTGTGAACTGTCTGCATCCATGTATATTGTAATAGAAACATGCTCACAGAAAGATATATATCCAATTTTGGAGGAGGCGGAGATCTGACAGGAATTGGATAATGCATATAAGTGGAAATCTGCTAATCTTACTGCACCCAATTGCTATTATACTAGCATGGACAGTTTCGAGCCAGCCATAGATGCACAAGTCAATAACGACTACCTTTAAAGTGACCAGTAGCACTGGAGAAAATGATGAGTTCTGTAAAAGTGCTCGATGTGATCAAAATCAACTCGGCAAAAACAAACCACACATCAAGCTACAGCTAAACCGTGTAATAATTGTTGTTTATAGGTTCACAAGTAATGTTTATTACTAATGCCTAACATCTCGTCCTTACCTCTATTAACCATATGAACCACACAACACACCAGAGCAAGTTCCCATTCAAGCACACCAAGAAGAGACAAAAATGCTGATACAATTAAAAGACTGGTTGAAAAACGTTAGATATTCAAAACGATCATCAATTTTGCAGGGGCGTATCAAATATTTCTCTCAACACTAGCATCATATATATCATATATTGACACTATATGGAAGTCTTGCTTATCTATAATTTTCACAGAGGTATGCTCAAATGTTCCAGCTCAGATCACAGCTGTCCCAGAATCAAAGTCTGTTATCTCGCATTAACGCATTAACCCCTAAATTTTATATAGGCATTGATAGCTGGTGGCTCGTGTGCATATTCTGTGGCCAGAACTTATGGGATCGTCTGGAATAACGTTCAGTGACCTTTCAGATGTACTGATTGAGAAGGCAGGCGCATGGGATCATTCTTTAATAACACACAATAACACGGGAACAACTTTATGAACATTGTCAGCATGGCCACTTTTAAGCAGAAAGACACATTGATGAGCAAGTAAGCCCCCGCCCCCGCCCCCATAAAACCTAGAAAGGAAAAAGAATTATCCAAAATCAACGACTCAATTATCCATATCGGGAGCTCACATGCTGAAAAGAATCAAAATAACGTCTCCCGAGAAATGATAAAAAATGTGGGCTAGAACCAAGTAGATATGTGTCACTTCCTTCAGGAAGACAGCATTAATCAATAATCATTAGACTGAACCATCCAGAAGTACCCCATTACTAAATGAACCAGCCAGACCACTCAATATTTAAAGCCAGAACGCCCACAACCTACACGTACCTTGAAATGACGCTAAGCATTAAACATTGGCTGACTCGAGTAAATATATCTGATACCATCGTAGGCACAGTCACTGAGTCACAATATTTGTTTACATCTAGACCCACCCACCGACCTACCGTATAGGTAGGGATACGGTAGGTTGGTGGGTGGGTCTAGATGTAAACAAACATTGGGACTCTGTGACTGTGGTCGTAGGCTAGTAAAACAATAATACTCTTTCTCACACTCCAATTAGTAATTATGAATGGGCTACAGTGGCGATATAACGCATATCACACCGTCCAAATATGGGCGGCACTATAATAGAAATCTCGAAGTAGAAATGTGTCAATCAATTCAATCTTTCATTGACACATTTCTGCTTTAGCTCTGCCCATTTCACTCTTAACTAACATTTTACGTAAAACGTGGTGTCTTTGATATATCTTTAAAACGTCCCACATACCAATACTAACGTGAACCGTGCTGAACGTATCGTTCCTACGTACTGTGGCAGTTTCTAAATTTTGGTACACAAAACAAGTTATTTTGGAAGATGATTTAGTTATGTAAATGTATGATTACATAACTTTGTAAGCTAGAGTGTGAGAAAAGTGTTATCACATGTGTTTGGGTGTGATATGAGTTATATCATGTCTGTAGAGCATTACTCGTTCACTGCGCTCACTCGTAGTGCTCTACAGACATGATAAATATAGAGAGAACGTGGTTCCCTCCCCATATGACTGTTGTGTATCGGACGAATCTGTGGGCGTATCAGACGAGCCTTTAGGCGAGTCTGATGCGCCCGCAGAGTCCGATACACAACAGTCATATGGGGAGGGAACTGCGTTCTTTATTTATCAACCAATGTCACAAATACGCAATGTTTCTAATATATAATGCAGTTGATGAACAGATAATCATAAATAAGCCAAGTTTCAAAACGCACATGAATACACTAATAGTCTACAGGCAGACTGCCGATTCGAATCTTCTCGTCCTGATAACGTCAATTGGGTAGCATATACAGGTGATTTGAATGATCCCATGGCATTTTTATAACCATCTATTTTGTTAGACGTATTATAAACATACTAACAGTACATGTATATACTAAAATGACCAGAATATTCAGACCGTCAATGAAATATCTGGCTTCTTCTGGCTTATGTTTACAATAGGTTTCCTAGAATACAGAGCGACCAGCGTAAACCACAGTGCCCTTGACGTGTTCTTTCAAATGTTAACCGTTCAAACAATAACGGACACCGCATTTCTCTGAACGCCCTTGCACGCTGTCACAAAATTGTGGGTAGCCTCAGGTAGTAGTGCAATATGCATGTTGTAGGTAGCCTCACAGTCCTGTGAAGCATGACAGCAGGGCTGCAGTAGTATATAGTACTCAGTCTTGTGACTGCATAGGTGGTTAAATTCATTAGGTATTCAGTTGTCACATGAGAAACATCTTTTTGGGAAATGTAAAAGCATAAATTGTGGAAGCATAAATTGTGGAAGTTATAGAAGAACATGGAATGCTAAAGTAAGTGTTAAAGTTGCATTTGGAAAAGCATAAATTGTAGAAGTATAGAAGAACATGGAATGCTAAAGTAAGTGTTAAAGTTGTATTTGGAAAAGCATAAATTGTGGAAGTTATAGAAGAATATGGAATGCTAAAGGAAGTATTAAAGTTGTGTTTGGAAAAGCATAAATGGTGGAAGTTATAGAAGAACATGGAATGCTAAAGGAAGTATTAAAGTTGTTTTGGAAAAGTGAAATTGACTTTGGAAAAGTGAAATTGACTTAGAGCTTGTGACCATTTGGGCGTGGCGGCAAGGATATTGCGAACTTCTGAGAGACATTCAGGGACATTAATTTTACTCATTCTTTGTTGTATTTGTCGTGTATAAACTAATGTACGTTTGAGGCAAACATTTCGAAATACCTTAATTTTCTTTTGTACAATAAACTTGTATTTTCAATAAGTTGTATTTCATTGCTGTCTGGTTGGGGATCATCAGGCCCAAATATATTTCACCTGACCCGCTCCCAGGGGATCTTGTGACACACGCATTGCGTGATCCTTTGTAGTACGTGGTTTATTGTGTTAGTACATTGTATACTTTCACATAGAAGTTTCATTGATGTAGTGTTTGTAATAAAAGCATAGATTCTTTTTTAACATTTGTATTCTTATATTTATTATTGCTGTTATTATTTTTTTGTATTGTGTTGGGGAAAACATAACAATGAACAGTGACCAATTGGCCAATTCCAAGCCCCCCTCCCAGAAGAAATGAATGTCTGTGAAATAGGACAAAAGTAGTCCGGTCAAAAAGCTGTTACGGGTCTAGACCCGATACAGCTTTTCCATATCGGGTCCCTGTATCGGGTTCCTAGCCAATCCGATAACCCAATGAATATATAGTCATTGGTTGATAAAACTCATATCACACCCAACCACATGTGATAACCCATTAACTACTGTATGTTAAAAAGAGTGCACATTTGCTGTGGTTATATTTTGCGGCAGTGGTTATGTTATGCGTCACCAGGTCCATTTTCGGGGGTGTGGTTACGTTTTGCGTTAACGCAAAACATAGCTGGTTATGTTTTGCTGCTGGTTATATTTTGCGGTCTAACATGACCCCCTTATCAAATGAATTTTTGCCATGATCATATTATATAAATAGTAGAGAAACTGTTCACGCTATGGGCACTTTTCGAAACGTCCCACTTACTATTATATATATGTAATTTCTTTCATTAATAATGAATACATATATGATATTTTAACAGATAATTAAAGAATAGTTCATGTTCTAACTTTTATCGACAATTCAGTACTCAATTCGTCCCAGTATTATATTTCTAAAAAAATGTTTTGATGATCGTTTCCACCTGTACAGGTTCGACGTATGAAATATTGCTCACATTATGAGAATTTCACGAGATGTAGTTGTGACTACCGTAAAACGTCTCCCCGATTGCAAACACCACATATAGGGTGTTCCATAATGTTTTTTCGTAGCACCTTGCACAGCATTTCACAAAAGTTGACCCCATGGTCATAGATCATGCTGATATTTTTTTTTAAAAAAAATTTGCACTCGTTTAAACTGCCCATTTTTTATTGAATTTTCAACCTTGGGACCCTTCGCACGTCCTATGTATAAAAATTCAAAATTGTTCTACAATGTTTATTTTTGATTCAAATGATAGATAGTGATTCACAGATCAATGTTTATGAGATAACTAATACTTTTTAAACAATATTTCATTGTCTAATGCAGTATTGAACATTATGCTTCAGAAGGATATACCTTATAAAAAATGCCTCTTCGTGGATCACTGTGAACCATGTACAGTGCAGTAGACTTTCATTTTTTTTAGTTTATGAAATGGTCTACCTCTTAGGTTTGACACATTGTGATATCATGGGTATTTTAAGGAGATTATGACAAAGTTTGAATGTGTTCATAGACCTATTGTGTTGATAGGATCACAACTATTATGATTCATTAGGTATAACATATATATATATATAACATGCACAGAAACAATTAAATTATGAAAAGAGACTATAATATTGAGTTGACGTGAGAAACTTATCATTTTGTGATGTGTTGAAACATAAAATTATAATGAAATTGTTTGTACAGAATTGATTTACCATAGTCAGCTGGATTTGTAGAGTAACGGTTGCCAGAAGACTCAGACATGTGGATGTTCTCCTGATCAACAATAATTGGATGTTATATCTATGTAATTTAAATCAAATCAAAATATATCCGAATGCTGAATAATCGATATAGGCTGAATCAGACATCAGAAGATGTTGTGAAGGATCAGATTTACTAAGTATAGAGCAGATTGGTACTTGAGAGGCTACCAATGTGTCAAATAAAAACAGTAGACAATTATGAATATATTAATGTGCTGACAGCAAGTTCAGAACTATACATTTTCAATCATAACTCAAAAATGGTAATGAATAGCAAATTAAAAACTATAGGAATAAAACGCTATTTTTTTGCCAGATCTATATCGCAATTTTGATTATTCTGATTGGTTTACATAATAGTGAACACTTACATGAAAATGGCATTTTTCCAGTGTCTGTGAGAGACAGAGTCAGACATTTTGAACAAGTCAAAATTGGGGATTAGGCACCATGATTGGAACAGCCAAGTTTGTTAATAGTTTTGATTTGCATACACATTTATGTATCACCAATTATGTGACTACCCATGTGTATGCAAATCAAAAAATATAAACATTGCTGTTCAATCTTGTTTATCAGAATAATCAAAATTGCAATGTAGATCTGGCAAAAAATAGCGTTTCATTCCTATAATTTTTATTTTGATATTCATTACCATTTTTTAGTTATGATTGAAAATGTGTAGTTCTGAACTTGCTGTCAGCACATTAGTAAAATAATGTATAGTAGGATGAATATGAAAGAATGAAAAAGGTCTGACTCCACAGGGTGAAAAAAAGGGGACCTTGGACGACAGTAGGGAAGAGTTCAAAACAAACGAATATGAAAGACAATTACCAATATTGATCGGGATGACGAAGCTCTTGAGACAAGAACGAAAGTCTTGCCAAAGACAAAATGACAAGTCCAATAGGTAGCTGTATATGTGAATCAATATTTATATAATGGAATCCAATAGAAGTTTACATTCTGTAATTATAAACACATTAGTAAAACAAGCTATAAGTGAGAAGAGAGCCTGCCAGCCGCCACTCACCATTGCTGTGCGTCCTTGCTGCGTGTGTCCCTGTCTGCGCGCCGTCGCTCGAAGCTGGCATTCTCGGCGTGCAGGGCGTCGACGGCCACGCCAGCCTCGGTCCACGCCAGCTCCACGCCGTGCAGCGAGGTAAGTAGCGCCGCACCATCAGACTCCAGGCGACGGAGGCTACAAACAGACCACAAAGTCAGCGATGCATCAAGAGCCGCGCACAGCCAGTGCTTTTATGTTTAGGGACACGTGAACATCGTCATGGAAATGTGAACATCGTCATGGAAACGTGAACATCGTCATGGGAGACATGACCATCGCCGTGGTGA
>JAGTTF010000429.1:0-14688 GCA_019095985.1 Streblospio benedicti
TAGTCTACAAACATGCATATCTTAGCACTAATGATATAGTACATTACACCTCCCTTATAATATCGTTTTAAGTATGATTATTTTCATCCTCTTTGTTATTTTTTGTTTCATAGGATTGATGTAAATAGTATCACTTAAGTTTGTTATACAGGTTTTTTATGAGTAACATGATGTTAACTTGCTATGTTGTGATAATTAAATTACCCAACTCACAATTGACTAAATAATATTATTGCAATGCTTAGTTGTGCGTTCTCATCACTATTGTTAAGGTGCACAGTGCGCAATGCATTGATTACTATGTTTTAACTAACAAATATGAATTATTAGCTAACAAATATGTTGTCTCCCCACCGTAAAGGCATAACAAAGTGTTGTTGTTGTTTTTTGTTGTTTTATTTATTTTTATTTATTCTTCGTCCACAGTCTATCGACGCAATTTTTCTTTATTGGTGATCTAAAAAAAATTAAAATAAACAATTTTCCTTAATGACTAATGCTACTTATAATATACTTAACTAAGGATCTTTTATAATACATGGCATGAAACTTTTTACATTTACATTCAATACACAAATTTGAAATACACTAATTTGAATATAACACCAAGAAGGAAAGCACATGGTATGAAACATATTTTGATATACACTTAAACCAGCTATTAACGCATCAAATGTAATATACACAAGAACTTTCATTAATAATAATAAAAATTTCACAAATAAATATCAAAACACTTACAAATACTGTGGCATCCTAGGTGGAAAGACAATAGTTATTCCTATTTATTTGTATTGATTTTATCCTGATACTCCCATCTCCTATCTCTACTTTTTATATGTACATTTGAATCTCCTGTTTCCAACTGACACCACTGGTCACATGACCACTACCTTTGTGATTTTGAAATGAGGTCACAGAATTTTCTACATACTAAATACACAACAGTCTTTGTCTCTTCCTACATAAGCATTCTACATACTAATAATGCATTTCAAACAAAGAAACAATAACGCCCTCTACAGATGACTAACTTAAATTAACACAATGTTCTCATTCAACTACAAATCTAACACTCCCCACCTTGAAGGCTCCTCACTAAAATGTGATGACCTTCAACTGTTACATCAGTGATTCAACATTTTTTTTTCAATGCACACTTCCAACAAGTAGCTCTCTTCAAACGATACCAGTTTGGATGATACTCAATCATTCCGTCCAATGGGTGCTTGTGTCCTGTGTTGACTGAATCTTGAACAGTGTGTAGGCATGCCTTGGATTTCTTGATTTCTTGATCATCAACTCGGATCTTCATACTTTTCAAACGAGATACGGGACTCAAATCTTCTTCCAGGAAGGCTGGGCCCTTAGATGAAGATGCAACCATGTTCGATTTCGGTGACTTTCCATTTGCCTTTGGTCCTTTCTTGACTGGTTGTTCATTTTTTTCTTCAGGCTTTTCTGTTTCGTCTGTATTTTCTCGTTTCCTCTCCCCTTTGTTCTGATCAACAGATGATTCTGTAATTTCACTTATAGATTCATCTTCTTGTTTGTCACTGATCAATTGGATTAAATTAAAACCATCTCTAACAGAATCAATTTTTTATCATTTTCGGATTGTGGCTTATCATTATTAAATTCATTGATGTCACATGGTTCAATGTTAGCATCAGTGCCATCCTTTTGGGATTCTAAATCGATTCCAGATTTCTCATCAGAGACATTTTTCTTTTCTCCTACACGGTCACTATCTTTTCCTTCAACAATTCTAATGCCTCCATTTTTAACTTTAACTCTATCTTCTCCTTTGTTGACATTCTCATCCTGACTTTTGCTTTCATCTCCTCCCACTTCCTTCATAGGATTTTCTGTTTTTGACTCTGAATCATCATAAGCTAGGTCAAGGTATAAATTCACTGACGGTGAATCATCCGATACAGTAATGAGATCAGAACATCCAATACCATTGGATAATATATCTTTCGATCGCGTTTCCCATATCTTTTGGCATGTGATTTTGTTTTCTTTATCATTTGATTCACCTTCATTTCTCAACCTACCAGTTTGCATCAAGCCACAAAAGTTCAAACCTGCATTGATACTCCCATGCAAGGACCACCCTAGCACAGTCCTCACAGCAAACGGTTCATTTACTCTGCCTTTCTTAACTTCTAACGGAAGCAATGCTTCCGCGTTGTCCTGACCTATAAGGACGTCAACCTCTCTCAGGTCACGTCGCAAAGACACTTCCTTCAAATGATCAAACCCTTGCACATCAAAATCTTGACCATTGACCGGTATATCATCTATCACATACACATTTTTTAAGATCATTTTACCTCCACCACTGGTACCTTCTACACACAAGATTGGTATGATGTTGGTTGTTTTTGACACATTACGATTGCTCAAAGTGCTTAACTCATAATTAACAGGTTGGCCCTTGACTCCTAAACTACTTGCTAATTTTTTGGTACAAAATGTAGTTGTTGAACCAGTGTCTAACATAGCACAGGTCTCAATCATATTATTTATTTTCACAGGCACTAACGGCACCCATGATTTTGAAGCAGTGCTGGTCGAAGCACTCAAGTGTGACTTTACGCCAACTTTGCTGGCATGAAGGAGGCGACTATGCTTCAAGTCGCACCCATCGATGCCACACCTACTGGTCTTAAAGCACTTATTTGTTGCATGATTGCTCATTAAACAGTTTTCACACAGATGTTTATCAGTTACTATGCTTAGTCTTTGAGAAGCTTCTAGGTTTTTGAATGATGGACATGTATACAGTTTATGATCACCCCCACAAACAACACACTTGGAGCTATCCTGTATTTGACTCGTTGCGAATGATGAGCTCCTTCTTGCACTCCCATTAGACTGATTGATTGATGAAGTTGCTGTGGTTTGTTGCTTGTAGTTCACGACCCCATGTTCGCCATACACAGGATCCGAATCATACTCTGTTTCTTGTTGGATGAACTCCACGAGATTTTCGAACGTGGGATATCGGCCCTTTTCTCTTCTCGTGTCCATCGCAATCTTACGCCATTTCGTCTTCCTGAAAGGTTGCAGCCTATCGATGATTGAGGCAATGAGATGCTGTGAGCGAAGCTCTTCTACCTCGTTCATTTGCAGCAACATCATCTGGCATTTATTCAGCTCATTGTAAAGTGATTCGAGGTCAGCAGAAGTCCTCACTGCTCCTCCGCCCCGGAGAGATGATAGGAGCCTCTCTGATATCAAGAGCTCATTACCATATTTTTCTTTCAGCACCTTCCTAGCACGTTGGTACCCTTCCGTACCGCCTAGCAAAACATATGGTTGGATCGTTTCCTTCACTGCACCCTTGGTGTATTGGATTAATTGAGCCAACTTAGCGGAATCATCCCTCGTTCTTTTGTCCACTATGTTATTGAACATTGTCATGAAACTATGGTATAGCATAGGATCCCCATCATACGCTGCTAACTCCACATTGGGCATGGTCAATGCCTCCACAAGGGCTCTGGAGGACTCATCCATGGATGTAGCTGAAACGCTGCTGGCCCTGCTTGAAGATGATGCACATGCTTCATTTCTCTTTTCTCTTAGTTCCTCCAGGTATACGTCACTCTCTTCTATGGCTTCAACATCTTCAAGCTTTTGATGAATCTTGTCATGGACCTCTTCCAATTCATTAAACCTTTGCTTTATTTCTGCTATAACTCTCGGCACTTCTTCTTTGTTCTCATCTGCTATTAAAGTTCTAATTTTTCCACACTGTCTAGTTATGGCTGACTTGAGCTTGGCCCTTTGCACCTTAAGAGCCTTTATATCCTCTTCTCCTGCCATCTCACTTTATTCTTTGTATTCACTGTATTACTTCTCACTTTCACTCTCACTTCTGTTTGATTCAGCAATAATTATCACTTTGGCGCTAGTATTTATCACTGTTGTCTCCCCACCATCAGGCATAACAAAGTGTTGTTTTTTTTTTTTTTTTTTTTAATTTTATTTATTGTCTACAGTCTATCAACGCAATCTTCTAAGTCAATTATTCTTATCCAATTGGTGATCTAAAAAAATTAAAAATAAACAATTTCCCTTAATGACTAATGCTACTTATAATATACTTAACTAAGGATCTTTTATAAATACATGGCATGAAACTTTTTTACATTTACATTCAATACACAACATGAAATACACTAATTTGAATACAACACCAAGAAGGAAAGCACATGGTATGAAACATATTTTGATATACACTTAAACCAGCTATTAACACACATCAAATGTAATATACACAAGAACTTTCATTAATAATAATATTAAATTTCACAAATAAATATCAAAACACTTACAAATACTGTGGCATCCTTAGTGGAAAGACAATAGTTATTCCTCTATTTGTGATTGTATTGATTCTATCCTGATACTCCCATCTCCTATCTCTACTTTATCATATGTACATTTGAATCTCCTGTTTCCAACTGACACCACTGGTCACATGACCACTACCTTTGTGATTTTGAAATGAGGTCACAGAATTTTCTACATACTAAATACACAACAGTCTTTGTCTCTTCCTACATAAGTATTCTACATACTAATAATGCATTTCAAACAAAGAAACAATAACGCCCTCTACAGATGACTAAATTAAATTAACACAATGTTCTCATTCAACTACAAATCTAGTTTTGTCACACATATAAAGGTTTAAAGTGCATGAACCTATTAACACCCACACATTAATGATTAAAATTATATACCAAACTTATCATTACTAATACAATGATATTCTGTTTTGCATTAATGTGTGTATGTGTGCTTTCAATTCATACTTACATTAGTCCATGTTAATGATATTGATTTAGTCCTAGGGTTCAATTCCGTATTTTGTCCATTATTTAGTCCATCTTAGTTTTGCTTGTGGATGTCACCTCGAATCGTCTCGTCTAACTTCCCATCCACTGCATTAAGGCAATATGGCCGGTCTTGGTCTATCGCTTCCCCGTCCATCGTATTGTTGCAATACGACGGTCTTGAAATCCACGTTGTCGATGCGTAACTATATTTATAGTTTTGTTGTCGGCCGCCAATTTAAATCATGGCATTGTAAACTTATTGGTTGCTTTTTTATTGTGGGATGCACGTCATATTCTGTCCCAATTCCAATTGCGAGTTGGTTTATTTATGACTGATAAGACACATACTGATCATTTGTAATTAGTGCTGGCACTTTCGATTATTTATGCGGTTTGTCTGCGTAACGCAATCATGTTTTTGTTACCATATTATATGTAATCAAGTGAATGAGTTAAGATCAGTCCTTATCTCACAAACACTTCTAGGTTCAAGCAGCCAACTTGCTATCATTGACAGTTTTTTCGAATGGTGGCTCTCGCAAAGAGCTTTCTATCAGTCGGTGTTTGAATGAAGCTCACGTTAGGTGGCCGTTTTTTTAAGACACCGGCGGGCTATCCGGTTTCGGCAGTCCCGTAATCCCGCACTGGCACGGATGCCGCCCTTATGGCTGGCTCTATTTTAATTTCACTGGCAGTAATTCGGTTTTGGCTCATACGTCCTCAGTCCCGTGATTACGCAAGCTTCCCCAAAACGTGTTGATGTTCACCAAGCGTTCTTGTCCTAAATTGTATGAAGATTCACAGTGTTTCATTGTCGTCATCACTCAATTAGTTACTGCATGGTGTCATGTGTGATTGTGGTCACAGCAAGGGCATAGAACGAGTCAGTTATGTGCATTGTCTTTACGAAGTTCCAATATGGCTGCTATATTGATCAATATGGAACTTTGCTAGTTGTTCACATTTTGTCTTAATTTTGTTGATGTTCAAAATGCCGTACTTTTTTGTTTAGCCGCCTAGCTTTGATCAACTGCCAATTATTAATAGGTGCTGGGCGCCCATATGATGGAATACGGTATTGACAGACTTTTGATAGTCAAACGGACTACTGTGGCATCATAAATTTACTTGGAATTTATTGTATGTTTTTTTCTTATTATTTTTTTTTATAATACAGATTCTGAAGATATGAAATGGCATAATTTCAGTTGACTATTAAGGTTGCTTTTTGCGTATTTTATTCATAATCATCAGTACTATTGCTGCTGTAGTGCTAGTCGTGATAGTCATCTTGTTCGTAGTGGTTGTAATTATCATTGTAGTGAATATTATGATTTTTGTACTCATAACGCCCATATTGGTCATCACCGTAATTATCATTATGATCTGCATAACGGTGGTTATAACGGTCATCATCTTCATAAAGATCATAGAAGCTATTTTTGTAGACGTCTTCGCTATAATCACCATGATTTTGCATTCTTCGTTGGCATTTTGTTCTCTATAATCATAATGATGTCGCTAGTGTTCACATCCATTCTCGTTTATATTATCACAATCGTCGTCACTACTGTGTGAGTTACTTGCATCACACTCGTAATTTTCTAGATCATTACAATTATCATCATTTGACCTGTCTAATTTACTGTCACTGAATTTGACGAATGTAACTCTACATTACCACTGTTTTCGTCTGAACTGTCTTGCTATCACTTGAATTTGACGACTGTGACTCTTCATTGTCACTGTTGTCATCTGAACTATTTTAGTTGCTATCACTTGAATGTGACGAATTTTCATTGTCACTATTTTCATCTAAACCGCCTTTCTCACTGTCACGTGAATTTGACGACTCTTCATTGTTGCTATTTTCATCTGAACTGTCTTTGTTGCTTGAACTTGAATTTAACGACTGTGTCTCTTTATTGTCACCAGATCTAGCGACGACGCCGTGCCACTCCCGGTTAAAACTTTCATCAAATTTCCTATCGAAGTTCATTCTGGGGGAAGTTCACTGTCAATTTCTGCTGAAGGACTTTTAAAAATTCATTTTGTTCTTTTTGTAATTCTATTATTATTTTCATCAGTTTCATTACTTCCTCAAGATAATTTGAGGCAGGCTTGGCTCTTCTTTTCGGCCTTTTCGGCTTGTTGAGCTTCACTGTAGCTTTTAGACAGTGCTGCCTATCTTGGGCTTGGGACCCCTTTATCTGTTGCATTTCTTCTTTTGATGGACGGAAATTTAAATCAGTCATCTGTTGTTGAGCGGATTTTGCGACCAGCCGCATTTTGGAACCCGGTTGCAAATGCGTTAACGCGTTTTGCAACCTCTAACGCATTTTGCAACCATGGGACCGCAAAAATGCAACGGCTCACGCAATATGCAACCTGCAGTATTTTTGTTAATATTAATCTATCATTAATGATTTCGAGCATTTTTCTGTACAATGTTATTACCTAGAAGTTTTTATTCTTCACTTTTATTGATTATTTTTAAAACGTTGAATATATATGCCATATTTAATTTCAGACTTGACCATTACATATAATATTAATTAATATCGACTCCGTGAGGAGTGGGCGTGTCGCGCATGGGTTTTTTTATTCTGAGGCAAATCTGTGCCTTCGGCCTCTTGGCGCCGATTCCCCTGTTGTTGGCCCGCCAAAAGCTTATTTTGAACTTCTACGGTATTTTGAAAGGATTCTATGCTATTTCCAAGTGCAAATATAGTGGATATTTTTAGGAGATAGATTTCAAAATTTAGAATTTTTGGGTGAAAGTGGTTGGAACAGCGGCGATTGATGGAACAGCCTACGAAAAAAAGTCTAGAAAATTCGCTACCGTAAGCTGTTTTAAAAGTAAGTAAGTGGGTAATTTTATTGCCGTTTGCTAAAAACTGCTTTTAACCAAACTCTATTTGAAAACTAAATATACCTTTTGTTCCTAACTTTTTTTATTCTCTTTCTATTGGTGTATAAAGATAAATGCATTGGCGTGCATTTAAAAAATCATGTTTTTAAAAATGTATGCGAAAGTTTGAAAGTCTAATCCTGAATGCTAGGCAATCAACAATACATCATACCCCTCTCAGCAGTAATTGCTTGCATAGTCTCTATCGACAGCCACCTGACTCACTTCACTTCACTCAGTTCACCGTAGTAAAGGAATGTGATAGAGACTACGGGTTAGCGTCTCACACCATGTTGGATAATTTCTAAATACAGGATATGGACATGCTGCATATTTTCCGATTTTTCTGCTTATTAAATAGAATAAATCATTGCAAAATAAATGCAGGTGTGACCATGAAAAGTTTGAGAAGCAAGGAGGAAGGTTTGGACGATGCACGTGTAGTTAGAAGCCTGTTTGTGATCGTGACATTGATTAGAAAGCTATTCCATGGACCATGGTCTGCAAAAATATACCGCTGTAAATTCTGGAATATAACTCACACATACTGGAATTGACAGATCAACAGCAAGGATACATACCCAGGATCAAACATCCGAACTATACAGGACTTTATTCAGAGAGACTCATTGAAAAGTTTGGCAAATCTTTGTTAAAAGCTAATATTACGACGTTACGTTCCTTCTGTCTATCCAAGTGCCCAGTGAAGAAAAAAAAAAACTGAGTCACACACACACACACACACACACGCATAGCTAATATGCGAATTCTTCAATCGCTTCAAAAAATTCATCTTGGTTGTCATGTCCAGATCTAATGAATGGGAATATTGACGAAAATGAAGTCTACACACAATTTCACAAATAACTGTAGTCTGAGACTGATGGACTAGATCTGGGATAAACCTGTGACCGTGTGTAACTGTAATTGTTGACATGATTGACGTGAAAACATGGGACTATGCATTAAAACGTATCCGTCAGATTGGAATGGCTTATTTGCATGTATGTATTTGCAAATAATTTGGCAGTTGTTTTTTGTGGGAATGTTTTTGCACTGTTTGGGCCCGATGGAGACTATCTACCACAGGCCATAAATTAATTTTGGTGCATCGAATTCATTTTGGTAATTTGTTAATGTTTGTCCTTTTGTTTATAATATTTATTATTAGTAGTGTGTAAATTTGAAAATGAATATATGAACATTCTTTTACAAAAGGTTAATCATTGCTGGAGTTTTCTAATATTAGAAAAAGCTAGATAACTATTTTCTAGAGTCTGCCATCTACAATCTGTACTACTATTACCATGCTCAAGCAAAACACGGTCGTGGTGAGGTGCAATTTTGTTCAACATGTTAAAAACTGTTTTTCTGCTATTAAAAAATATATATTTGGAAACACAGTACACTTTTGTTCTTATTTTTTAAATATTTATAAAATGTATTCTCATGTTGGGATGCATTATTGTTAATTTTCTGCTATGAATTTCTCAAATTACCACTCAAATGAATAAATATGACACATAAATTAGTCTCCATAGGAGACAGGGCCAGCTAGTTACATATAATTACAAATTTCTGTAGTATATGTGCTGTGGATGTAGGTGTAGATCTACTAGCGAGACGATTGACCTAATTTTGCATGATTTTTTTTCTATGATTATGCAAATAATTCATTCATACTTATGATAAGACCAGTGGCTGACGTTTTCATGCATCAGGTCACACAGTGATCTGCTGTGTGAGAAGAGCGTAGTCTAGGGATATCAAGTGATATAATTTACAGCTGACAATTTATGTTTCTTATTAAAACTTTAAAAAGGTGGTATTTTGTATTGAAATATTTCGAAATATTCCAATTACATAAGATTTTTAAAAACCATGCCTTGCTTCTTGCTTATGGGTGAATGAAAAAAACTAAATAAAAATGATACTGAGAAGTGTAAGTTTTTCCTAATCATAATAAAAAAACTTACACAACGTTCTCATTTTGTCTACCACCAATTTGAATGTGTTTCAACACTACTAGTTACAAATAATCGGATAGGAATTTTATAATCATAATATGCTACTTGGTATTGCAAATAGAATAATCAATTGAATAATTGTGAATAGGCTAAAATTAAATTAAATTGAAAGATTGTTTTTTCTTGAGGTTGGAGTTATCATTTTTTATTATAAAATCAAATGTTTACATGTAAATAAATCATTAGGTTCATTCCAAAAATTTCTGAAGGGGGTAAAATATCTTCTAATGATATCCAGAGATGTGAACCTGTCACCGTTGAAAATCTTAATCAGAGGCATAAAAAATCTTAATTTTCAAGTAAAAATCTTAATAAAAGAGATGAAAAATCTTAATAAAATCTTAATGTTTTTTCTACTAATAACAAGCAATAATAATGGCAATAAATAGCAAAACCAGATAAACTTGTACAATGTTTGTATAGAAAGTATTAAAAATCACAAGTTATTCATTGACGTCCACTTTTTTTATTACATAAAGCCAAGTTTTTTAGTTAGTTTGTGGGGTTACAGGAGCAATTATATAGAGTAATATATGCAGTCATAGTAGAAGTGGTCGAAGACAAATTTAGATTCCTCCTCTCCAAGAAGGAAAAGTGACTCTACTGCTATAACTGCATATATTACTCTATAAATTATTTTATAAATTACTGCAATCGTTTACCACACCTCGCAGTTTCTTCCACTGTAAAGACTACTAGTGTGTGTATATAGTGTAGCGTCCCGGACGTAATGATTTTTCAGGGGTCAAAAATCGTAAAAATACGGGGAAAAAACGTAGTTCACATCACGGTATCAAAAACCTATTCATGTCTAGATATGATATCTAGACATGAATAGGTTTTCGATACCGTGCCAGTCCACTAAAAAATTCACAACGTTTGGGTCCAGTGATGTCAAGAAAATGTTACCTTCCTCTGAAATTTTTGGAATTAACGGAATGGTGAAACATGGTGGCATTACAATGATATTATGTCCTTCAAACTTTTTCAAAAGTGCGTCGGTTTGTTTGTGATTGAAGCAAATGATGCTCTTCATTGCCTCTTTGTTTATAAGATGTTTGTATTTATCTGGGATGTTGTCTTTTACAATGATGTATTGCCTGGAATGCTTGTTTTTCTTGAAGAATATTTCTGCCGATACCTGAGTGTAAGAATTACATGAACTTTGATTTTCTTCGTGTTCCTCATTTATTTCTTGTCCACCATTCAGTACATTATCAGCCACATTTGTTACATTATCATATTCACTTGTCACATTGTGTGTCTTTACATGGTCATCATCATCATAGTCATCGCCGCCACCGCCGTTTTCATCGTTGTCGTCGTCATCGTCATCGCCGTTGTCATCGTTGTCGTCGCCGTTGTCATCGTTGTCGTCGTCATCGTCATCATCGCCGTTGTCATCGTTGTCGTCGTCATCGTCATCGCCGTTGTCATCGTTGTCGTCATCGTCATCGCCGTTGTCATCGTTGTCGTCGTCATTGTCATCAGCATTGCCATCGTCATCGCATCACCATCTTAGGTAAAATGCGTCATCGTCCGTTGTCATCGTCATCGCCGACCATCATTGTCATCATGCTCACACTTTTTGCAAACTTTGTCATCGTCATTGCATTTTCCTCATTAGAGTCATCATTGTTATTTTCCTTTGACATTGTTCTATTTTATTGTCATCACCATCAAAGTTTTCCAATGACATGTAATGTTCCCCATTTTCCTCAGGAAAGTGGCCTAAATACAGTGTTTGACTTTTGGGAGAGACCTCCACAGTCTTGTTATCTTCAGGTCCTGTGGTAGACAAAATTTCGAAGCGAACATTGTAAAGCATACACATTGCATGCAGTGTAATATGATCACCATATGTTCCATCATCTGACATACCAGACACATATCTATCGAAGGGACTGGCAACAAAATGTTCGTAATCATCATAATGCTCAATCAAATGTAAAATAACTTCAGATCTGATCAAATCTGGAGATTTTTTAATTCCAATTTGCTTCAACTGGTCACTTACACTTACAAACTGGCAATTGCCATCTTTTGGGGGATCTAGGGATATATGGAAACCTTGTTCTTCAAACACCTTTATTGCATCGTGTAATCCTAAAGGGATATAATACTTGTTTCTGTGTCCCCTTTTGTCTAATGGTAGTTTTTTTCAAATCTGACACACAGAAGGTTTTGATTTCTCCGTTAATGCGCACCTTATAATTTGTTCCTCTGCATTCAACTATAGTCCCTTCTTCAACGATCACCTTTTTGTTAGATTTTTTGCATTTTACGAGAACATTATCATTTATTTTGTAAGATGTAAGAGTCTTTTTCTGTCTCCGTATCATTTCCTCACTAGCTTTTTCAGTAGCTTTTCTTGCAAGATTTCGAATACTTTCTGAAGTCTCGTTCCCATCGTCCCTGCCGAAATATACACAGAATGGTGTTTTGTTGCCCAAAACTCTTTTTGGTTCATTGTTCATGATGTTTGCATATTTTTTCAGTTGTGTAGACCACTTAAAAGTTTTTTTTTAAGACAGTCAAATTCAATCTTTTTTCTTAGTGTACTATGCATTCTTTCAATTTTACCTTGACTTTGTGGATGATAAGCTCTTGAATTGATAAATTTTATCCCCTTATCTCTCAGTAACTTTTTTACGTGTGACTTAAACTCAGAGCCTTGATCGGACTGTACGATTTTGGGTTTTCCATATGTTTCAAAAATATTTAACAGACATTTGGCAACATTTTTACTATGTTTAGAGACCAGTGGAAAAAAACACACAAAACGACTGAAAACATCCATGATTGTTAGGACGTAGTTGCATTTGTTACCATCACCACTTGGACCTTTTTGATGCAGATTAACTAAATCGATCTGTAAGCGTTCATGGGGGTGCTTTACTAAGACAGGCTTGAAGGGTGGTTTGTCTTTGAAAACAACATTAAGACGTTGGTGAGTAGCATCTGTATTTAAAACCTTTTGGATCTGTCTCTCTGGAATGCATGCAAATGTTTTTCTAATTGAATGTAAGAGTTTTCTTGCACCAGTGCCTTTATTTTTAGCATAAATCTTTTTTAACTTGTTGCTTTAAATCACGAGTAGAGATCACGCGTTTTTTGTTGAAATACAGTTCGCCGTTAGTAATAGAAAACAGCTTTTTATAGGTAGAACCGATAATAGGCAGCACGCTGTACATTAGACATGAGTCTCTTAGGGACATTAAAAGTTCCTTGAACCATTTTCAAAATTATACCATATGTTTCACTGTCTAATTTATTAAGACGGCTCTGAGGTTTTTGGCGGGCACACAAAGATCTACCAATAATAGGCAGAATAATCAAAACCATAAAAAAATGATATTTCTCTTTTTTAAACAATATTTTCTATGATGAAAGTCGAGTAAAATGTACTAGTATGAGTACTGTGTAGAGTATTGAATCACAGATACTACAAAAAATCTGTTCATAGAAACGTCATTATTTCACGCACGTCTCGGGTTCAAATACATGACTGTGAGGTATGATTGTGTGCATGAGAACGTTATTTTATATTTTTTAATTCCAAATGTATTTAAGTATTTCTGTTTACGTCTAATGTTACTTTATTTGCGTTTTATTTGACTTAAAAACGACTTGTTTTGTATGTTTATATCATATTATATGAAAGGTTAATACAGAAATGCATTGTTATTACATAAATTCTCAACAAAATTATATTCCTACTTTTTCTTACAAAAAACAATTAATTTTCCAATCAAAAGCATTGAAATCAAACACTATACGTTTCATCAATATAATTATACAATTAGTAACAACCTACTTTCTCTTCCGAAACTCTCTTCCAAAAAAATTGAGGATCCATGAATTAATTAATAGTAATCTCCTCCATGAATGCCTGTGCATATTACAGTTTGGAACAGTAACTACTTTGCATATGAGGGGCAAACCAGTGTTTTATACTGGAATGCCACTGTCTATATATTGTCAAAAAAATCAAAATATTTCAGCAGCCTAACAGCACCAGGGACTAATTTTGCTGCCTTATGATATTGATTTTCCATATGCTGGCTAAAAGCATATTGAATACTAGTAAAATGGACCTAATAATGGGCCCAAATGGGCCCAAATATGACCATTTGGGCCCATGTAAAATAGGGTTCTTGTGGTCACCATTTCCTACATGCCAAATTTGAGCATCCAGCTCCAAACTGCGACCTGTTAACGAACCGGACGGACGGATCGGATGGATGGAACGGACGGACGCAATTAATCCATGGTACAAGCCAGTGTATAAAACACTGGAAAAAAGAACTCTGGAAAACACGTGCATAAAAATCTGAAAAATCTCTACCCTACGATTATTGATTAATAATCCTAGCTCTTCCTAATGATAAAAGGCCGTTTGTGACTCCAGCATACAACTGTAATGATGAAAATTTCTTAGTGGTTGCATTTTGCGTTAGTGTTTCATTTTGGTATTGAGCCGCATTTTGCAACCAGCCGCATTTTGCAACCGGTTGTCTCCACGGAGACTAATTTATGTCATATTTATTCATTTAAGTGGTAATTCGGAGAAATTCATAGCAGAAAATTTACAATAATGCATCCCAACATGAGAATACATTTTATAAATATTTAAAAAATAAAACAAAAGTGTACTGTGTTTCCAAATATATATTTTTTTAATAGCAGAAAAAACAGTTTTTAACATGTTGAACAAAATGGCACCTCACCACGACCGTGTTTTACTTGAGCATGGTAATAGTAGTACAGATTAAAAGTAGTACAGAAAAAATTTATCCACTATCAAACTTTGTTTTGAGAAAAAGGGCTTTTTAAAAATGGCCCCAAACAAATTTAAAATTTAAAATTAGTTGCTGTCTACAAAAAGTATCAT
>JAGTTF010000430.1:0-16313 GCA_019095985.1 Streblospio benedicti
ATAGGCTTACAAAATTTGCAATAAGTTCTATGTCATGTCTTACGTTTGACACGCCTGAAATCGCACATTTTGGTAGTTTAAAAAGGGACATGAACAGCAACCACCACCTCTGACAATTTTACCTTAATAATTTTATTTTTTCTATTTTCTTGACATGTTGCACATAATAACTCCAATTTTACAATCATAAACACGCGTTTGATAGAAAAAATATAAATAAATTAAAATAGATAGATAAAAACGTGTGGATTGACATTGGGAGGTTCCGTACTAAAAAACAGGACTGTAGCCTTTAACACTCGTGCGCCGTAAGCCGAAATTCGCGTGTCGGAAATAGTTATTAAGGCTGGATGTTATGGAATTCCCTCTTTGTTTACAAAACATTGGGCTGTGGGTACATTTCAATAAACCGAAATAGGGAACTGATTAATTATGAAGAAATGAAAAGCTGCATATAGATAAAAATGTATATATTCAAATGGCTCAGCAAGTACTATTTATGTGGCATAAAAAGTTTATATGACATGAAATTCACCTGTTCATGTCTCTTTTAATGCTTCAAAATGAACATTAATGCTAGTTTAGTATATAAACTTTAGATAACATCACAAGAAAATGAAACAAAAATTCAGTCTAGTCCAACAGCAGCAGCTTTTTTAGAAAAATATTATTTGAATGTTTGTTTCTCCCAAACTGTACATTCTAGGTCACTTGCAGCAAAGGTAAAAGTGTTGTTTGTAAATATCCTTTAGCCTATTTCTTCATTGTTACAGACCGTATAAACATACAGTTTTGGGGGTGGAATATACCTAATATTGACTCCTCTAGAAGTCGACAAAGATCCATTTGAGGTATTTTTATACAGGGGGCCGGATTCATTGTCACGCCATTTTCATCACATCATAGATTCACTTTTGATTGATGTAGGATGTTTTTTTTCTTGAATTATGTAGTATGCATGGACACTGACAACAGACAGAAACATAAAGAAACAACCCAGCTGCCATAGTTATGCTACTGGATGGCCATAAAAATGGCCCCGGAAAAATAATAAATTTTGTACAAAATGCCAACACTGATTTGCAATGAAAAGAGTGTTTTTCAAGGAAAATAGCTCATATTGTGTTTGAGAATAACTTAATGTGACAAAATAACCAATTTACTGGACATGTCATACCACATATGAAGGCCTATAAGGTCTCAGACCACTAAACAAATGCTCAATTGTAAGATCTATTAACAATGTAATGACCAGCCCCCTCTACCCTGCTTAGCTTTGAGTGTTGGCCAATAATCTTAGTTTTCTTCAACAGAGTATTTCATTTCCAGTTGCTGAGGAGAAAATTCATATGGGCATAACCACCTTCCCAGAGCTCTGGCAGCCATAGAAGAGACCTACCCCTTGAAATCCTCTGTAATCTAGCACTATTCTATTTGATACATGGCCGTCTTATAACTGACCATGTGCACTAACTATTCAAAAATATTTAAATAAAATAACTGTTTTGACACCTATTGGGTATAAGTTTGATTGTTTTACCATATCTCTAATCAGTAAATAAACGGAACCACGCCTACTTTTTAGTTATATCAACTTTGAACAGCACCCAAGTGTTCGACCGGACCGAATTTTTTTGCTCATTTTGTATTTATTTGGTGGTCTGAGACCTGAAGAATACATGAAGCACCAGCTTGGTGTCCCCAAAGAAATCTATGGATCTGTGTGCGTTGCTCCAAACAGAAATAAAAATAGTTTATTACCAAGAGACACCCCCACCCCACTCCTATTTACTGTGTCTGTAGTATTTTGAACTAATTTATTGACATATCACAATGTAGGATTAACACGGTAGTTAGCTATATTTTGTCTTAAGATTGTGCATTGGAGCCATGTGGCTGGGTTTCATAGTAATTTGCAATTTTTATTTATATACATGGCCATAGCAGCCGGGGATGGGGGGGGCAGGGGGGACCATGCCCCCACACAAAAATGCATTATGTGGTCCCCACCTACCCCCCCCATCAAATAAATTGACATGTCAAAATGAATACATAATATACATTTAACATGCTTCCAATTAGTTTTTAAATATATGTAATTACATGTATGTCTCAATTTCTTAAAAGATGCCACATTTTGTCTCGCTTTTTTCTCATCTGTCTCGTTTTTACAAATTGGGTGAGACACGTGTCTCGGTTTGACAATTTTGCAGAGCGATCACTGTGTTTGGCTATATTCATTCAAATATTACTTATATATGCCATGAGATAATACTTATTATATATCTGGAATGTACATCATGTAATGGAATCATAATATTAATGAATGTGTGATATCTGCTCTGTATCCTTTTAATGCCACAATTAAATAGAAAATATTAGAATTCTGGTATGAAAAGTTTTAGTGCGTGCGATGAAATATTAGACCCACAAAAAGTGGTGTATCCAAAACTTTACTGAACCCCCCTCGCTCGAAATGGAATATCGTTCCATTTTTGCGAAGGGTGACAAAATATACATCATCCCTTACTTATATTTTCGTAAGATAAATATTACTTATGAGTCATAAAAATTATATGATCTATGGTGAACGTAGACCAGTAGGATTATGGATTTATTTGTCTAGAAATTTGGTTATGGCTGATGAAGTTTCTTTCACCTAATGGAAAATGTCCTGTACATATAATTCTAAGAAATTGAGTCTTAATTAAAGGGAACTGAGGGCGGGAATAAACGTTTGTCGCTAAATTTCGAGGGGTGTGGAGGCCACTTTCTAGTTATTCTTCATTTTTTGCTTGCATCTAGTATGAGTTAATGTTTTCCGATCGCAATTTAGTAACAGGGTCCGTTTTTTAAAAACGTGCATTACGTTTACATTTCTGAGAATTTCTAAATCGAACAAGTACCATATTATAGCTTATGTTTTCTACTTTCAGTATCTACAAGAATTATTTGATTACATGGCATATGAAGTAATTTATTAACATTTTACTTTTAAAAATCTGAGTAAATGAATGCCAGTCTATATAAATGGAATCGCATATTGCTGCAAATGATTTCCATCTAAATTATACATCAATACGATAATTTATAACAGAGATATGATCCAATATCTGTGACTTGTTTTTTGTCAACAACCACTACGGCGTCGATACGATGTGATTTTCTGACCATATCACATGTTTTTTCATTTTGCAAATAGGAGGAAGAAAAAAGCTAATATAATACATACCATTGCAAAGAGAAGAAAATTCTGAATAAAAACTTTATTTTTCTTACCCCTCCATAATTTATGTTAATAGGGCAGTTTTCATTGGCGCATGTCTCAAAACCAAGGCGGAACCTCCCATGACAATGCATCATTCTTAGGCTTATGTTTGCCGGATCAAACTAGATTAAGCCTTGATATCATATGTCATTTGAAAGAGGAGACAATAAGGATTAGGAAAATGAAAGCAAATCCAGACATTTGCAAAAATATCATTCCAAATAGTGAAAACATCATGCGATCAACACTTTGGTCTTGAATTGAGAGGGGGAGGGTTTCCAATTTTAGAAATTCGCAGTTGTTATTAAGTTTTACGACCCAGCACCGCGAATTCCCGATGCAAGTCAACAGGTCAAAAGGCTTGACCCTCATTACGCCGACACCGTGGCCGGGTTGCTCGCACCCACCTTCAAGACTCATCGGAACCTCCTCTTAACACTTGCTCAACACGCTTGGTGAAACCCCTGGTCCAAGCAGTCTTCTACCAAACTAGCGGCAACCTCACTCAGCTTGCCGTCATGTGATGAATCTTTCATAGCAACGTCGAGCTCCAACTTAAGGATGACACTGTCAGCTTTTGTACTTCGTCACAAGGCGCCGGTTCCTTGTTGCGGTCTACAATCAACAAAGTTCGTCTAACTTCATCATAGGGGTCCTGTCACACATGTTCGTTTTCCCGAAAGTTATCATTAAGCCTACCAGTACTTGTCTTCTGGCTCATACCACCTTGGCCGCCCCTGGACTACGAGAGTTGGAACGGTTGCACTTCTAGCCAAATGGAGGGGGCCCGCCCTTTGCTGCTAGGAGGCGACTGCCTCGTCTTCTGCTTCTGGCCGCCAGGTAGCCCTCAGCACGTTGCTTGAGCTGTCACGGCTGCGGCAATGGTGCAGCTCAATTCCTTCATGGCTGCGGGACTGGTCGCGGCACTTGTACTACCCAAAGGCATTGCAGAGGCCGGCTGACTGTCTCTGGAACAGAACACTCCTTTTGGCAGTAACAGTCGCTTCCGGGCCTTGAAACCTTGAATTTGCTGGCTGGCATCTCCAACATCCCGGACCTTGGCGGTGAACTCGTTGTGGGTGCCCCATCAATGTAGGTGTCTTGGAGGGTCTGTCCTTCCGAGCCTAACCCTCATCTGCTGAGGACCCTTAGGCAAGTTTTACACTGCCTCTAGGTATCCTTTCATCTTCTTGCCTGGAGCTCACGGAGCAGCCACCTAAGGGGATCCTTTCTCCAGTTCCGTGTCTTGAGGTCAATCCTGACGAGATGTTACCCCATGATCACCCAGGACAGGTTGGCATTGGAGAACCAACAGCCGTGATCTATCAGGCATGGGATCCCTACCAGCTGGTGGTAGCTCTCCGTCAGATCCAACTCCATCTCCTGTGTGACTGAGCGAAGGTCTTTCACATCAAACTGGAGCTGCGTTCGCTACCACTTCTGTTGCCTCTGCTGGCCTTCACTCGCACTGTCCCCGTCTCGTTGAAGGTTCCTCTGCACCAGTTGCACCTCTGTATCATGATCATCAATCAAGTGCTTCACCACATCGCACTGTGACACCATGGATCTGAGGTCTCTACCGGCACCTTGCTGCAACATGGGCAGGTAAACACTTGCCTTTGTTCAGATGAAACTGGCAGCAGTGCTCCCCTACCATCTCAAAACTTTTCCGAGCATGCTCTTACAGCATGTCTGAACAAGAGGAAAAAAGAAGAATGAGATCCAATGTGCTGCAATCAGTGACCTCGCGATGCAGCAACCCACTATCCTTGCTGTGTAATGCCTGCAGCTGCGGCAGGACCTTCTTTGGTTGATCTAGAGCTTCCCACAGCGCACAACCGGAAATGGGGCAGCGCATCCCAGCTCCCATCCAGGTGGCGTAAAGAGGCTGTATCCCCTCCATGGTCCCCGACATGGTTGCTGGGCAGCTGTGAAACTGGATTCATGATGTCTGGCCACAGCATTGGGAACCCGGTTTGTCCACCCTTGGTTACCACCCCTGCTATCCTCTCCATCAACACTTGTGAGTGTGGTCTGGGGTGCGAGTATCTAGTAAACCCTGTCCCATCCACTGTGATTGCTCCGACAAAATCTCCTCAAGTGCAACACGTCCTGTGTACGGATCACCAAAGAACCGCTGCACCTCGCCAACAGTGGGCTATCGATTTCGAAGGTGTGCAGCGGCGTCGCTCATATGGTTTGCCTGACTGCCTTCGCAGTCGCCTGCTGCATGCATCCTCTTCCTCACATGAGTATTCTGACTTGCCGGTGGCGGAGCTGTGGCGCCCGACTGACCCCCGTCTAGATTCAGCCGACAATGAGACCCCACCTTCTTCCTTTTTTGGAGCCGGGTGGTTGAGAGCTAGCTTCTCCAGCCAAGGCTTCAGCTGCCTTGACCTCCGTCGTGTCCATTGCGCCGTTGTCATTAATGCCGACCCAATACTGCCACATCTGGATCTTTGTCCCGCCAGCTACCCGCAAAAGTGCTATGCTGCTTCCTCAGCATCTGTGAGGAGGGCTACAGCCCGTCCCTGCAATCTATGGACTCTGCCAGCTGGGGGACAGCCGTCGGCGCAAGCCCCACGTCTGCCCCACTGCTACTGCTAGGAACCGTATCAGCCGCGTGGCTTCAACAGGCCCATCACGAACACTGAAAAAGGTTGCAGAAACTCCAATTCCAGCAACACTTCTATGAATCATCAAGCTACAAAATAAACTCCAAATGAAGGATCAGCTGCCAAAAACCGCCAAAACTAATATTCTATGGCTACAGATGTTGACATATACGTTGCTTCAAGAACAAGTTTATTAAAGGCTACAACTTCCAAGATGGCTATCGCAATATATACAATAAAAACATAGAATACAGTACACAGTATAAAAGTATCATATTAGCAGTGAAATATAAAAGTACAATTTATAGTTTGCAAATATGCAGACTACAACATCTCCCTTTGTTCAACTAAAAAGTGAGACAAACGCTTTCTTTTATCAAAGCTTTTTAAGATCAAATGGTATTGTTGCCCTTAACCTTATAAAACAGTCTTTCAGGCGGATTAATCGTCCTTTGAGATCTACCTAGAGCTACTGGATCTGTGGCTCTTTGTGGTGTTGTATGCAGTGACTGAACCTGTTGTTGCGTAGTTGAGTCAGGAAGGTCATCTTCAGTTATGTCTTCAATGGGTGGATCCATATCCAGTCTTCCAAACTTTTCATCTGTGGCCCTTATGTGTCTACGGTTCTGACGACAGGGGCCTGTGTGGTGTTAACTTTATGCGAGCCGAGGTTCTGGAAGTACTTCTGTAACTTGACCTGGTGTCCATCTTTTGAAGATAGGGTCTTGTACTCTGACTGATTGGTCAACAGTTAGTGGCGGAAGTTGTTTGGTGTCAGAGGGTAACAAAGAACCCTGTGAATAAAATAAGATTGGAAAAGAATTCAATTATATATTAAATGGCTCCTCCAGATGAAATAAAGCAACCGACAATGGTGAGTCTCCAAGGAATTCCAACATCTACTATTGACTGGTCATGTACATGTATTGATGAATCTTATGAAAACTTCAAGGAAACATGTGAATTGATTTTCGAAGGACCCCTCTCTGGTCTGGAAGAAAAAAGAAAGGTAAACTATCTCAAGCTATGGTGTGGGAATGAGGGCAGAGCACTCATCAAAACATGGGAATTGCCCCAAGCGGACAGTCTCAAACTAGATATATACTGGAAAAAGTTCAAAGAATATGTTAAGCCCAAAAGTAATTTCCGGGTGGATCGTTTCAAACTACGTGCATGCAAGCAAGAAGAAGGAGAAACTATTGATGCTTTTGTCAAAAGACTCGGATGATTCTTGCAGAATGCAAATACCCAGCAGACCAGCACAATGATCACCTGATTGATGCTATCATCTTTGGCGTGCAATCCGATAGAATCCAAACTAAATTACTTCCAAAAGATGAGACTCTTACAGTTGATGAAGCTATTAAAATAGCAAGAACTGAAGAAGCAACATTGCAACAATTTGAGGAATTGAGAGGTAAGCTAAAGAAGGTAGAAGTCGTGCACCGCGCAAAATCACGACATAACCGTGACAAACCCACGCGTCACACAAAAAACTGCAAAAACATATCCATACAGCAAAGTTGTGGACGGTGTGGTTTACAAACACACCAACTGAATCCTGTCCTGCCAAAGGCTCTAGGTGCTCTTCATGTCACAAAAATCGGACATTGGCGCAAATGTTGCCGATCAGTGGCAAGGCCAAAAACATTAAGAGAACCTGAAGACCAACAGAAATCACAAAACGTACACACCATGGAAGCTGACAATGAAAGTGACAGTTCTGGAGACTATGCAATGTACACCTTATCGATAAATAGCTTATCATCGACCAAGAGGCATTACTGAATGTAAAATTCTGCACAGCTGACTGCTCTCGAGAACTCTGTTGCAAAATTGATACAGGTGCAGAAGCAAATATTCTCCCACTACATGCTGTAAAGACCATA
The DNA here is from genome assembly GCA_019095985.1 of Streblospio benedicti. Classification (NCBI taxonomy): domain Eukaryota; kingdom Metazoa; phylum Annelida; class Polychaeta; order Spionida; family Spionidae; genus Streblospio; species Streblospio benedicti. The sequence continues at coordinate 7,773 of JAGTTF010000430.1, forward strand.
ATGAGTGACTTACAAAAATGCATTAACACCTTCTTTGGTAATAATCACAGCGTTGGGAGGCACACAAGTGCCACAATTGGGCACCACAAGATGTACTATAGAAAAAGATAACAAGAAGATAGATGCAGACTTCTTTGTTACAGACACACCAGGACCAGTTTATACTGGGTCTTGAGACTTCAGCATCGGTTATAGAGTTGGGGATTATGGCTGAGAGGATTAATTTTAATCCGATTACGCAATAGTTAAGAGGATTAAGCGGCTTAATTTTAAGAGGATTAAGGGATTATCTCTTAAGAGGATTAATTTTAAGAGGATTAAGGGATTATCTCAAAAGAGGATTACATTTAAGAGGATTAAGGGATTATCCTTAAGAGGATTAATTGTAGGAGGATTAAGGGATTATCTCAAAAGAGGATTAATTTTAAGCGGATTAAGGGATTATCTTTAAATGGTTTAATTTAAAGAGGATTAAGGGATTATCTACAAAGATGATTAATTTTGAGCGGATTACGGGATTATCGTTTTAAGCGGATTAAAATCTAAGAGGATTAAAGGATTAGTTGGCAGTCGGGTGCAATGAAGCTTGATGCCTGTCAATCACCGATTGGTTGTTTTCGACTCACCGATTGGTCATTTCATGCTTTATAGTATCTAACGGTTTTCGTTTAGCTTCATTCGTTGTCGTACGAGATCTGTCGCGTATTTACTTGGTGGCGATAAATGGTGTGGTGGCGAAATAGCTGTGAGAAGCTCTACCGATATCTGAATATGGTTGAATACCGTATAACTAACGTTGTCATCAAGTGTAACTTTGTCACCCAGTATAGACTCGATTTAACCACTTTAGCCAGTCAGCTGACCAATGTCGTTTACAACCCGCGACAGTTTAGCGCCCTTCGATATCGTCATAGACGTGTTGGTGGCTCTTTACTGCTGTTTGGTAATGGGTACGCTATATGCCACGGCCGAGCTTGCAGCATGTGGGAGGCCCGCAAACGCATGAGACAATACGCGCGTCTAGTGCAGAAGTGTGGCTATCCTGATTTGAGATTATGTTCGACAGAGCTCCTTACCATGACACTGGCAGCGTATTTAGGCGCCGCTCTACACCTCGAAACGGCAGTTCAGCGCATACCCAAAGCCACTTACGAGCCCGAACTTCATAACGCTTTAATGCTGAGAACGGATCATGGTCACTTTAACGTGTTCGGTAGTGGTCGGGTCATAGTGACTGGTGTGCGGAAATTTAGCCACATACACTCAGACGTCTTACCCACGCTGATTGAAATTTCGCTGGCATAAAAAGGGGCTGAAGATGATCGTACTGGTCAAGACACGATGGAGGAATATCTGGACAAAATTTACCATGACCCGACAAACCCGGCATCCTATGGCAGTGTGCAAAAACTGCGAGAGGCGGCACGAGCTGCCGGGTATGACGCGTCGTACGGTCAGGTGCGAAAATGGGCAGAGAAGAGCGAGGTGTATTCGACCACCAAGCAGCTGAGGAGGCACTTTCTGAGACCCCACACGCCATCCCCGGGCCTCGATTATTTCTGGGAGGCAGACCTCATAGATTTCACCAACGTTTCCAGTCAGAATGACGGCTACAAGTTTATCCTAATTGCCATAGATACGTTCAGTCGTTACGCATTCGCCCACGGGGTGAAGACAAAAACGCCCAACGCTGTCTTGGCTGGATTTAAGAAATTTCTCGACACGGGGCGTAGACCGCGATATAGCCTCCGCACGGATGGTGGGACAGAATTCAGAGCAGGGTTTGAGAGATATTTAACGGGTGTTGGGGTTCAACATTATATCGCGCGTTCCGACATACACGCGGCATACGCCGAGCGATTCATTAAAACGATCAGAACTAGGTTGTACAAGGCATTCCTCCACACCCAAAAACATCGCTGGATTGACATAGTGTCGGATATCGTTTCATCCTACAACGCCTCAGTGCACAGGATGACTGGTTACGCGCCCAAAAACGTGAGCCAGCGGAATGAGCCACTAGTCGCCATCAGCCAGTTAGAGATATGGAGGAAGCTACATAAACCAGCCCATAAAAGGCAGAATCGATCAGTAAAGAAGAAGAAACATCGGTACAAGCTGGGTGATACGGTTAGAGTTGGAGCTCTTAGCAGAACGTTCGGACGTCAATACGATCAGAAATTCAGTGGGGAGCTGTTTAAAGTGTCCAAGGTCTACATGAGAAACGGTTCAAAGCCAGTTTACAAGTTAGTGGATTGGGACAACGATCCTATCGAGGGGGCATTTTATGAAGAGGAGCTGACCAAATCCTCTCCACCCGCGGACGGTCTGTTTAAAGTGGAGAAAATTTTGAAGACGAGAGGTCGCGGGCGTGGAAAAGAGGTGTTTGTCTCTTGGCTTCATTACCCCAAAAAGTTCAATTCTTGGATACCGGCGAATCAGGTCGCGGACTTGAAAAAGTGAAAACGGTGATGTACATATTTGCGGACAGCGAGGTCTCGACGCGCACAGGTCTACGCACACCTCTAGACTTTGACATAGACCTTCCCAACGTAGTGAGACTAGGCGAGAAGAGTTGGTACCTAGCCATTTTAGAGACATCGATTGAGCACACCGGCGCCTTTACACGAAGAATTCATATAAGCGCTAACTGCGTAGGCTCGTCAATTTTGAACGGGCAGTGTGCGGGTCTTTTGAGAGCGATCAGTATAACGGCCAGACAGAGAGTCGGTCATTTTGTCGAACATCGCGAATACGCCAATATATACCGGATCAAGATAAACCAACCCGTACTATCAGGCATACGCGTCAGTCTGACCAGTCCCGATAACGCGTCGCTGGATAGCGTAAACAGAGTCTGCTGCGTCCTCAGCCTCACCAGTGAAGATGAGTAGCGGAGCGAGAGTAAGACCAACGGCTCAGCAGTGGACGGATCACTACGAGCACATGGCTGACGGCTCAATGGCTGGTAAAACTGTTTATACGTTAAAGTCTAAAAAGGAGTCCGAGGACAATCCCAAAGAATCCATAAAAGCGGTAACCCAGGCAGCTACATCACTCGAGCAGGCGAGAGATCAATTTGCCGAGCAGAGGTTTGAAGACGAAGTATCAGCAGTACCCAGAAGGAGGCACATCAAGAGCGCCAACAACGTCTACAGAAAGACTGCTAGACGCGTCAGTCGAAAGAGAGAGGCAATCACCGACGAGGACGACATATTCGCTTGATAATGACATCCGTACCAATCATCGACGGACACGACGAAAGGCTCGCCCTGTTCAGCCTTCCAACAACGAATTCGGGGGTCGAGCGTGTTGAGGAAGTTGTTTTCCGACCAACGTCTCAACTCACCACGCATAACTCTTGTCTGGATTTCAACATACCACCGAGTCAAAAATATATACGTCTGGACTCCATCTCCATCTACATACAGCTACAGCTCGTCGCTCGTGATGGGAGTTCTCTCGATGGTGATGAGAATGTCAGTCTCACCAACCACCCCATAGCGTCACTCTTCAATAACATGGAAGTCAGACTCAATGGCGTTGACTGTAATAAATTTGCTGCACCGTTTTACACCTACAAATCTTACCTGGACACGCTGCTCAATTTCGGTGAAGAGGCCAAAGAAACCTGGTGTGAAGCCATGCTCTTCCGAGCCGATAAGAGTGGTGAAATGGATGGAACTGTGCTCTACAGCGACGACCCTGGTGAGATCACGAGCAATGTGGGGCTCAGCTGGAGAAACGCTCGCACCGCTGGTTCAAAGATATGTGAGATTGAGGGGCGCTTAAACGCTGACATTTTCAAATGTAAGCGCTACATGCTTGGATCCGTTGGATTGGGAATAAGGCTCTGGCAGAATAGGGATCAGTTTAGGATTATGGCCGAAAATGGGGCCTCTCGAGGGTACACAGTTAGATTTGTCGATTGCGCGCTGAAAGTAGAGATGGTAACGATCGCACCGGAACTCGTTATAGCCCACGAGGCAGCGCTTGAGAAACGTGACGCTTTGTACCCATTCGAAATGTCCGACTATCGCGTGTTCAACATAGCTAAAAATGATCTAACTTGCTGCGTAGATAATTTATTTAATGGTCGAGTGCCAAAACGTTTGATATGTTTTATGGTGAGAAGCGACGCCATGAATGGCGACTACGGGCTCAACCCGTTTAACCTACATCACTATAACGCGTCTTATGTAAATCTCTCAGTTGACGGGGTTTCCATGCCATCGTCTAAACCCTGGAATCTGGATTTTAAGAACGGGCAATATACAGAAGCCTTTGTCAACTTATTCAAAACCACTAACCAGTTTGGTCACGATATCGGATGCGATATTAGCTACGGACAATTCGCCGGAGGTTACGGCATCTTCGGGTTCCCAATATCGTCTCACACGAATCTCTCAGCGGCACCTAGAGAGGGACATGTAAGGTTGGAAATCAAATTTGCTGACCCTCTACCCCATTCGGTATCCCTGGTCGCTATTGGCTCGTTTGATGCGGTGCTGAGCGTTAAAAAATCCCGACTGGTCCAGGTGGGCGTATGATGCGTCAATATTCATTCATAAAAGTTTACTATCATTCGCTGTTGTAAAAAAAAAAATTTGTATTGTTATTTTTACGTGCACCAATGTTAGTCTCGTAGTAGTAGTATTGTAAACCAAATCGTAATAAAAGTATAATAATAAAACTTATTTGTTTGTAATGTACGCGCACACAAAACTCATACACTCACATACATACAAGCATACACGCGCACACAAATGAGCATCGACCATAAGTCATAAAAGAACTAGAGAATCAGTTATCTCAAAACCTGAAAAAAAATGTCGTCCGATGTACCAATACAATTTCACACACCGGCCCTGATTACGCTTTCCGGGGTAAGCGGTGCTGGTAAAACGCATTTCACCGATAGATTAATCAGGAACGCCGATAAACTTTTTGACCAGAAGGTTGTTGCCACGATGTATTGCTACACGGCGTATCAGCCAATCTTTGCGAAAATGGAGGCAGAAATACCGAATATTAGTTTTTACAGAGGCATTCCAACGATTGAGACCATTCAAGAGTGGATTGAATCATCAGGACGTGAGGGGAGACCCCACCATCTGCTTATACTAGACGATCTACAGACTACAGCGCTAGAGTCCAAGGATGTAGCGGACATTGCTACAATTCACTCGCACCACAGCAACATTTCGTGTCTCACCGTCTACCAAAATATATTCGGTAGCGGAAAATACGCGAGAACTATCGCCCTTCAAGCCCATTACATTATCGCTATGAAAAATTTGAGGGATCTCACGCAGCTGTCCCATCTATCGAGACAGGTGTTCCCGGGTAAAGCGCAGCTCCTACCAGAAATTATGAAGCATCTGACGAAGAAATTTCAATATCCTTATCTGGTTATAGATCTAAGCCCTCACAGCTCTACAGAGTATCGGCTGCGCACCTCAATTTTTCCCGGCGAGCTCATGCGAGTGTTTTCTATGAGGGCATAAAAGAGAAAGAGATTTACGCAACTACCAGATTGTCGTCATGTCTAAACTAGTCGCGCATAATTCGTTCCTGCGCGTGTTTCTCAAGACATCGAGTTGTTCGACCCGCCAGCGCAGAGCTCTCCTGGAAAATATTCATAAAGGACAGTTGGGCGCGTTGTCAGAGATAGCTTTGAACATTCTTGGCGGCGTATTAAAGATACCCGACAGTCTCAAACCGTACCTCCGAAAAAAGGTGCGAGCGCTCAGAATTCTGGCTAGCAGGAGAGCGACGTTGACCGACAAGAAGAGGGTCTTGACTCTCGCATTCGTAGAAACTGTCTGCGAGGTTGCGAGGGATCGGATACTACACAAAGCCTAGCATGTCGCTCAAATACGTTGACGAGTTTGTCATCGTGCCCGAACAAATGTATAAACAGCTCGTTGGGCGCGTGGATGAAAAGGTGCAGGAGAAGCCGGTGGCAAAGGCCGAAAATGATGAAATCGACGATGTGTCTGAGAATGAGTGCGTAAATGACGAGAAGGAACCCGAAAGCTCTGAGTGGACTGCCGAGAGAGTGGTGGGGCACTTGCCTAAGCGTTTAACCGGTCGTGGTCGTAAATTACTACATATTCTACAGGCCGTGTTACGTTGGGATGGGAAAGGTCGCGTTATCGATGACGATAAAGGATCGGCGATAGAAGAAAGTCACATCGTTGATCTGTTGACGCATCTCTTGGCGCCATCGGAAGTCGGGCCGCCTACCGGTCACGATTACGTGGATGGTGTTGTGCGGAATACGCACATTCCTACCACACTTTTACGTAGACGACAGGTAACGAGAAGACGGACGACACCGGAAAAACCCGTGATGGATAAATGGTTGACATTCTAATCGATATTCTATTTAACGCCAGGACCAACCATAAACAGATCACTGCAAAGGTCTGCTGACCATATGTCAATCATTACCCACCAACCAATAGGCGTCTTTCACGCATGATTTAAGCCGTCACCCGCAGCGAGAATATGCGCTGTTCCGACACGTTTCCCCGTTACGCGTCACCACACATTGGTCAGCCAATAGCGGGTCATCGTTCAAACATGTATCCACGGGCACTATATAAGAAGGGTCTCAGAGCGAGATTGATCACAAATCGACGACAGCGAGGAGCGACGTACAGCCAGCAGAATGAATCTTATTCATATTAATAACACCGGCGATAACGTCGAGATAATCGGCAATACGAACAATCCAGACAGCGTCATTACAATATCGGTGGCGGCCTGGGAGAAGCTAGTCGCCTACCGTCAAGAGATCTCTGAGCACGTGCGGTCCAAGACTGAACATTCCTGGATTTTGCAAGATGGTTCGGAAGAAATCAGAGCGAGCGTGTCGTGTTACAGCGGTATGGTATTCGTGCACATTAGAAGGTGGTTCGATGGTCGCCCGACGCGACGCGGCACAGCAACAGCCAACTGGCGCTGGCTGGAGAGTCACCTCACCACAGGCGTCGAGAGCTCTTTAGGTCGTCACGTCTTTCAAGAGATGATGAAGGAGGAAGTCCGACTAGCGGTCATGCAAAAGTGTGAGGGGTGTGAAAAAGATCGTCCTTCGCAAACCGACCACGATTGCTTGATGAACGGTGGCGATCTGGCTGAGCAGGCTCTCGAGACGGCCGACATCCTACCGCAGAAGTTTATACTGAAACTCGCCGAGGCAGCAGTGCGTGAGGGCGTTATCCTGGAGAGACCTCACGACACGTTTAAACATGTCAAGCGGTCGTACATGGACGTCATCAAGACGGAGATAAGGCTGTCATACGACTATTGATTTGGAACTGTTATGTGACGTATTATTGGATTTTTGTAATAATTTCAACTTGTGTACTCGTCAGACTCTGTAGTGATACGAAATGGTTCTATAAGAATACTGTTATGTGGCTTATTGTGGGGGATTTTTGTAATAATTTCAACTTGTGTACTCGTCAGACTCTGTAGTGATATGAAATGGTTCTATAAGAATACTGTTTTGTGACTTATTGTGGGAGATTTTTGTAATAACTTCAACTTGTGCACTCGTCATACTCTGTAGTGATACGAAATGGTTCTATAAGAATAAAAATGTGGGCAAATACAGTCTTTCTGTTTTCTTTATGATGAGATTAGTCGTAGACCACTCTGAATTTTGTTTAGTCAAAATACTTTTGAAAAACTTTTCACAAATTCTAAAAGACAGCATTAAAGCTATCAGATTTTATATACAATTATAATTATTTCTGATCAGTTTTGTGGAGTGAAATTGTCACACGGATTTTATTTTTGACAGTCTGGTCAAAATTTCAAAATACTTTTGAAATTTTTTTCACAAATTCTAAAAGACAGCATTAAAGCTATCAGATTTTATATACAATTATAATTATTTCTGATCAATTTTGTGGAGTGAAAATGTCACACAGATTTTATTTTTGACAAGCTGGTCAAAATTTCAAAATACTTTTGAATTTTTTTTTCATAAATTCTAAAAGCCAGCATTAAAGCTATCAGATTTTATATGCGATTATAATTATTTCTGATCAATTTTGTGGAGTGAAAATGTCACACGGATTTTATTTTTGACAAGCTGGTCGATTTTTTTTTTTTTTTTTTTATTAATTTTTTTTTTTAAATTTTTCTTTTTACACCAAATTTCATAGATATTATCAATATTTTTAAAGTAGCGGATAGGTGTGACATTTTCACCTGACAATTTAGTTTAGTGCTGGGTAGTGCTTTATTAAAAAAAAACATGATTTAGTCATCAGCAATCTTTTATTCTCCAACTCTTAACGCATAGCAGTTTCTTGACATATAATTATATCACAGAATGAAAACAAAACAAGAAACATTGTGAATGCTATAAAGCAATACAAAACACAAAAAACGTACAAAATACATGATCTTAAAACTCTTATCCTCTCATTGCTTTTATTAGGATCAAGTCTGAGAACTGTCTTAACTTAACGCTACACTGCAAAAGAAAAATGAACAAGCAATATCATAAATAATACAATAAAT
>JAGTTF010000431.1:0-14546 GCA_019095985.1 Streblospio benedicti
TAAATCAACAGGGGACAAAAAAATGGAAGGCAAATAAGAAACCTGTAAAAGCCAAAAAATTTTTAATAAAAAATTTTTCTAAGAACATACAAAAAGATGAAAATCAAAAGAATTTAAATTCCCCAAAGCAAAAACCCACTTTCTTTTTGTTTTTATTTTTGGGGGGGAATCTTTATCATATATTATAGTAGGGAATCAACTAGATTAAAATAAAAATCGGGGCCCCATCTCCCAAAAGACTAGGTTGTGAAATCAGAAAAGATTGTTGTAAAAATGGTTAAAAATCCACTTTGAAAATGGGCCTGCCATTCTTCAAAGGGAGTGGGTCACAAAACGTAGTTTTTTTAAAATGTAAAATCCACGGGGAATCGGCTGGCATTGTTTGAAAAAAGGAGTGAAGCAGTTTAAAGGAACTGTAAAAAAAGCCTTTTTACCCCATTTTCCCCCTACCACGAGGGAAAAGGTTGAAAAATATCCAGGGAGGCCCCATGACCAGAAGCTTTTTTTATCCTCCAACCACTGACATACCCAGTTTTTTGGAGCACCCTTCTAGAAAATAAAATAAAATAATGTAAATTGATATATTCAATGCTTGGGAATATAGATATTGATGCACTATTGCAAGAAGGCTGGTTGACACGAGGACCGAAGAGTGGCAGCATGACAAGGACTAAAAGATTTGCTTGTAGTGTTGCAAAGTCTATGCTAGTTGTCAATGACTGTGCGGAAGAAATATAAAAAAACATCACAGATTACATCAGGTTCACAAGAAATGTGAGCGTTATGTTAAACGATATTGTTCTTGTTGGGGAGGATCGCCGTTCATTAGTCCCTAACCTGAACGGGAAAATCTTATGAATGCTCATGATAATTGAAACGTTAATAACCGGATAGTGTTGATGATTTATTATTGGAATATTATATTTGTTAATATTTGTTGAAATGTTATGCCTTAATGGTATATTGATTATTTGTTGTATTAATGGAGCTTTTCATGTTGGCGCGTAGAACATACATGTGTTTGTTGTCTATGTTATGAGCGTACTGTACTATTCGAGGTGATTTGTTTTGCAATAAATGTGAATTTAGGACAACATATCTTGACTTTAGATTATGGGTTTATTATAAACATTTGTTTAGCATACGATTTCCTACAAAATGAGCTGTCTTGCAAAGATGATACAATTTACTGTTGACAGTTTCGGAAACTACTGTTACCATTTTCAAAACGTCTCTGTGTATGTCAAGGTCACTCAGCACGACCTCCGATGCGAAAATTTTGTTGAAAAGCACGAGATCTAGAGAAGTGTGAAAAAAGTTTAGCGCGCCATCGGAATCATCTCGTATTTTCACTCACATGTAAAGTAGGGTGGGCCAAATGTTCCAGATTTTTATGTTCTTCTGGATTTGGGTTACCATAGACCTAAAACTTATTTTTGTAAAATATTTTTGAAAAATTGCAATGGGAAATTCTCCCCTGCGGCACCTAAACCCCCGGCCCTAGGGGGGTTCTTAAGTAAAAATTCAATTTCATCTTATCATCTTGCAAGATAGCTCATTTTGTAGGAAATTGTATGCTAAACAAATGTTTACAATAAATATATAAGCTAAAACTGAAGGATCACAGTCAAATTCAATGATTAAGTAGTAATATAGGACCTTTACACTGGCAATGCGACCTTACAGTGCGCTTTATACAACAAGCTGTCCGAAAAGCTTAATCATGTGGACTAACAAGATAATACTAGTCTAGTTTTCTAAGCCATCAAAGTCTATGTAATAAGGATATTAATAAAATCAATAAAACATAAAAAATGACTTTAAAGCTTAACATAATTAAATACTGCATTTTGCATGGTTTGAAGTACTGCCAAGGTTTTGTCTTACTGAGCAATAAAATTAAGAGAAAATTTGGGATAACTTTGTGGGGACGAGTAAGGATAATTGTCCATGGACACACTTACCAACAAACAAAGTGGTCCTTCAAAGGTACAGCGGTCTCAGGAATGGTAGTGCTACATCTGGATTGAGAGATTCCAAATCAGAATTTGTGGAAGCAATATGGGTAGAGTTAGAAAAATTATGGGCATTAGCTCACATTCCAACCATAGTATCTAAAAATGGAAAAAAAATCTGTCCCTCGTCAATTGGTTTGAGAGAGTATTGCCCATTCCTATTATTTGTTTGATTCTGAGGATTCTCAAAGACTGCTTGATACCAGGAAAAAACTGAACACCCGGCTTGACATTGCCCCAAGCAATGTTCTTGAAAAATGAGGAGTCGGATTAACAGAGATAACTGGAAGAAGGACTATGAATTTTATAAAAAATCAACAAGAATATCCACAAACCCTCGTCATGGAAGGCATTGATAAGAAACATTCTATGGTAAAGGTTCGGCGAGAAAAATGAATGAAATCTAAAGAACAGTGGACAGAAAAGAATGGGACAGCAGCAAATCAAGAAGACCGTGATACAACAGACAAACAAAACAGACTTTTCAAGTAAGAATATATTCTAATGCACATCATATCATTATATTCATAGTATGAAAATCACACATAGTATATTGAATTCACCAAAGTCTGTTAATCATTTACCATCTTTACAATTTGCATTTCTAGGTTTTGGTGGTGGGATATCATTGATAGCGATGATAGTGATGATAGTGATGGAGATACAACTGAAGATGCTGAAGATGAAAATGATTGGGCTGGCCAACCATCAATACCAAAAAGACGTAGGCTGTCCAAGAAATCAGATAAGATTGTTGTAAATATGGATTTAAAATCCATCTTTGAAAATACAGCAGCTGCAGCATTGCGTGTCAAAGTGAGTGCAGCAGCTCATCTAGAACTGTTGAGTTCTTTTATCAACAACTGTGCCAGTACCACGATGGAATCAGTGACTGGTTCATTGACTACAAGCAAAAGACAGAGAATGAAGCAGATTAAGGCAACTGCTAAGAAAAGCAACTTTTCTAGTCCACTTTTCCCTACTGTGCACTTTGATGGGAAGGTTGTTAAATATCTTTCAGGAGAAGCCCATGACCATGAAGCTATATGCTTATCTGCTCCAACACAGCTAGCACATACCCAGTTTCTTGGAGCACCTCTTCTAGAACCACCTACTGGGCAAAATACAGCTAATGTAACAATTGATATATTCAATGCTTGGAATATAGATATTGATGCACTATTTGCAAGAGGCTGGTTGACACGAGGACCCGAAGAGTGGCAGCATGACAAGGACTAAAGATTTGCTTGTAGTGTTGCAAAGTCTATGCTAGTTGTCAATGACTGTGCGGAAAGAAATATAAAAAAACATCACAGATTACATCAGGTTCACAAGAAATGTGAACGTTATGTTAGACGATATTGTTCTTGTTGGGGAGGATCGCCGTTCATTAGTCCCTAACCTGAACCGGGAAAATCTTATGAATGCTCATGATAATTGAAACGTTCATAACTTCAGATAGTGTTGATGATTTATTATTGGAATATTATATTTGTTAATATTTGTTGAAATGTTATGCCTTCGTAATGGTATATTGATGATTTGTTGTATTAATGGAGCTTTTTCATGTTGGCGCGTAGAACATACATGTGTTTGTTGTCTATGTTATGAGCGTACTGTACTATTCGAGGTGATTTGTTTTGCAATAAATGTGAATTAAGGACAACATATCTTGACTTTAGATTATAGGTTTATTATAAACATTTGTTTAGCATACGATTTCCTACAAAATGAGCTGTCTTGCAAGATGATACAATGAAATTGAATTTTCACTTATGAACCTCCCTAGGGCTGGAGGTTTAGGTGCCGCGTGGGCAAATTTCCCATTGGAATTTTTCAAAAATATTTTACAAAAATAAGTTTTAGGTCTATGGAAACCCAAATCCAGAAGAGCATAAAAATCCGAAACAAAAGTCAAAAATCTTGAAAAAATGGCCCACCCTAATGTAAAGATGAAAATGTTATTCCACCCAGTCTCAGGATTAAGTGTCCAGTTCATTCGGGGAATGCCAGGAGGATAGTAGAGAGAGCTAGGAAAGGACTATTAAATGAGAGAATTAGGGAAAACAACAGGAGCATAGACTATTTGAAAAAGACCATCGAGGATAAAAAGGAGGCATTGTTAGTTTTGCTGCCGGAAAAAGATGACCTCACACAAGTGCACGAAATCACCGGGCGGTCACGTGAGTTTGTGTATAAACAAACAAAATGGCGACGCACAGAGAAGTTAGATCGACTTTGCAACAAGAAAAAGGTGCTGGAATGTAACAGTGACGTGGATTTGTCTGGTACATTGCTGAAGAAATTTGTGAAAAACATATCGGATAAGCAGCTGACTCTAGAACAAACCAAGGTATTAGCGAAAGGACTGAATTTCGCCATTTCACCGGACAAAATTCCAGTGGAGGAGTTCGTAGTGGCCGCTGAGAAAGCATGTGATTATTGACTGATTTCAGTGAAAAAGACCAGATGAGAGCAGAAATCACAGGTTTCTGAAGAAAGTTCGACCTCCCCCATCCAATATATCCAAGAGTGAGAGAAGAGCATTAATAGAGCTTTGAAAATGTCGTGAGATTACTATTTTACCAGCGGATAAGGGCAAGGCCACTGTGGAATGAATGTGTCTGACTATGAGGATAAGGTTACTGAAATGTTAAGTGACGCTATGAAAAATTAAAATAAAGACCCCACCCAATCTTACAAAAAGAAACTCATAGCAATTTTAACAAGATTCAAAGAAGACAAAATTACAGAAACTCAATATAGACATTTATATCCTACATCAGAGACCGTCCCCAGAATGTACTGTACTCCCAAGATCCACAAAGAAGGAAACCCACTATGTACTATAGTTGATTATACTGGTTCGATAGGATACAACAGCTCAAGAGCCTTAGCGGATCTTCTAGGCCCGATGGTAGGACTGACACAACACCATGTGAAGAACTCTAAAGACTCGGCCAAAACGATGAGTACCATAATGATTCAGGATGATGAAGTGTTTGCTTCCCACGATGTAGTGTCGCTATTTACAAACATGCCCATAGACCGAGCATTAGACATCATCTGTGACAGACTCTGTAAGGATACAACATTGAAAAAAAGAACACGTTTGACACCAAATGATGTTATGGAACTATGCGAGTTCATTTTGACCACCACATATTTTCAGTTCAGAGGCACTATCTACCAACAAAAGTTTGGCACAGCTATGGGAAGTCCAGTGTCACCCATTGTCGCGAACCTGTTTATGGAGTGGCTGGAACAAGAAGCTATTGCCACTTCACCAATCACATGCGGACCGCAGTTGTGGAAAAGATCCGAGATTTATGTATTGGAAAAGGTCAAAGAAGGGAAAACACAGAACTTGACTGACCATCTCAATACAGTAGATACCACAGGAAGCATCAAATTCACCCATGAAGAGGAGAAAGATGGCACCATTCCGTTCCTAGACACTTTGATAGTTAGGAAAGCAGATAGTACTGTGAAACTACTTGTATATAGAAAAAAGACCCACACAGACCAGTACCTACATTTCTTCAGTACGCTTGATCTCGCGAGTGGTTATTGGCAGGTTTCCATGGACCCGGAAGATGTGGAAAAGACAGCTTTCGTGACACATCGTGGCTTCTTTTAGTGGACCGTGATGCCCTTCGACCTCTGCAACGCGCCAGCGACTTTTTGTCGCCTCATGGAGATCGTACTCGCTGACATCATGTGGAGCCAATGCCTTGTGTATCTCGACAACATCCTCGCCTTTGGGCAGGATCTCGGGGTCATGTTGCTGAACCTCTGCGCGGTCTTCGAGCGACTACGACAAGCGAACTTGAAACTGAAGCCCAGTAAATGCACGCTGTTCGCAACTAGTGTGGAATACTTGGGGCACAAAGTGGACATCGATGGGATTCGTCCCAGTCGCAGCAAAATTCAGGCTCTACACGACTGGGCGGTGCCAAAGAATCTGAGCAAAACGCGAACGTATCTGGTATTTACTGGGTACTACCGTCATTTCATTCCAAATTACAGTGAGTGGGCTCGCCCACTGACGGAGTTGACCAAGAAAGGGGTGTCGTTTAGATGGACCCCGGAGCAACAGGAAGCTTTTGAGAAGATTAAAGAATTTCTGGAGAAGCTACCGCTTCTCTACTATCCGAAACCAGACACCACATTCCATTTTAAAGTGGATGCGAGTCTGTTTGCCATCGGCAGGACACCGGAGCAGGAACAAGACTGGCGGTTTGTTCCGCTCGGCTTCGCCTCAATGATGCTGTGTAAGAGTCGCCAGGCCTACTGTGCCACTAAGTGCGAATTTTATGCAGTTGTGTTCTTCATTCGATACTTCCGAGACATCACCGGGGGCACATTGGTCGTCATATGGACTGACCATGCAGCACTCACATCGGTCCAGCAGCATCATCAATCCGACAACATGTATATGCGGTGGATTGTTGAGATTGTCTGGTACAAGCCATGGGAAACACATCCTGTCGCGAGGAAACTCAACGTGGTTGCCGACACCTTGTCGCGCAAGCGAGAGAACTACCCCGAGCTGAAAGAGGCATTTTGTAAACGCAAACCGTGCGACTTAGGGGAATGCCCCGATTGCTTGTTTCACAAGAGAAAGATGGAGAAATGTCAGGACACCGACTCAGACCACTCCGAAGAAAACCAGGAGGGCATCGCCTCCTGCGTCAACACCTCGCGGGTCAACACAGTTGCGCTGCCCGAACCCAAATGGGAATTTGAGGCGCGCGACGTTGATTCCGATGACGACGATGAAGAGCCTGAATTGGTGGATGGGGTAGATTTTAACGTTTATCTCACCTGCCGACTTTTCGACTTGCCGAACCGCACCCACCTGGACCTTCGTCTCGTAGAGGTGGAGGATGCTATCCTGTTGGCGCGCGAGAATACCGCGGTGCGAAGGTCAGCGCTACTGGCTGAGAAACGTCGCGGGGCAGCCCCCGCACCACGACCATTGGTATGCGGGGAGGAGTCCAATGAAGAAGAGGCAGAAGAAACAGCGCTGAGCCTGCCTTTAGTGGGCCAGTCTGTCAACGACGCTGAAAATCAGTGCCAGCAAGTGCTGAGTCACTTCTCTGCGGAGGAGTGGTGCGAGGCACAATGGAGCGACCAGTGTATCCAACGTATCGCCGAATCGAAGGCAAAGTGGGGAAACGACTGTGACGTCACTGCCCTTCGGTGCGAGACGCCGGAGGTGCAAATGTACGGACGCTGGTGGAGGGACATCTACAGGGGAAAGAATGGCATGGCATGTGGCGCCTCCGTAAAACACTACTCGCCAAGCGGACCCCCGAAGAAAAGCTGCAACTACCTCTCATAATTACCTTAGTAATTGCTATAAACCAATAAATCTAGTTGTTGTACTTCTCATCACTGGACTTCAATTGCATGAAATGTAAGTGACCCAGTCCTATTATTGGGAAAACAATCATAATAGAAATACAGTCTACCCACCATGCTGGAAACTCGGTCCTAACTGTAAATAAATAAAAAAAGACAAGCCAATAACAATCTCTCATATCTTACTTTATTCATCAAATCATGTTGAGTCTTCTGTTAAACTTGTTAATGCTTCAACTTCGAATTCAATAGTTGCGAGATATTCTAGTTTTACAGTACTTACAATGATCAAACCCACATTAAATCTAAAATCATTTACACGATGGTAAAGTACATTGTTTTCTGAATTTAAGCATGCGCTTCCTATCCCCCAGCACATACGTAAGCTCTACGCTCAAATAATATCAGGTTCTTGCCGTTATCCGGTGACTCTCTCCTTCTGCAGTTCTCTTTCGTTGGTGAGATCCCTCCTAGATTTACACAGCTGGCAAGCTGACACTAAGGAGGAGGTTCACCTGGTGACAGTGTGATAGGCTTGGATGCTTGCCACTCTGCCTGACAGTGGTATGGTAGGCTGGGATGTCCATCATTTTGTCTAATCGCAGTAGAACAGGCTAGAATGCCTGCCATTCTGCCTCACAGTGGTAGGATAGGCTGGGATGCCTATCCGTCTGTCTAACCGTAGTTAAGTAGGCTGGGATGTCTACCACTCTGGACTTTCATTGACACAAAGGGTTTTGAGTCACTTTTGATCTTGCACGTAAAAAGGTCACCATCTTATCCAGATCTCTGGTATCATTTTTAGTTACTGCTTCATTATTGCCGGATCTCCTCCTGGAGGAGTCCAACAGCGAACCAGCAGGCTTCCCTGACTGTATTTTCTTTTCGCCACATTACAGGAAGAGTAGCTCTTCACCTGCTGGTTCCACCACATCTGCATCCACTCAGTGGACCTAAAGTTGGAACCTCATTCACTTTCACCTCCAACTCTGAGATCCAGTCATTCTCTCCATCTGAGCACTGACCCATAAATAGTCTCCACACTTAGCAGCAACCTAATTGAATGTTCGGGCAATATATCACCATCATCATATCACTTCATCCGGCTGGACCAGACACATCTTGCTGAGCATGCAACTCAACATTAGGTCCCACACCCTATAGACTTCCCAATAGACCTTGCAGTGACCTTAATAGCATAAATTACACATAATAACATGTTCTTCGGATAAAAAAGTGGGGGCTCTAGCCATAGGGGCAGTGTGGGGCAGTTCTCCCACAATGTCCATTACTTTATGAAGAAGATATGGAGGTGGGTCCGGATGTAGAAGCCGGACACCAACAGAAGAGCAAGAGCGGTAGCGCGGTCGAGGATTGGCACCGCCGACCTAGGAGGTTGCGTTTTCATTGCTGGGCACTCGGCTGGCCCCTAGACAACATGCCAAAAATGAAAGCCAATGGGAAGCCTTAGGCCTAGAGAACCAGCTGGGTTGCAGTGCCTATGCCAGTGTGCTATCCATGAAAGCCTTTACCCTGAAGATCATCAGGAAGGATTATTGGCATTATATGGAAGCAATTGTTTGTAGTCATGATGCTGAAAAAGAAAATCCATTCACAGGAAAGAAATTCTGGAAGTTCATAAAACACTAATGGCAAGACCATCATGGTGTAGCCCCACAAAAGAAGGAAAGGAATCATGTTGATGATTCGGTTGGAAAAGCCAGCATTCCTAATGAACAATTCCAGTCAGTGTTCTCCTCTAGAAACCTGAAGCTCCTTTGCATCAAAGCCAGCAACTTTTTGAAGATGACTGGTGACCCTATCACAATACCTCAGATGCCTCGTATTGAGATAACTTGGAAAGGAGTGTCTGCAGAAGCTCAATCCACACAAAGCTCCCCTCGCAGACATACTGAAACCAATAGGGCTCAACGAAGTAGCTGACACCATAGCACCAGTAATAATGAGAATATTCTGAGCTTCACTCAAACAAGGCAAGGCTCCTGACTGAAACGAAAGTCAGTGATGTATACCTGTAAAGCTATTTGAAAGGCTGTGGACTCAAACTCACGATTTACCGTTCATACCAGACCAGTCTATATGTGTGGAGACGGCTGTGCTACCTGTTGCACCAACCTTTTCTTCGCCTATCTAGTGACTTCACAGGCTGCCTGTATCTTTATTGCACAACAGCCACTGAGACTATATATAGCCTTAGTAGCCTTGCCGCCTCGATACACTATACACCACTGAATTTGCGTCATGTACGTTCTAACCAATGCAGGATGCATTGTGTGTCTCTGGCTCACTTTCTTAACAGACTCCGCCAACTCCCTTCTCCTCTACAACCAGCCACACGGCCGATGACGAGCTCACTTTCACAACAGCCTCTTAGCTGCATTCGGGTACTATATTCAAGCTATTCCCAATGGATCCAGGCACCTCCCGGAGTCGCCTTCAACTCGCCACTGGCTGCTTGGAGAGAGAGATAGGAAGTTCTTTACTTCGTCAAAGTGCCACAGATACATGGGGACCAGACCAGGAACTCTCCCGGCGAGAGTACATTCCATAGCCAACTTAAATTGACCAAGTGACCCGGAAGAATCCCGGATCTAACTTTCCCATCATCCAGATCACACATACCCAGCTATCTTAGTTCGAGATTACCCAGGCGGTAGCTCCCGCCCCACTATCTTGTATACAGGGCCAGCCCACTGGGCTAATGAACAATTTCACAGGGAACTACCCGGTGCCTTCACTGAAGCACCCGGGTCCGTGGCCTTTCACCAATTGAAACGAAAGTCAGTGACGTATACCTGTAAAGGTATTTGAAAGGCCGTGGACTCAAAGTCACGATCTGCCGTTCATACCAGACCAGTCTGTATTGAGGCGGCTGTGCTACCTGTTGCCCCAACCTTTGCTACGTCTATCTAGTGACTTCACAGGCTGCCTGTGTCTCTATTGTGCAACAGCCACTGAGACTAAATATAGCCTAAGTAGCCTTGCAGAATCGATACACTATACACCACTGAATTTGCGTCGGGTACGGTATAACCAATGCAGGATGCATTGTGTGTCTCTGGCCGACTTTCTTTAGACTGCCCTCTAAAGAAAGGCCCTTGTAAACCCGGATTTTAATAAGGTGAAACATATATGGCTGTTAATTACTGACGAGTGTCGCTGACATGCATATTGTGCAAACAGATGGAGCACATCATTGCTAGCAGCCTGATGAATCACCTGAACGCTAATAAGTAAAAAACCAAATGAATAATGGAACTGCTTACAAGACCATAGTCCAGCCAACCTTAGAGTAATGCTCCAGATTCTAAGACCCCAACAGTCAACAGCAAGCAAGAAATCTGGTGCAAGTGTATCGCAGAGCAGCGAGATGTGTGATTGGGAGGTTTCATTATACATCCTCGGTTAGTAACATAATCAGTGATCTTGGATGGCCCAGCGAGGGGTTGTCAGTTGCCTCACGATGATGTTCAAAATGACGAAGGGTCTTGTTGACACCCATTGGATACTATGTAAGCTTCCAAAGAAATGATGTCCATCTCAGCCCGTTACAGCTAGAACCAACTTGTTGTAGTATGATATATTGTTATTGGTTGTTATTGATTGTCCTAATATGATAGAATATTGTGGAAGGTTTAAGAAATGCATTCTGGAAGTTCTAGATTGTACTATCCTGATAGTATACAAAGCAGCAGCCACACATCTGTTCAGTTCAGTTATAGTTCAATGTTAGTTCAAGTTACGTCCAATTAGAAGTTAATCAATGTTATATGTTATCTACATACATCAATAAAGAATATATTTATGCAACACATCTGGCTGTTTAATGTACTGATAGTGATTATACACGCTGTACCCACAAAAACTATTACAGAATTTCATTGTTTCCAAGCACAGTCTCTGACTGGAACAGCTTGCCCAGAGAAATTCTTCAAGCCCAAACAGTAGCAGCCTTTAAGAAAGGGTTACGGCCTTGAGTCATAGTGTACCATACTAATTCCTATATTCCACTACTACTTTTATCCTGAACTTATTAACATCCGTTATCTGTTGTCTTTTTACCTAACTAACCTTGCCTTACTATTATATGTTTACACTCTTGCACACAACACAGCCTATTAACATCTTATAGACGGCAGGCCTGAAAATCTGAAATCTGAAATCTGAAAGCCGTCAAATGCAATTTGTGATCAGAAGGGAAATGCATGATTAGACTAGACTAAACTAAACAGAAAACTTTAAGTTCATTCATTAACTAGACTTAAACTATCTTGCTAATTTGTTGATTAGATTAATCAATTAAAATTTGGTCCAACTCTGGTTTGTATTTCATCTCAAATTTGAACATTTGGCTTGTCTCATTTTGTCAGGTCACACAGCCAGTTTGCGATTCTCATTTGAGAACGTTAACCCATATATACGATATTTTAGTAGAAACATGTCACTACACGAATGCCTTTTGCACACAGAAAAAAACCTTGCAATGTTATGATGTGGTTCACTTCCAATAATGGTTGAACTTGGCAGGAGACAAAAGGTCCCATTGGGAGAGAGGTTATGTACATTATGCAATAATGATATAGAAGATGAAGTTCACTTGCTCCTTCAATGTCCTATATATGATGATCTCAGACAGAATGTGATAGGTCTGTTAAATCCAGACCTATGTTTTAAAGATCAGTTTTGTTCATTGGTGACCAATACAAATATACAGGCGGTTTTAGGGAAATTAGTTTTTAGTATTATGCAAAGGCGTTCAGGTCTACTAAATATTTAATGTAAACTTGGTTTGATAAGATTTTATTTTCATTACAGTCAAATGTTTAATATGCTTTATATGTTTTACTCAAATTTGTATTTTAACATAAATGTATTTTAATGTAATGTCTTATAGGCCAGATATGGCCGGGCAACATATATTAATGCTTTTTATATGAATTATAATAATTTATATGTTGCATGACATTATGAAATAAACAAACTAACTATACGACTTTATCATGTAACACTGCTAGCAATAAAACAATTACATTCAACATTTAAATTCAACATTGCCAATCAGTACCCGTTATAATGTTATCAGTACCTGTTATAATGTTATGGATAATGGTGCCATTGGCCAATGCTGTGGATCCCATAGATATAGCATCTGTAGCTGGTTTGAAGCATATTGTATATTCTCTCAGTGACATGCCCTCTGGAAAAACAAGATTATTATTACTAGCTTATACAAATTTACATTACATTCACTTAACCATAATCAGTACATAAGGGAGGACAGAAAAAGCAGGATCACAGACAAAAACGTCCTTTTATGTATTTGTCAGCTCGTATCTTGCCATCTTGCCATTATCAAGAGTGAAAATATTTCTACATAAGGCCTAATACAAAGGAAATTTTATTTGGGATTGCATGGACCCCAGTCAAGATGAGTACAGAATACGAAGGGTTATTCGATAATTTGACCAATTAAAATATGTATATGTTAAAATACAACTCCTTTTTTGCTAGTATAGCATAAGATATCAACACAAACACCCGGAACTAATAGCAACAGCATTTCTGTTGATATTATATGATTTAGTAATATATTGTAAAGATATTTGCAAAGGTCTATCAAAATCAATCCCTGCAGAAATTATTTATACCAAGTTTTGTAAAGACATTTCAATTGATAAAATATATGTACTTGGACACGAGAACATTATGTCAGGAAACAACTTATGCATGTTGCAGTTATGGAATAGGTTAATTAAGTTACCTAATTATAGATTGACAAAAAGCACCTCTACTGTAGACTATGAAAGATCTTCCGTTAATAAAAATTGTTGTAGTGACATAAAAACAGTGTTTGAAAAATTAGATTGGGTTGACATTTTCCGTGGTAAATTACGGTTATCCTGAACACGTTGTGGACATTTTGTGCAGTTTCTAATATTGCATTATCAATCGTTCGTTTTGCCATTTTTCAGTGGATATTTACTACAGTCCTGTTGTTAAAATGATAAATAAAAGATATACCATGTCATGGTCGAGTTTCTATTGGATTAAAAAGCCAAAATGCTCATATAACAAAAAAGCCTGATGACCGTAATGACCCAGCAAGGAGAAATATTGATAAGCGTAATGACAAAAACTGATACCCGAAATGATTATGTTTGCATTGTACACATAAATAATAAAAATTTTATATTCGGATTTTCAAATAAAAAAATCTCTATATATAAAGGAAGAGGCGAATTTTTGTGTCACAAAGGGCTTTTTAACCACAAGACGTACACACTCCAAATTATGTATGTACAATCAGGAAAACTTGGTGGTCGTTACAATGTCACACATCACATATCAGGCCTACCAAACCGTCTGCTAAGCTTACTTGGATGTTTTCGCTACTTCTTAATGCAATTATTATTTTTTCAATTGCCATACATGTATCAAATCCTCAGATCAAAACAACCTAGTGTTTGCATTTAAGGGGACTGTGAACTCTTTTTTTAGAATTTTTTTAACTTTTGATTTTCTCACTCATTATTGCTTCAATTCTTACAAATTACACCTTATTTTGTAGATAATTATCTAATCTAATGACACAACATGTTTTGAATTGTATAGATTGATGAAAAAAAATTATAAAAATGTAAATGTAAATGTAAATGTGGTTGTTTATAGTCGCAATTCACTGTTATTCACTGTTATCGTGCTCTAGCGACTTTACATATTTACTGTGGTTTGGTATTTATTCATCAACTCCCTGACAACGCAGCGTCCCAGCTTATATAGCATTGGCTAGACTGGATTGGTAGCGCTGTGCTAGGCGAGCGGTGTATGCGAGACTCCAGCAGTAAGTGCTGGAGGCTCGTATGCTGCTCGCATGCTACCCCGTCTTACGAAAAAAAAACTAGTTTTTTTTTGTTGTTTTGTTTGCCTTATTAATTTTGAGTCTAGTGAGCCAATAAGTGGGAGGAGCGTTGTCAGCTTTGGATACATAGATAGCATATAATGTACAGCATACATAAAAGCAATCGTTAGATATATACATAGAATGTAGAGATATTGGTTACAATCAAATAATAATAATAATAATAATAATAATAATAATAATAATAATAATAATAATAATAATAATAATTAAAAAATAATAAA
>JAGTTF010000432.1:0-13401 GCA_019095985.1 Streblospio benedicti
GTATGCATAACTTGTTATAAAAGCTTAGTATGCTGTCAGTGACAAAACAATACACATTTGACTCCCAAACATATATCTTTCTATTTACTTCCCTTATAAAGATTTAGTAGACGGCAATCCTGCTTCATCTGATATGGCCTTTTGATAATCTCTGCACTGCTGGCTTTCCTACGTTGATGATTTGTTTCTTGTAAAAGCGTTGAGCACACCTGCATATGCTTCTGGGCATGCGCATTCACGTGGCCCAGCTTGATGAATGGGGGATAACAGACAATACACCCTGTAGTAGTAGACACTCCCACAAATTGGCCCCAAACATAATATTAAATTATATTTTAAAATATACGTAAATACAGTGCAATCCATGTAACTCGGAAAAATGCCCCCTTTGAAGGCGTTGTCCAGGCATCGTGGTTCAGTGGTAGAATACTCACCTGCCACGGCGGCGGGTTCGATTCCCGGCCGATGCAGTTTTGTACTGTGTGAATAGCATCTTGACTAGATGCACAAAACTTTGAGGATGCAGTCGTGCAGACCCTGTGTGTGTAAAGATCGTTGTACACTGCACTGCACTTCATCAGGGGCAAAACTGTCATGCATCAGCCGGGAGTCAAACCCGAATCGACTGCTTGGAAGGCAACCATGCTAACCGTTACACCACTAACGCTGAACAAACCCCTCAGTAACTTGCATCAACACCGGCAATTAGGGCTTTGAAACCCCAATTTAATAAATTTCATGGGTCTATAACAGTGAACACACATTTGGCAAGGTCCATAACCAGAAAACTTGCAGTAAAACCAAGAAAAACAGCTACGAATACCCCCCATCCCATCAATTCTATAGATCTACAATGCTGAACACACATTTCAGGGGCTCCAAAACCCCAAACTCGCATCAAAAACCAATAAATTTAATGGACCTATGGATCTTCAGACGATCTACATGAAATCCTTCCACGAATAACGTAAGATCGTACCTTTTTAATCACCAGTACATTTAATGGACCCATGGATCTTCAAACGATCTACATGAAATCCTGCCACGAATAACGTAGGATCGTACCATTTAAATCACCAATACATTTAATGGACCCATGGATCTTCAGACGATCTACATGAAATCCTGCCACCAATAACGTATGAACGTACCTTTTAAACCACCAATAAATTTAATGGATCTATGGATCTTCAGACGATTTAGTGAAATCCTGCCACGAATAACGTAAGAACGTATATTTTTTAGTTACGTTTAACGTGGCCTGTACTGGAAACCAGAAATAACGACTGATCCATGCTTGATAGAGGATAGATCCATTAAACCCAAGCGTCAGGCGTAAGGTCATGTACGACGAGACGTACGTTTAACGTTTTCGTACGTTGTATACCTGGAAATCTTACATTGTGGTCACTCAGATATATGTATTTCAACAGGGAGACAGGCTATATGAATGATGTACCTGTAAATTAGCGATTATTGTATGATTGATTGATATCATGCCTTGATAATCTGCACTGCTGGCTCCTACGTTGATGACTGTTTCTTGTAAAAGCGTTGAGCACACCCGCATATGCTTCTGGTCATGTGCATTCATGTGACCCTACTTTGTTTCTGAACGGGGGATAACAGACAATACACCCTGTAGTAGTATAGTAGTAGACACTCACAACAATTGTCCCCAAACCATAAGGTATTAAATTATATTTTTAAAATATAGTATATTTTTTTAATATACGTAAACTAGATGACCACCCACTGCACAGCAGCAATATGCGGATAGTCTACTAGACAACAAAACCAACCTACATTAACAGCAATATGCAGAGGATAGTCTACTAGACAACAAAACCACCCTACGTTAACAGCAATATGCATCAGAGGATAGCCTGCTGGACGACAAAACCACCCTATTTTAGGAGATTTATACTCGGGAATATCATGCCTTCCAGTGATAGATCGGCGGTCTTATTTAAAATAATCACGCGTCAAGAGCACAATTAATTAGCAGTCCATCGCCTTAACCACTCGGCCACCTCGTCTATGTCGGGCTCGGCAGCGAGGCTATAGCAGGAAGCTGCCATTTAGGGCATTCTAGTGTCTGGATCCGCTTCCAGACGGTCTGAGCGTCATTTTTTAGCCATATTCACGTGCCTGTTACACTCACACGCTTCTCTGCGTGGTCACCTTGCAAAAATTCTTGCATTGGCTCCGTGGCGCAATGGATAGCGCTGTCGGACTTCTAGTTAGTTGAAGGTATTCGGGAGGCTGTGGGTTGAGTCCCACCAGAGTTGGTGAATTCTTTTTTGAAAAATGTATGACTGGGCACGTGACCCTACTAATTCAGATGATACGAATACAACATGGCCATTTTACAGAATGCTTCCAATGTAATACATGCAAATATCATCCATGGTGCAGAGGGGGATGGGTTGTTTGGGGGGGGGGGGGATGCTAGTATACACTTAAGTTAGTACACTAGACATAAATACACATTTGACTCCCAAACATATACTTTCTATTTACTTCCCTTATAAGGATTAGTAGAAGGCTAATCCCTGCTTCATCTGGATATGGCCTTTGATAATCTGCACTGCTGGCTCCTACGTTGATGACTGTTTCTTATAAAAGCGTGAGCACACCTGCATATGCCTCATGGGCATGTGCATTCATGTGACCCAGCTTTGATGCTGAATGGGGGATAATAGACACTACACCCTGTAGTAGTAGACACTCCCACAAATTGTCCCCAAACCATAAGGTATTAAATTATATTTCAAAATATACGTAAATACAGTGCAATCCATGTAATTCTGAAAAATGTCCCCTTTGAAGAAGGCGTTGTCCAGGCATCGGTGGTTCAGTGGTAGAATGCTTGCCTGCCAGCGGGCGGGTTCGATTCCCGGCCGATGCAGTTTTACTGTGTGAATAGCATCTTGACTAGATGCACAAAACTTTGAGGATGCAGTCGTACAGGCCTTTGTGTGTTGTACACCCCACTGCACTTCATCGGGGCAAAACTGTCATGTATCCGCTGGGAGTCGGACGGGATCGACTGCTAGGAAGGCAACCATGCTAACGTTACACCACTAACGCTGAACACACGTTTAAGGAGTTCCAAATCCCTCAGTAAATTGCATCAAAACCGACAATTGGGGCTTGGAAACCCCCAATTTAATCAATTTCATGGATCTATAACAGTGAACACACATTTGGCAAGGTCCATAACCACAAAACTCACAGTAAAACCAAGAAAAACAGCTATGAATACCCCAATCCAATCAATTCTATTGATCTACAATGCTGAACACACATTTCAGGAGCTCCCAAACCCCCAAACTCGCATCAAAACCAAGAAAAAAGCAGGGAAATCACCAATCATCAATAAATTTAATGGACTATGGATCTTCAGAAGATCTACATGAAATCGAGCCACGAATAACGTAATATCGTACCTTTTAAATCACAAATACATTTAATGGACCCATGAATTTTCAGACGATCTACATGAAATCCTGCCACCAATAACGTAAGAACGTACCTTTTAAACTACCAATAAATTTTAGTGAAATTAGTGAAATCCTGCCAAGGATAGCGTAAGAACGTATATTTTTTGTTACGTTTAACGTGTCTATATAGCCTGGCCTGGAAACCAGAAAATAACGACTGATCCATGCTTGATAGAGGATAGATCCATTAAACCCAAGCGTCAAACGTAAGGTCATGTACAAAGAACGTAAGAAACGTACGTTTTAACATTTTTCGTAGGTTGTATACCTGGAAATCTTACATTGTGGTCACTCAGATATATGTATTTCAACAGGAGACAGGCTATATGAATGATGGACGTGTAAATTAGCGATTATGTATGATTGATTGATATCATGCCTGGATTATCTGCACTGCTGGCTCTACGTTGATGACTGTTTCTTGTAAGCGTTGAGCACACCCGCATATGCTTCTGGTCATGTGCATTCTTGTGACCCAACTTTGATGCTGAATGGGGGATAACAGACAATACACCCTGTAGTAGTAGACACTCCCAAAAAATTGTCCCCCAAACCATAAGGTATTAAATTATATTTTAAAATATACGTAAACTAGATGACCACCCACTGCACTGCAATATGCGGATAGTCTACTAGACAACAAAACCAACCTTACATTAACAGCAATATGCACCAGAGGATAGTCTACTAGACAACAAAACCACCCTACGTTAACAGCAATATGTATCAGAGGATAGCCTGCTGGACGACAAAACCACCCTATTTTAAGCAGACTTATACTGGGAATATCATGCATTCCAGTGATAGATCGGCGGTCTTATTTTAAAAATCACGCGTCCAGAGCACAATGGATTAGCAGTCCATCGCCTTAACCACTCAGCCACCTCGTCTATGTCGGGCTGGGGGCCGAGGGCTACCACATGAAGCTGCCATTTAGGGCATTCTAGTGTCTGGATCCACTTCCAGACCGTATGGAGCGTCATTTTTTACCCATATTCACGTGCCTGTTGCACTCACACGCGTCTCTGCATGGTTACCTTGCACAATTCGTGCATTAGATCCATGGCGCAATGGATAGCGCTTATCGGACTTCTAGTTAGTTGAAGGTATTCGGAGGCTGTGGGTTCGAGTCAATCAGAGTCGGTGAATTCTTTTGAAAAATGTAGGACTGGGCACGTGATCCTATTAATCAGATGATAAGAATAAGAATATTCTACTCGGCGATCTTACTCTGAGTACAGTCAAAACATACGTCAGTTATGCTTCACCACACAACATAGCCATTTTACAGAATGCTTCCAATGGAATACATGCAAATATCATCCATGGTGCAGAGGGGGAGGGGTTGTTTGTGTTGGGGGTGGGGTGGGGATGCTACACTTAAGTTAGTACACTAGACATAATTATGTACTGCTGGCAGTGACAAAACACTACACATTGGACTCCCAAGCATATATATTCTATTTACTTCCATGATAAGGATTAGTAGACTGGCTAATCCCTGCTTCATCTGGATATGGCCTTTGATAATCTGCACTGCTGGCTCCTACGTTGATGACTGTTTTCTTTGTAAAAGCGTTGAGCACACCTGCATGCTTCTGGGCATGTGCCATGTGACAGCTTTGATGCTGAATGGGGGATAACAGACAATACACCTGTAGTAGTAGACACTCCCACAAATTGTCCAAACCATAAGGTATTAAATTATATTTTAAAATATACGTAAATACAGGCAATCCATGTAACTGAAAAAATGCCTTCCTTTGAAGACGTTGTCCAAGCATAGGTGGTTCAGTGGTAGAATGCTCACCTGCCACGGGCGCCTGCCCGGATTCCCGGCCGATGCAGTATTGTACTGTGTGTGAATAGCATCTGACTAGATGCACAAAACTTTAAGGATGCAGTCGTACAGATCTTGTGTGTGTAAGATCGTTGTACTTCAATCCGAACAAATGTCATGCAGTCAGGGAGTCGAACCCGGATCGACTGCTTGAAGTGTGTGTGTGCTAACCGTGTGTAACGCTGAACACACGTTCAAGGAGGTACAAACGCATCAGGCACTTGCATCAAAAACCGGCAATTATGGCTTTGAAAACCCCAATTTCATCAATTTCATGGATCAATAGTGAACACACATTTGGCAAAGGTCCATTACCACAAAACTCATACTGCCAAAAAAAAAGCAACTATGAAAACCCCAAAACAATCAATTCTATGGATCTACAATGCTGAATACACATTTCAGAAGGTCCAAAACCCCCAAAACTCGCATCAAAACCAATAAAAAAAACTGGGAAATCACCAATCACCAATAAATTTAATGGACCTATGGATCTTCCACCCGATCTACATGAAATCCTGCCACGAATAACGTAAGATCTTACCTTTAAATCACCAGTACATTTAATGGACCTATGGATCTTCAGGACGATCTACATGAAATCCTGCCACGAATAACATAAGAACGTTCCTTTTAAATCACCAATACATTTAATGGACCCATGGATCTTCAGACGATCTACATGAAATCCTGCCACGAATAACGGCCAGAACGTATATTTTAGAAGTTACGTTTAATCAGGTCTATATAACCATGGCCACCTGGAAAACCAGAAAATAACGACTGATCAATTTAGTAGGGTTATAGTTGAGTTTTAACATGCATGGTACTGGTCCAAACCTTCAGAACCAAGTAGGCTCCATCAGAGATTTACTACTTGGCCTGGGCGCCCCATCGAACCCGACCTCTGGATCACCTCTGGGTCAACTGCTTATATTAGCGACTAGCCAACAGAACCAACGCTATACCAACTACGCCACATCCACAAGGCTAAAAACCCTTTTCCTTCAATGACGTGATACCCAATTACTAGCTCTGATGTCAGGTCTTACGTCCAACGTATGTCCATCATGGTTACAGTATCTCCTTTATAGTACTGAGTAGATTTTGGGATATTGTTGTGGAGACGCATGCTTTGATGAAATCCTGTAGAGGGTTATAACGTGAGAACGTACATTTTGGTAATTTTTAGTACATTTTTAACCAAGTAGGCTCCATCAGACGTTTTACTAAATGGCCTGGGCGAATAACGTAAGAACGTACCTTTCAAATCATAATAAATTTGTGGACCTATGGATCTTTTGCCAGGAATAACGTAAGAACATTACGCTTGGTTACGACTAACGTGTCTATAGCAGGAAACCAGAAAATCCTGTGATAACGACTTGATCCATGCCCGTGAAGGGGATAAATCCATTCAAAACAGGCGCCAAACGTAGAGGTCATGTACGAAGAAGAACGTAAAAGAAACATTTGGATGCCTGGAAATCACTTACATTGTGACGTCACTCAGATATCGTATTCCAACAGGAGAAACGCAATATGAATGAATGAAAGTGTAAATTGCGATTTTAACCTATATTTTCTGGTGCTCTTTTCATTTTAAAAAATGTAATGACACAATTGAACACTGTTTGACTATGTGCACAATAGTTTGACCAGATATTTATGTTTATTTTCAGAAAAAATGGTCTAAGCGTGCACTAAATGTCTGCCGCGTGCTCTGTGATTGTATGACTGATTGATATTATGCCTGGAACGAATTGCACTTACCTCCAGCAGCACTTCCAACTGTTGTACAGCACGGAGCACCCGATGCTGACGTAATCTTTACATCACAGGAGACAGTGGCACTGGCCAGCCCATTGGTAACTGGCCCCCTCCAGTGAGGACACACGTCAATGACAGCTGGATTCAACCTACTCACAGTACTCACGACGTGGTCACATTATTTAGGACGTACACCATCATATCTATACCGTGTGTGATCAGCCGTTACACTCAAAACTCTACCCACTGCACAGCAATATGCGGATAGTCTACTAGACAACAAAACCAGCCTACGTTAACAGCAATATGCATCAGAGGATAGTCTGCTGGATGACAAAACCATCCTATTTGAAGCAGACTTATACTCGGGAATATCATGCATTCCAGCGATAGATCGGCCTGGGACGAGGATGGGATTCAACACACGCGTGCTGAGCACAATGGATTAGCAGTCCATCGCCTTAACCACTCGGCTACCTCGTCTATGTCGGGCTTAGCGCGAGGGCTACAGCAGGAAGCTGCAATTTAGGCCTTTCTAGTGTCTGGATCCACTTCCAGACGGTCTGGAGCGTAATTTTTAGCCATATTCACGTGCCTGTTACACTCACACGCTTCTCTGCATGGTCACCTTGCAAAATTCGTGCCTTGGCTTCGTGGCACAATGGATAGCGCGTCGGACTTCTAGTTAGTGGAAGGTATTCAGAGACTGTGGGTTCAAGTCAGTGAATTCTTTGAAAAATGTATAACAGACGATTTAGTGAAATCCTGCCACAAAGTGGAAGGTATTCGGACTCAATGTGAATTCTTTGAAAATTGTTTGACTGGGCACGTGACCCTACTTAATCCAAATGATAAGAATAAGAATAATCTACTCGTGGGCATCTTACTCTGAGTACAGTCAAAACATACGTCAGTTATGCTTTACCACACAACATAGCCATTTTACAGAATGCTTCCAATGGAATACATGCAAATATCATCCATGGTGCAGAGGGGGGAGGGGTTGTTTGGGGGTGGGTGGGGTGGGGATGCTAGTATACACTTAAGTTAGTACACTAGACATAATTATGTACTGCTGTCAGTGACAAAACAATACACATTTGACTCCCAAACATATACTTTCTATTTACTTCCCTTATAAGGATTTGGAGACGGCTAATCACTGCTTCATCTGGATATGGCCTTTGATAGTATGCACTGCTGGCTCCTACGTTGATGACTGTTTCTTGTAAATGAGTTGAGCATGCCTGGATATGCTTCTGGGCATGTGCATTCATGTGACCCAGCTTTGATGCTGAATGGGGGATAACAGACAATACACCTTGTAGTAGACACTCCCACAAATTGTCCCCAAATCATAAGGTATTAAATTATATTTTAGAATATACGTAAATACAGTGCAATCCATGTAACTCGGAAAAATGCACCCTTTGAAGACATTGTCCAGGCATCGGTGGTTCAGTGGTAGAATGCTCGCCTGCCAAGCGGGCGGCCCGGGTTCGATTCCCGGCCCATGCAGTTTTGTACTGTGTGAATAGCATCTTGACTAGATGCACAAAACTTTGAGGATGCAGTCGTTCAGACTTTGTGTGTGTAAGGTCGTTGTACACGCCACTGCACTTCATGGGGGCAAAACTATCATGCGTCAGCCGGAAGTCGAACCCGGATCGACTGCTTGGAAGGCAACCATGCTAACCATTACACCACTAACGCTGAACACACGTTTAAGAGAGGTCCAAACCCCTCAGCAACTTGCATCGAAACCGGCAATTAGGGACTTGAAACCCCCAATTTAATCAATTTCATGGATCTATAACAGTGAACACACATTTGGCAAGGTCCATAACCACAAAACTCGCAGTAAAAATAAAGAAATACAGCTATACAAAAAAAACAATCCAAACGATTCTATGGATCTACAATGCTGAGCACACATTTCAGGAGGTCCAAAACCCCAAAACTCGCATCAAAACCAAGAAAAAGAGCTTGGATATCACCAATCACCAATAAATTTAATGGACCTATGGATCTTCAGACGATCTACATGAAATCCTGCCACGAAAAACGTAAGATCGTACCTTTTTAATCACCAGTACATTTAAGGGACCTATGGATCTTCAGACGATCTACATGAAATCCTGCCACGAATAACGTAAGATCGTACCTTTTAAATCACCAGTACATTCAATGGACCTATGGATCTGCAGACGATCTACATGAAATCCTGCCACGAATAACGTAAGAACGTACGTTTTAAACCACCAATGAATTTAATGGATCTATGGATCTTCAGACGATTTAGTGAAATCCTGCCACGAATAACGTAAGAAAGTATATTTTAAGTTACGTTTAACGTGTCTATATAGCCTGGCCACCTGGAAACCAGAAAATAACGACTGATCCATGCTTGATAGAGGATAGATCCATTAAACCCAAGCGCCAAACGTAAGGTCATGTACGAAGAACGTAAGAAACGTACGTTTTAACGTTTTGGTACGTTGTATACCTGGAAATCTTACATTGTGGTCACTCAGATATATATGTATTTCAACAGGAGACAGGCTATATGAATGATGAAATTGTAAATTAGCGATACTTAGCCTATTTTTGGTGCTCTTTTCAGTTAAAAAATGTAATGACACAATTGCTACACTGTTTGACTATGTGTACACAAAGTTTGACCAGGATATTTATGTTTATTTTCAGAAAAAATGGTCAAAACGTGCACCAAATGTCTGTCGTGTTCGGTTATTGAGAGACAGTGGCACTGGCCAGCCCTCCACTGAGGCCACAGATCAATGACAACTGGATTCAACCTCACAGTACTCACGACATGATCACATTATTTAGGACATACACCATAATATCTATACCGTGTGTGAACAGCCGTCACACTCAACACTCTACCCACTGCACAGCAATATGCGGATAGTCTACTAGACAAGAAAACCAACCTCCATTAACGGCAATATGCATCAGAGGATAGTCTACTAGACAATAAAACCAGCCTACGTTAACAGCTATATGCATCAGAGGATAGATTGCTGGACGATAAAACCACCCTATTTTAAGTAGACTTATACTCGGGAATATCATGCATTCCAGTGATAGGTCGGCCTGCGACGAGGATGGGATTCGAACCCACGGGTGCAGAGCACAATGGATTAGCAGTCCATCGGATTAACCTATCGGCTACCTCGTCTATGTCGGGCCGGGCGCGAGGGCTACAGCAGGAAGCTGCCATTTAGGCCATTCTAGTGTCTGGATCCACTTCCAGACGGGCTGGAGCGTCATTTTTAGCCATATTCACGTATCTGTTACACTCACACGCTTCTCTGCATGGTCATCTTGCAAAATTCGTGCCTTGGCTTCGTGGTGCAATGGATAGCGCGACGGGCTTCTAGTTAGTTGAAGGTATTCAGAGACTGTGGGTTCAAGTCAGTGAATTCTTTGAAAAATGTATAACAGACGATTTAGTGAAATCCTGCCACAAATAACGTAAGAACTATATTTTAAGTTACGTTTAACGTGTCTATATAGCCTGGCTACCTGGAAACCAGAAAATAACGACTGATCCATGATTGATAGAGGATAGATCCATTAAACCCAAGCGCCAAACGTAAGGTCATGTACGAAGAACGTAAGAAACGTACGTTTTAACGTTTTTCGTACGTTGTATACCTGGAAATCTTACATTGTGGTCACTCAGATATATGTATTTCAACAGGAGACAGGCTATATGAATGATGAAAGTGTAAATTAGCGATTTTTAACCTATTTTTGGAGCTCTTTTCAGTTTAAAAATGTAATGACACAATTGCTACACTGTTTGACTATGTATACACAAAGTTTGACCAGGATATTTATGTTTATTTTCAGAAAAAAAAATTGTCTAAACGCACACCAAATGTCTGCCCCGTGATCGGTTATTGTATGATTGATTGATATCATGCCTGAAACGAATTGCACTTACCTGCAGCAGCACTTCCAACTGTTGTACAGCACGGAGCACCTGATGTAGTGGAACAGATAACCCAACAATCGTTCATTTGATGATACAAGCACCAAATTTGGCTCAAATGTTGTTTTCATGTCCAAGTTTAAGAAAAATGTGCTAGCCACGTAAAATTCCAATATGGCGGCGTAGTTGTTACATCACAGGAGACAGTGGCACTGGCCAGCCCAGTGGTAACTGGCCTCCAGTGAGGCCACAGATCAATGACTACTAGATTCAACCTCACAGTACTCACGACGTGGTCACATTATTTAGGACGTACACCATCATATCTATACCGTGTGTGATCAGCCGTTACACTCAACACTCTACCCACTGCACAGCAATATGCATGACGGGATAGTCTACTAGACAACAAAACCAAGCCTCCATTAACGGCAATATGCATCAGAGGGTAGCCTGCTGGACGACAAAACCACCCTATTTTAAGCAGACTTATACTCGGGAGTATCATGCATTCCAGTGATAGGTCGGCAGTCCATCGCATTAACCAATCGGCCACCTCGTCTATGTCGGGCTGGGCGCGAGGGCTACAGCAGTAACCTGCCATTTAGGGCATTCTAGTGTCTGGATCCGCTTCCAGACGGTCTGGAGCGATATTTTTAGCCATATTCACGTGCCTGTTACACTCACACGCTTCTCAGCATGGTCACCTTGACAAATTCGTGCCTTGGCTCTGTGGCGCAATGGATAGCGCGTCGGACTTCAAGTTAGTTGAAGGTATTCTCGGTGAATTCTTTGAAAAATGTATGGCTGGGCACGTGACCCTACTAATTCAGATGATAAGAATAAGAATAATCTACTCGTGCGCATCTTACTCTGAGTACAGTCAAAACATACGTCAGTTATGCTTCACCACACAACATAGCCATTTTACAGAATGCTTCCACTGGAATACATGCAAATATCACCCATGGTGCAGAGGGGGGAGGGGTTGTTTGTGTGGGGTGGGGGGGGGGATGCTAGTATACACTTAGGTTAGTACACTAGTCATAATTATGTACTGCTGTCAGTGACAAAACAATACACATTTGACTCCCAAAGATATACTTTCTATTTACTTTCCTTATAAGGATTAGAAGATACATCTGGATATGGCCTTTGATAATCTGCACTGCTGGCTCCTACGTTGATGACTGTTTTCTGTAAAAGCATTGAGCACACCTGCATATGCTTCTGGGCATGTGCATTCATGTGTCCCAGCTTTGATGCTGAATGGGGGGGGGGGGTAACAGACAATACACCCTGTAGTAGTAGGCACTCCCACAAATTGTCCCCAAACCATAAGGTATTATATTATATTTTAAAATATATGAAAAAAAATATATGAAAAAATGAGAAATCATTACTTTTGAACTATTTAACACAGAATAACTAGTAATACCACTTTTTCTATAGTTTTTTCAATCAGCAGTTAATTCATCGCAATATCAGAGCTACAGGGCAATGCCTGATAAGGCCCCGGTGCATACCCTGCCATTGGACCTCTTCAGGTCACAGACATATACTTTAACAAACACCTCAATGATAAAGACGTGGAGGAATTCTTGAAGGCACACCCGGTCCCTGGACTGGACAGCCTGCAGGTCCCTCAATTGGATAGTGGCATCCTTAAACAGGTGTGCCCCAGACAGCAGGGAGAAATATCATATGCCTAGTTAGAAGCCTCCTGCCTCTTATGGACTCCACCATGAAATGAGTGCAAACCAAGATAGTGCATGCAATGGGGCAGTTGGCCACCTTGTGGTCCTCCTTGTGGATGGCCATCGACGCTGCCTGGTGGGAGCTGAGGCATTTTGAAGTGCAGTTAACTCTTACTGAAATAGCCATAACCATGGTGGGCCAGGCCTCACAGATCATCACCTATGCGAGATATGGTGAGGTGAGTATTGTGCTTGGGTTGAAGGATTTAGCCACTAATGCTTTAGCAGACCACCGAGTAGCCCTCCCTAAGGGTGGTGAAGTCCTTTTTGAGCAAGACTTTCAGGACCTCATGCAGTAAGAAGTATCGAGTGTGGACGATATTGCCCAACTCATAGAGCATAGAAGCACAGAATCACACTCCCCCGCCCCCCTACCAGAAGCAGAGGCCAGAAGAAGGAGCCCTTTCAAAAAGCTAAGTGCCAAAAGTGGGGGCTCCACATGCTGCTGGTCTTGATTCACGGTGGAAAAGCCGGAAAAACACAACAATACAAGGTATGTTAGCGTTGCTCCCATTTCCCTTCTATCCCTAAGTATTCCAAAGGAAAGCACACCGGTGACACTAGGCT
>JAGTTF010000432.1:19018-52469 GCA_019095985.1 Streblospio benedicti
CCATATTGAATTTCACTTCAGCTGCATTTTTCTTAAACTTAGACATCTAAAACAACATTTGAGCCAAATTTGGTGCTTGTATCATCAAATGAACGATTGTTTGGGTTATCTGCTCCACTACATCATGTGCTCCGGCTGTACAACAGTTGGAAGTGCTGCTGCAGGTAAGTGCAATTCGTTTCAGGAGGCATAACAACTGTGTAACTGTGAAACTGGCATAATACCAATCAATCATATACAATAACCGGCGCACAGGGCAGACATTTGGTGTAATTTAGACCATTTCTTTTCTGAAAATAAACATAAATATCCTGGTCAAACTTTGTGTACACATAGTCAAACTGTGTAGCAATTGTGTCATTACATTTTAAACTGAAAAGAGCACCAAAAATAGGTTAAAATCGCTAATTTACAATTTCATCATTTATATAGCCTGTCTCCTGTTGAAATGCATATATCTGAGTGACCACAATGTAAGATTTCCGGGTATACAGCGTACGAAAAAACGTTAAACGTACGTTTCTTTTCTTCGTATTACGACCTTACGTCTGGCGCTTGGGTTTAATGGATCTATCCCCTATCAAGCATGGATCAGTCGTTATTTTCTGGTTTCCAGGTGGCCAGGCTATATAGACACGTTAAACGTAACTTAAAATATACGTTCTTACGTGATTCGTGCCAGGGGTTCACTAAATCGTTAGTTCAAGGCAACACAGACCAACGTACAGCGAGCTGTATGTTGGTCTGGTAGCACACCGTTGTAGACTTTGCTCGACACGCTGACCACCGATTCGAATCACCCGACTTAATAACGTCAATTGGAGTCCATATCCAGGTATTATAAATGATCCCATGCCATTTTTGATTACCATCTATTTCATTAGAAACATTGTTTACGCACGGACAATACACGTATATACTGAATTGCCTAGAATTCAAAACATCAGTAAAATATCTAACTTGTTTACAATAATGTTAATGGCTGCAGGCTTCAGGGAATACAGGACGACCAGCGTAAAACGTGCAGCGTTCAACGTGTCCATTAAAACGTCAACCCTCCAAACAGTAACACCGCACTTCTCTGAACGTCTTACATGCTGTTTTGAACGTAGATAACCAATGTTGTGCGTTTCAGGTTGTAGGCACTAAAATGACCTCTGAACTATGTCACATGATACCGTCGGCCAATCAGCTGCTATGCCAACTTTCTGGTATATAAATAGTCTCGCAATACAGCCACCGTACAGATTAAGCTGTACGTTGGATACACCGACTTTGCTCGATACGTTGACCACCGATTCGAATCTTCCCGGCTTAATAACGTCAATTGGAGTCCATATCCAGGTATTATAAATGATCCCATGCCATTTTGATTACCATCTATTTCATTAGACACATTGTTTACGCACGGACAATACACGTATATACTAAATTGCCTAGAATTCAAAACATCAGTAAAATATCTAACTTGTTTACAATAATGTTAATGGCTGCTGGGCTTCAGGGAATACAGGACGACCAGCGTAAAACGTGCAGCGTTCAACGTGTCCATTAAAACGTCAACCCTCCAAACAGTAACGTGGGCCGCACTTCTCTGAACGTCTTACATGCTGTTTTGAACGTAGATAACCAATGTTGTGCGTTTTATATGTTGTAGGCACTAAAATGACCTCTGAACTATGTCACATGATACAGTCGGCCAATCAGCTGCTATACCAACTTTCTGGTATATAAACAGACAAACATTAACACTGTTTGAATCCAGTCTCACTTGATCGAGCCACCACGTGGCCCCGTCAAAGTGAGGCTGGCTGGTCGAGTCTAGTATATAAACAGACAAACATTAACACTGTTTGAATCCAGTCTCACATGATCGAGCCACCACGTGGCCCCGTCAAAGTGAGGCTGGCTGGTCGAGTCTAGTATATAAACAGACAAACATTAACACTGTTTGAATCCAGTCTCACTTGATCGAGCCACCACGTTTTCCCCGTCAAAGTGAGGCTGGCTGGTCGAGTCTACTAAATTGTCTGAAGATCCATAGGTCCATTAAATGTATTGGTGATTTGAAAGGTACGTTCTTACGTTATTCGTGGCAGGATTTCATGTAGATCGTCTGAAGATCCATAGGTCCATTAAACTATTGGTGATTTAAAAGGTACGATCTTACGTTATTCGTGGCAGGATTTCATGTAGATCGTCTGAAGATCCATAGGTCCATTAAATTGATTGGTGATTGGTGATTTCCCAGCTAGTCAGGGTGCCAAAGCAGATATTTTAGCCTAACCGCGACTCGGTTGATAAAGTTTTTTTTTATGATTGATTTTACATCCTTGGGACCTCATTATTGCATATCTGGCGGATATCAAGCGTGTATCCTTGAGGCTTTTGAGAAATTCAAGATGGCGTCCAAGATGGCTGCCACGCAATCAGAAATCATAATTTTTGAACTATTAGACACAGAATAGAAAGTAATACCTTTTTTTCAATAGTCTTTGACATCAGCAGCTAATTTCTGATGTTGTTTTTATGATCTGAGGTCACAGATCCAAAATGGCCACTAAGATGGCCGCCATATAATGAGAAATCATAACTTCTGAAATATTTAACGTAAAATAGAAAGTAATACCATTTTCTCAATAGTAATTAGACCAGCAGTTCATTCCAAATATTTTTTCATGATTTGAGGTCACAGATCCAAGATGGCCGCCTCTCAATGAGAATTCGTTACTTTTGAACTATTTGATGTTGGACTGTGGCTACCATCTTTTCCACCATTTAATTGGAATTCAAAATTCAAAAGTTTAGCTAAACTGAGTTTCAAATATTTTTGTATTATATGAACCTCTTCAGGAGAAAAAACTAAGTTTAGCGTAACTTTTGAATTTTGAATTTCAATTAATGGTGGAAAAAACGGTAGCCACAGCATGAGAAGAGCCACCTACAAACAAATGATTAATCTTAGTAATTTATGTGATGTGGAATATCAAGTAATACAACTTTCTAAATATTTTTTGTACATCAGCATTCTAAAACATTAAGGTGTCATGATGGATTGACTCCATTCTGTTTGCTGGCAGCGTTTCTGGGTAAAGGGCCATAATTTCCAGCTGTTTGTAGTCTGGCGGTGCAACGCTCATTGGGACCGTTTGCACCCTGAGGACCAGGATTTCTTTGTCCTGAGATCCTGTCAGGAATAACTTTTTGTGGTTCACAATAAACCCAATTGCCTCGAGCATGAGACAGTGTGCGGCCTTCCTGATGAGGCCGGATTGGATTCTGGTTCATTAGGAGTAAGTTGTCCATGTAGATGACCAGATGCATCCCTACCCTGTGCAAGAAGCTCACTACCAGTTTGAGCAGCTTGGTGGACGCATGGCACTGATGCCAGTCCAAAGGGAAGGCAAGTGAACTCTTATATTGTTGCCACTGAAACCGTAAGAATTTCCTGTGCGCTTCGTGGATTAGAATGCACTACTAGGCGTCCTTCAAGTCGACTTTCATGAAGAAGGTCCCTTTCATGAGCATGTTTTTCACTAAGGACATGCCGTCTACATTGAAATAGGCATACTTTACCACTTGCTTCGGGTCATTGAGGTTGAAGATCGGCCTGGAGGAGCAGTTATTTTTTGGACACAAGAAGATGTGCACCATTAACTGGTCTGGATCATCCGACACCAGGGGCAAGGCCTGCTTGTCCAGAACTGTGGATATCATGAGCACTTTGTCAGGGTTGAAGTGTGGATTGAAGCTATTTGATCGCGGTGGCTGGCCCATGCATGGCATTCAGTATGCGGCCACAATGCTTAGCACTTCTGGGTTAGCTACAGTTTTTGCAGTGCCAGAGCTGTGCACCCCTCCACTAGATCCAGTGGGAACTGGACGGCCTAGAGGTTAAGGGTGTCCAGTTCTGGCAGGGGTTCCCCTGCAGGGAAGAAGAGCACGAAGCTCTAGCACTTCCTTTGCAAGGATAGAACTTGTACAGGGTCAGTTACGTCAAAGGAGGGGCTGGGTCAAGGGGTTTTACCACTTCCCGTAAGGTAGGAGACCAGCCTAGTGTCACCGGTGTGCTTTCCTTTGGAATACTTAGGGATAGAAGGGGAAATGGGAGCAACGCTAACATACCTTGTATTGTTGTGTTTTCCGGCTTTTCCACCACCGTAACCAAGACCAGCGTGTGGAGCCCCACACTGGCACTTAGCTTTTTGAAAGGGCTCCTTCTTCTGGCCTCTGCTTCTGGTAGGGGGGCGGGGGAGTGTGATTCTGTGCTTCTATGCTCTATGAGTTGGGCAATATCGTCCACACTCGATACTTCTTACTGCATGAGGTCCTGAAAGTCTTGCTCAAAAAGGACTTCACCACCCTTAGGGAGGGCTACTCGGTGGTCTGCTAAAGCATTAGTGGCTAAATCCTTCAACCCAAGCACAATACTCACCTCACCATATCTCGCATAGGTGATGATCTGTGAGGCCTGGCCCACCATGGTTATGGCTATTTCAGTAAGAGTTAACTGCACTTCAAAATGCCTCAGCTCCCACCAGGCAGCGTCGATGGCCATCCACAAGGAGGACCACAAGGTGGCCAACTGCCCCATTGCATGCACTATCTTGGTTTGCACTCATTTCATGGTGGAGTCCATAAGAGGCAGGAGGCTTCTAACTAGGCATATGATATTTCTCCCTGCTGTCTGGGGCACACCTGTTTAAGGATGCCACTATCCAATTGAGGGACCTGCAGGCTGTCCAGTCCAGGGACCGGGTGTGCCTTCAAGAATTCCTCCACGTCTTTATCATTGAGGTGTTTGTTAAAGTATATGTCTGTGACCTGAAGAGGTCCAATGGCAGGGTATGCACCGGGGCCTTATCAGGCATTGCCCTGTAGCTCTGATATTGTGATGAATTAACTGCTGATTGAAAAAACTATAGAAAAAGTGGTATTACTAGTTATTCTGTGTTAAATAGTTCAAAAAGTAGTGATTTCTCATTGCGTGGCGGCCATCTTTGTGGCCATCTTGGATCTGTAACCTCAGATCATAAAATCAACATCAGAAATTGATTGCTGGTGTAACAAACTATAGGAAAAAGTGGTATTATTTGCTATTCTAAGACAAAAAGTTCAAAAGTTATGACTTCTCATTAAATGGCGGCCATCTTGGATCTGTGATCTCAGATCATAAAAACATCAGACAGGAACTGCTGATGTAACAAATTATAGAAAAAGTGGTATTTTTTGCTATTCTACATCAAATGGTTCAAAGTTATGATTTCTCATTGAGTGGCAGCCATCTTGGTGGCCATCTTGGATCTGTGACCTCAGATCATAAAAACAACATGGGAAATGAACTACTGATGTAAAAAATTACTGAAAAAGTGGTATTACTTGCCATTCTGTGTTAAATAGTTCAAAAGTTATGATTTCTAATTGTGTGGCAGCCATCTTGGACGCCATCTTGAATTTCTCAAAAGCCTCAAGGATGCACGCTTGATATCCACCAGATATGCAATAGTGAGGTCCCAAGGATGTAAAATCAATCATAAAAAAAACTTTATCGACCGAGTCGCGGTTAAGTTGGGCGGCACCCTGACTAAGCTGTTTTTCTTGGTTTTGATGCGAGTTTGGGGTTTTTGGACCTCCTGAAATGTGTGTTCAGCATTGTAGATCAATAGAATCAATTGGATTGGGGTTTTCATAGCTGTTTCTCAGTTTTGCCCCGATGAACTGCAGTGGCGTGTACAAGGTCTGTACGACTGCATCCTCGAAGTTTTGTGCATCTAGTCAAGATGCTATGGCGAGCATTCTACCACTGAACCACCGATGCCTGGACAACGTCTTCAAAGGGGCATTTTTCGAGTTAAATGGATTGCGCTGTATTTACGTATATTTTAAAATATAATTTAATACCTTATGGTTTGGGGACAATTTGTGGGAGTGTCTACTACTACAGGGTGTATTGTCTGTTACCCCCCCCCATTCAGCATCAAAGCTGGGACACATGAATGCACATGCCCAGAAGTGCTCAACGCTTTTACAGGAAACAGTCATCAACGTAGGAGCCAGCAGTGCAGAGTATCAAAGGCCATATCCAGATGTATCTACTAATCTTTATAAGGAAAGTAAATAGAAAGTATATCTTTGGGAGTCAAATGTGTATTCTTTTGTCACTGACAGCAGTACATGATTATGTCTAGTGTACTAACATAAGTGTATACTAGCTTCCCACCGCCCACCCCACCCCACACAAACAACCCCTCCCCCCTCTGCACCATGGATGATATTTGCATGTATTCCATTGGAAGCATTCTGTAAAATGGCTATGTTGTGTGGTGAAGCATAACTGACGTATGTTTTGACTGTACTCAGAGTAAGATGCGCACGAGTAGATTATTCTTATTCTTATCATCTGAATTAGTAGGGTCACGTGCCCAGCCAAACATTTTTCAAAGAATTCACCGAGAATACCTTCAACTAACTTGAAGTCCGACGCGCTATCCATTGCGCCACAGAGCCAAGGCACGAATTTGTCAAGGTGACCATGCTGAGAAGCGTGTGAGTGTAACAGGCACGTGAATATGGCTAAAAATATCGCTCCAGACCGTCTGGAAGCGGATCCAGACACTAGAATGCCCTAAATGGCAGGTTACTGCTGTAGCCCTCGCGCCCAGCCCGACATAGACGAGGTGGCCGATTGGTTAATGCGATGGACTGCCGACCTATCACTGGAATGCATGATACTCCCGAGTATAAGTCTGCTTAAAATAGGGTGGTTTTGTCGTCCAGCAGGCTACCCTCTGATGCATATTGCCGTTAATGTAGGCTGGTTTTCTTGTCTAGTAGACTATCCTCTGATGCATATTACTGTTAACGTAGGCTGGTTTTGTTGTCTAGTAGACTATCCTCTGATGCATATTACTGTTAACGTAGGTTGGTTTTGTTGTCTAGTAGACTATCCGCATATTGCTGTGTTGAGTGTGACGGCTGTTCACACACGGCATAGATATGATGTTGCACTTCCTAAATAATGTGACCATGTCGTGAGTACTGTGAGGTTGAATCCAGTAGTCATTGATCTGTGGCTCACTGGAGGCCAGTTACCACTGGGCTGGCCAGTGCCACTGTCTCCTGTGATGTAACAACTACGTCAGCATTGAAAAATGGCCGCCATATTGGAATTTCACGTGGCTAGCACATTCTTCTTAAACTT
The DNA here is from genome assembly GCA_019095985.1 of Streblospio benedicti. Lineage (NCBI taxonomy): Eukaryota > Metazoa > Annelida > Polychaeta > Spionida > Spionidae > Streblospio > Streblospio benedicti. Next base: position 26,220 of record JAGTTF010000432.1, read on the forward strand.
AGACATGAAAACAACATTTGAGACAAATTTGGTGCTTGTATCATCAAATGAACGATTGTTTGTGTTATCTGCTCCACTACTTACCTAGTGATACCTAGTGATGTTTTCCGGTGCAGGATCTAGAAGTTCCTCTATACCGGACTCTGCTTCTTCCTCCATCTCGGCGGGATTAACTTGACTTCCGAGTGCTATGTCTGCTTTGAAATCTTCATATACTATTTCTTGATTTTCCCAAAATTTATCAAGTCTGTTTTTAAATGTATTGAGTGTTGGGGCGGTCACTACTTTGTCAGGTAAGCTATTCCAATATTTTACTGTCCTTAATGTGAATGAGTGCTTCCGGAGTTGCGTTTTACATCTTTGTGGAAATAGCTTTAAAGAGTTTCCTCGTATGCTGAATCTAGGTGCCATGTCTTTCCATAATTTTAGAATTGTACAAGCTTCATTGTCGTATTTACCACTAAGTATTTTGTACACTTCAATCATGTCGCCCCTCAGACGCCGGAAGCTCAAGGATGGAAGTTTTAGTGTCTTCAGTCTTTCGGGATAAGGTAAGTCTTTTAACCCAGGTATCTGTTTCGTGGCTCTTCTCTGGACTCCTTCGAGCTGTTCTATATGTTTCATCTTGACGGGTGACCATATTGAGCTTGCATAATCGAGGTGTGTTCTGACCAGAGATTTATAAAGTGGGATGAATGACTTTATGTCCAAAAATTGAAATGTTCTTCTTATGAGTGCAAACATCTGGTTGGCTTTATTTACTTTTTCATTAATGTGTTGATCGAAAGACAATTCTGAATCTATGGTGACTCCTATATCTTTTTCGGTTGTAACTTGCTCAAGGGGGTCTCCATGAAGCGTGTACTTAGTTGTTTCATCTTGCTTTCCGAGGTGCATGTGTTTACACTTAGCTGGGTGGAATTTCAATAACCATTTGTCACTCCATTCTTCTAGGGTGGACAGGTCCTTCTGCAGTGTTAGAGAGTCCTGTTTTGATTTGATAATGTTGAAGATTTTAGTGTCATCAGCAAAAAGGAAAATGTGTGAGGTCACTATATCTGGTAGGTCGTTTATAAATATAACAAAAAGTAGTGGGCCGAGAACAGATCCTTGTGGTATCCCTGAGGTTACTCTGTGCCATGTGGATCTTGCGCCATTCACTCCTACTTGTTGTTTTCTATTTGAAAGAAAACTGTCAATCCAGGCAATGATTTGGTCACTTAAGCCATATGCTTTTAACTTATTTTGTAGCCTCCTATGTGGTACCTTATCAAACGCTTTTTGATAATCCATATATATGCAGTCAATGTTGTGCCCAAGATCAATGGCTTCAGTCCACTTGTCTAGTACTTCCAAAAGTTGAAGATTAGTTGATCTCCCTGCAATAAATCCATATTGCTTTGATGTGAAAAATTTGTTTTCCTTCATAAACTTAGTTATGTGTTCCCTAATGACAGTTTCTAAAACTTTGCTAACAACTGATGTGAGACTGACAGGACGATAATTCCCAGCTTGGCATTTATTCCCTTTCTTGAATATGGCACTAATCAGAGCGGACTTCCACATAGTGGGTACCTGTCCTTTTTGAGAGATAGATTGTAAAGTTTGGCTAATGGTTTGCTTATTGACGTGGCTGTTTCTTTCAATAATCTAGGATGTAGGTTGTCTAGTCCAGGGGATTTATCTACTTTAAGCTTGGATAATAACTTGGAGACAGTATCTTCACTCACTATCAGCTCTTTCATTAGTACTTTAACATCCCTCTTATCAAGTGTCGGTGCGTCGCCTTCAGGTTCTACTGTAAAAACACTGCTGAAGAACTTTGCTAGGATTTCAGCCTTCTCGGGATCCTTATCTGTTTTTTCTGATGTTGTGTCCTCTGGGTCCAGGTGGAGATCAGCTATGCCTGTTTTGACAGATGATTTCGATTTAATATAGGACCATATTGCTTTTGGGTTAGATTTGGCTTTTTTGATAGATCCCTTTCAAAGTTCTTTCTTAGCTTCTTAATAGCAGATTTCACCTGGTTCCTGATTTTATTGTATTCCTTTCTGGTTTCTGGATCTCTCGAAGCGATTGCTTTTTTGGATAATGAGTGCTTTTTCTTGATTTTTTCTAGAGTTTTGGTGTCCACTGGGAATGACTTATTCCCTTTATGTGAGCTTTTGATGATTCTTGTTGGTATATATTCATCTACCAGTTTGGTAATGATGTCATAAAAAGCAGTCCAGTTTGAATCGATGTCCTTTTCTTCTTGAATGATTTCGTCCCACTTTACCTCCGCTATGCTCTTGTTCAAGGCTGCATAATTCCCCTTGTCGTAGCATTTCCTCGTCTTATGGGTGCTCTCCTTACTGAATTTGCAGCAGACATCACATTCAATCACACAATGGTCACTTTTGCCAAGCGGACTCTTATGCTGGATATTTGCAATCATGTTTTCGTCACTACTGAAGATAAAGTCCAGAATATTTGGTTTGTCAGAGCCTCTCCATCTGGTTGGGTCCGATATGTGTTGAGTGAGGAAACAATCCCTAATACATTCAATGAATCTAAATTCTTGGCATGTAGTACTATCATTTGTGCAAGACCAACTGGCCCAATTAATGTTGGGATAGTTAAAATCGACGATAAAGAGCCTGTGAGTGTACGGCATATTACTGGCTTCTCTTCGCATCTTCAGTAGATTTTGATTGTTCAAGTCATTCCCACTGTCTGTAGGCGAGCGATAAATTAACCCAAGCAATAGGCTGTCTTTCTTGTTCAGTTGTATTCTTGCAAATATACATTCTTGAAAATCTGTCTCCAATTTCACCTCCACAGCCTGTAGTGATTTATGTACGTAGAGTATCATACCTCTACCTGTATTGTTGGTGATGTTCAAGGAAAACATATCGTATTCCGCAACTTCATCCATGCTGAATTCTGCTGGGCTCATTTTAAGCGTATTCTTCTTTGGCTTGACTTCGGTAATGCCAATTATTCCTGGAGGGTTTTCTGATGCACGTAATTTCAATTCGTCAAGTTTGTTTCTTAGCTGATCAGCATTGGTGTATATACATTTAATAACATTTTGTGTTTTAAAATCCATCACCTGTGTATTTTTAAAATCCATCACCTGTGGTTTTTTAAAATCAGTTCTAAAAACACTATTCTTGGGTGGTTTTACTGTATTTTCACAATTCTTCTTGCCCACGGAGGACCTCTCACCTTGTATTTCTCGTCCCCCGATGACATATTCTTAGATTCACTGTATAACTTTGCCTCTTGTGCTCTTTCCTCCTTGGTAAGGTCATTGCTTACTTTCAAATCACTAACTGCTGTATTCTATGAGTTTTTGAGCTTCGAGATATTTTTAAAGAGCTCTTTTTTCTTATCCGATGATTTGAATGACACGAGAATGGGTCGCTTTCTTCTCTCTGGGTTTGATTTCCCCAGCCTTACTACCTTTGATAATTGATCATTGGCCACTGATAAATTACACTCCTGGAAAATCTGCTTTACCACCTCCATGTCATGTGATCTTCTTTCTACTATATTGTTGGATTCCAGCTCTGTTGAGCCATAGACTATTATGTTGTTTTCTCTGGATTTTCTTTCATTTATTTCGTCTAGCACAGAGGTAATCACTTGGCTGTCTTCGGCCCTACTCAAGCTTGTTGTTCCTGATGCTTTTGATTCAATAATTTCTTCCTGTATAATGGTGCGTACTTCCTGTATTGTACATTTTGACTCCATCTCAAGTTCTAATTTGCTGATACGTTTTTCATAGTGCCTCATAATTTCGTCACATTTCTCTTCGATCTTCATTTCTGTTATGTTATTTTTTTTTGTCTACTATCTCTACAGCGTATACAGAACCACATACTATCCGAATTTGATAGAACATCATATTCACTGGCTGGCTTATTGAGACATTTAATGCAGAAGCGGTCTCGGCATCTTTGGCATTCGAGCAGCTTATCATCTGGATCTGTGAATGTTTTGTTACACATTTCACAATTCCAATATTCATCCCTCTCATTGGTCGGAATTGGTGAATTTGTTGCTATATTTGTAAAGGAATTGTGCCTAGAGCCTAGCCTAGAGCTACTCCTATTAGATTTTTTTTTGACCTCTTGTTTTTGTCCGCCATCTTTGTTGATTTCGTCTGGCTTTGTTTGGGGCATGGTTGATTCTCAAGCCTAGCTTATCTGATATCAATATTTATCTCATGCAATCTTCTTTTTTCTTATTATTATTATCCTTTGACAGTTCACACACAGCTATAACTAATACTTTGTCACGGGTGTTTTTTTTTACCGGGGGATGACCAATATGGCTCCGAGGCCGGAAATCTCAAGCCTAGCTTATCTGGTACCAATATTTATCTCATGCAATGTTCTTTTTTTTTTCTTATTATTATTATTCTTTGACAGTTCACACAGTTCACACACAGCTATAACTAATACTTTGTCACGGGTGTTTTTTTCAGGCATAACAACTGTGTAACTGTGTAACTGGCATAATACCAATCAATTATACAATAACCGCACACGGGGCAGACATTTGGTGTACGTTTAGACCATTTTTTTCTGAAAATAAACATAAATATCCTGGTCAAACTTTGTGTACACATAGTCAAACTGTGTAGCAATTGTGTCATTACATTTTTAAACTGAAAAAGAGCACCAAAAAATAGGTTAAAATCGCTAATTTACACTTTCATCATTCATATAGCCTGTCTCCTGTTGAAATACATATATCTGAGTGACCACAATGTAAGATTTCCAGGTATACAGCGTACGTAAAACGTTAAAACGTACGTTTCTTACGTTCTTCGTACATGACCCCGTCTGGCGCTTTGGGTTTAATGGATCTATCCTCTATCAAGCATGGATCAGTCGTTATTTCCTGGTTTCCAGGTGGCCAGGCTATATAGATACGTTAAACGTAACTTAAAATATACGTTCTTACGTTATTCGTGCCAGGGGTTCACTAAATCGTCTGAAGATCCATAGATCCATTAAATTTATTGGTGGTTTAAAAGGTACGTTCTTACGTTATTCGTGGCAGGATTTCATGTAGATCGTCTGAAGATCCATGGGTCCATTAAACTATTGGTGGTTTAAAAGGCACGATCTTACGTTATTCGTTGGGGGACTTCATATAGATCGTCTGAAGATCCATAGGTCCATTAAATGTACTGGTGATTTAAAAGGTACAATATTACGTTATTCGTGGCAGGGATTTCATGTAGATCGTCTGAAGATCCATAGGTCCATTAAAATTGATTGGTGATTGGTGATTTCCCAGCTGTTTTCTTGGTTTTGATGCGAGTTTGGGGGGGTTTTGGACCTCCTGGAATGTGTGTTCAGCATTGTAGATCCATAAAGTCGATTGGATTAGGTTTTCATAGCTGTTTCTCTTGGTTTTTACTGCAAATTGTGGTTATGGACCTGCTAAAATATAGATCCATGAAATTGATTAAATTGGGGGTTTCAAAGCCCTAATTGCCGGTTTTGATGAAAGTTGCTGAGGGGTTTGGACCTCCTTAAACGTTTGTTCAGCATTAGTGGTGTAACGGCGTTAGCATGGTTGCCTTCTAAACAGTCGATCCGGGTGACGCATGTCAGTTTTGCCCCGATGAAGTGCAGTGGCGTGTACAAGGTCTGTACGACTGCATCCTCAAAGTTTTGTGCATCTAGTCAAGATGCTATTCACACAGTACAAAACTGCATCGGGCGGGAATCGAACCCGGGCCTACCCGCGTAACCTGAGCAAGCATTCTACCAACTGAACCACCGATGCCTGGACAATTTGTATTCAAAGGGGCATTTCCCATTCAGCATCAGTAACATGGATTGCGCTGTATTTTTGCAGGTATATTTTAAAATATAATTTAATAATCCTTATGGTTTAGGGACGATTTATTGTGGGGATCGTGGACTCGATCACTACTACAGGGTCATATGTCATAGGCGGTTGTCTGTTATCCCCATTCAGCATCAGAGCTTCAGGTCACATGAATACTGACATGCCCAGGATGTCATATGCAGGCGTGCTCAACGCCCTTTCTACAGCTCACTTATGACAGAAGCAGCCATCAACGTATGAGCCAGCAGTGCTTTTGGAGATTATCAAAGGCCATATCCCAGATGTATCTACTAATCCTTATAAAGGAAAGTAAATAAGATCACACACATATCTTTGGGAGTCAAATGTGTATTGTTTGTCACTGACAGCAGTACATAATTATGTCTAGTGTACTCAATTAAGTGTATAATTTGGAGCATCCCCCCCACCCCGTCAAACAACCAGTCCCCTACCCCCTCTGCCATGGATGATATTTGCATGTATTCCATTGGGAGGGGCACTCTGTAAAATAGCTATGTTGTGTGTCGTGAAGCATAACTTGACTTATGTTTTGACTGTTGCTCTGACAGCATGTACATAGTAGATTATTCTTATTCTTATCATCTGCACATTAGTAGGGTCACGTCCATTGGAAGCATTTTCAAAAAAATTCACCGAGTGGTGAATACCTTCAACTAACTCAAGTAAGATCCGACGCGCTTATTCTTATCCATTGCGCCACGGCCCCAGCCAGGCACGAATTTGTCAACTAACTGACCCGACCTGCAGAGAGGCGTGTGACCAAGGCACAAAACAGGTACGTGAATATGGCTAAAATGACGCTCCAGACCGTCTGGAAGCGGATCCCGACACTAGAATGCCCTAAATGGCAGGTTACTGCTGTAGCCCTCCAGACATGAACGAAGGCAGCCCGATGGACTGCTAATCCGTTGACTCCTTTTGGTGGTTTTTGAATCCCATCCTCCGAGTGGCCGATCCATCACTGGAATGCATGATGTTCCTGGAATGAGGTCGGCTTCAAATCCATAGAATGCATGTTTGTCAAATCCAGCAGACTATCATCTGATGCATATTGCTGTTAACGTAGGCTGGTTTTGTTGTCTAGTAGACTATCCCGTCATGCATATTGCTGTGCAGTGGGTAGAGTGTTGAGTGTAACGGCTGTTCACACACGGCATAGATATGATGGTGTACGTCCTACATAATGTGACCACGTCGTGAGTACTGTGAGTAGGTTGAATCCAGCTGTCATTGATGTGTGTCCTCACTGGAGGGGGCCAGTTACCAATGGGCTGGCCAGTGCCACTGTCTCCTGTGATGTAAAGACTACGTCAGCATCGGGTGCTCCGTGCTGTACAACAGTTGGAAGTGCTGCTGGAGGTAAGTGCAATTTGTTCCAGGCATAATATCAATCAGTCATACAATCACAGAGCACGCGGCAGACATTTAGTGCACGCTTAGACCATTTTTTCTGAAAATAAACATAAATATCCTGGTCAAACTTTGTGTGCACATAGTCAAACAGTGTAGCAATTGCGTCATTACATTTCTGAACTGAAAAGAGCACCAGAAAATAGGTTAAAATCGCTAATTAACACTTTCATCATTCTTATAGCCTTTCTCCTGAGTGATATCTGAGTGACGTCACAATGTAAGATTTCCAGGTATACAACAAACGAAAAACGTTAAAACGTACGTTTACTTCAAATATAACCACGAAGATTTTGAATGAGAGACTTGCAGTGCATTTGCAACATGAAAACTGAACTGTACATAGACGTTATGAGGACGTTTTCTTACTACACTTTCTCATGAGCATCATTTCAATATGCATAATGGGGGGTGTAAGATTATACGGTAAGGGTATTTGAAACACCCTCGAAATTTGTAATATATATATAAGTTCCCAACATGTAAACATGCAGTTCGTTCTGTCACTTAGTCCTGGCAATAATCATATGGATAGATTCATACAGTAAAACATCCAAATGAGACCACCTCTCTGTTGAGACCACCTCTATAATAAGACCATGAATAATTGTATATATTTTTTCCCAAGTCTTGCTTGTGAATTCAATTCTATTCTCACTGTTCTGTCAATCAAAGCTCCTACCACTGTATTGACATAGCTGAAGAGACATCTTCCATTTTACTATATCAAGTGGCCCTGACGGGACTCGAACTCACGACCCCAAAGGTTGTGAGACCAGAATGATACCATCATCCCAAGCAGCGGGCTGTTAAAAAGGTTACTCGGACGAACCGATGTCTCTGTAACCCCCAGCTTACTTACTTTTTGTCAATTATCATCTCAATCCAGAGGTCCGGGGTTCGAATCCCACCTGAGGACGGAAATTTTTTGGGAGGTCTAATGTTTCAGCTGTGTTAAAGTAATCTTTTAACAGCCCGCTGCATGGGATGATGGTATCATTCTGGTCTCACAACCTTGGGGGTCATTGAGTTCGAGTCCCGTCAGGGCCCACTTGATATAGTAAAAATGGAAGATGTCTCTTCAGCTGTGTCAATACAGTGGCAGGAGCTTGCTTGGCAGAATAGTGAGAGTAGAATATATAATAAGACCACTTTCCACCATCCCAAACCTACATAAAGCTACTAGAATGAACCTCTGTATAGAGACCACCTCTCTTTTACAGACCAGGTAACTTTGTCCCAAAGATGGTCCTAATAGCGAGTTTCTACTGTACTTATAACAGGAAACATTTTTTAGATTTGTTCCAGAAGAAATGCAGTGTTTGAATGAAGGGTTATTTTCCAAAATGTACGCATTGAATAATGAACCCAAAATAGCTGATAATGATGTCACGCTTCAATCGCTTGATAAATTTTGTAATATGCTGAAAGTTCTGATAAAAACACTTGTGTAAATGGACAACTTCTGTAATGGGACCACAAACAAAAAAGATCACTTTTACTATTGGACAGCCTGTGTAAACAGAAGACCTGTATAATGTAATGTAATATTCTAACATGTGTGAATGTTAAACGTTATTTGCTTCACAGCTGTGTGCAAATAGTGGAAGGCCTTGTGTCACAAAAAATTAGTTCATTTGCATTGAATGAAAACAGTTGGCAACATGCATCATTTGAATCTTCATACCCAATGGAAAAAAATATACATGTTGAAAAAAAATTCTATCACCCTAATGGGGTCACTGGATGGGTAAAAAGGTCACATTTTCATAACAATGGGTATGTCTCCTTTAAAAATAAATATAGCAAATATGAACATAAGTTGTATTGTCATTAGATTGGAAGTTGTTGGGTAAGCAGAATTTTATTAGGACATTAGATTTGACCTTGATTGCATCCTTCAAGGTGAAATAAACACCTGATATGCAAAATATTTTTGTTTTTCAATTGTTTCTCACAAACTAAACACATTAATCATCATAAGTTTGAATTATTTTGTTGATAGACTCTTTTAACTCTAAAACAAAACAAACTCAAATGTTTATTGGTTCAGAACAAGGATACAAGAAATTTAAAAGACGTTTTATGTAAATTTATGTTTCATTTTGTGATGATCACGTTGTAAATCAAGCAGAACTGGGCAATTTGAATCCTGTGAAGTAAGTAAACAAATTAATATATGGCATGGACCCTGACGCGACAACAGCCTCGATGTAGAAAGCTGCGTTCTGCTCACAACGCACAATAGCCTGGGTCGACGTGGAGCGGCCATAGGTGCTTGCAAGAACCCGACTTGACCTTGGCCCAGCCTTCATCACCGTCCTCTCTCCATCCTTAACCTTGATCAACCTCGCTTCTCCTGACCTCTGCTCAGATTCTGGATAGTTCCAAAACCCCCAAGACAGGAAATACAGAGCTTGGTCCTGGCAAATAAATGTGCTTATTCCTGGAAAGTAGCCACCTCCAACGTTGGTGATAACATCATCAAAGTCAATCTGCTGCCCGTCTGTATAGAACCGAGGTACTGATGGTCTTGCTGTGAATGCGACGACTCCCTGATCGTCCTCCAGACGGTAGCCGGTGAAGGACGACGCCTCTGCCAGGTGGGTGTAAGTGTTAGAGTCCCTCACAGTGATGACGTCGCCGCGGACACACTCAAGGACGGCCGTGCCTGACGACGTGCCAGAGTCTGTGGATGAGTCAGCCGTGTTTCTGGGGTATGTGATGTACATCACAATGTTACCATTTTTATATAGGTAAAAGTAATTACTACCGCTAGTGCGGTGTCCACTGACAGTAAAGACGTGTGGACCGTCTTCTCTACAGACAAAGGAGCCGTTCGATGGGTAGTAATCATTGCCGATGTTCACAAGGGCTGTGTCATAGATGATGGTGGTGGACTATCTGGGAACGAAGCATTCTGTGAGAGTTGAGCTGTGAAGGCGGAGGCTCCTGGGTCGTCAGACGAGGTGTAGATCTTGAATCCTGAGAAGGACGAATACTTGGCTTCTACCACGTTACAGGCTTCTTCATCAGGCCAGGACTGCACCTGAGGAGGATGGAATTACATGAGTTATTCTTAAGTCTTGGTGATGCAATTAAGAATGATTTGCTTGATGAATCATGGAAAAATGTAGTAAATATTTGTGAATGGAAACACAAAATGAAGGCTGCCTTTTTTGGGTCGTCATTATATGTTTTCATTTTACTCTGCATCTTAGAGTATGTGAAAATTAACCATATTCATTGATAATCAAAATTACAACCATTGTTACATAGTAATAATATTCACAAACATTGAAACTCATCACGTTTGCATCAGTCAATGTTTTTACTTCTTGTGTCATGTCAAATTTCAATAATACATGATAAAACGTAACCCACCTTGACCCACACAAAGTCGTCCTCTTCACACTCGACCACGGCACTCATGGACGACGTCCCGCTGAAGCTGCCTGTGATATCAGCAGTCAGCGGTCCGTACTTCTGGGCCTCTCCGTTCTTCACCAGGACAGTCTGCACTCGTCCCTCCGGGGCGTCCACCGACCAGTAGAAGGCGTAGACGCCGGACTCAGGGACTCGGTAGGCACCAAGGAGAGGAATGAAGTTCTCCCCTTCATCTATGATGACTTCATCGAAGGTGAGGGGAGCTTCTTGACCAATGGATCTTCTGCTGGAGACTTCGACAGTAAAGGCTGGGTTGCCTTGGTTTTGATGCTTCTTGGTCTTTTCAACATTCTTGTTTTCACGGTCCTTTGATGTTTCATGAGTTGAATAGTGGTCTTCTTTTTCAATAGTTATCTCGGGGATTTCTTCATTTTTAAGAGTGTATTTATCTTCTGGAAGTATGTTACTTTCTAGAATGTTCACTTGATGTTTAAGGAGTTGTATTTCTGCCACATCTAAAGCCTTCATGTCTTCATCATCTAAAGACTTGAGAATCTCCAGTGCCTTCCTTAGTTTTGCGTTACCATTGGTTTGTGTTTGAGACACACAGTCGTGGAAGCTGTCTACACATTGAGCCACGGTTCTGGGGTCTTCTTGCTGAACGCTGGTTGCAGAAGTGAGGATCCATATGCATGGAACCAGCAACATAAATCTCGTCATCGTCAGGGTGATTCGCTGTAATAAATTGCAAGTAGGCTGACAGGAGATAAAGAGAGCATACATGTGTGGAGATCAAGTTTTATCATATTAGGAATAACTTCAGAACTGCAAAATTTGCTAAGACTAATGAATTTGCAATGATGATAATAATTGTTAAAATTGTTAGTGAATTTTTTTTTCTTTTCATGCAAAAGTATTTGCATATAATCAAACTGATTAAATTGATGCATATATATGATTTATTTCCTTGAATATTTTGAACCCTCTTAAGATATAAAATGTCATCACATAAATACAATATTTGGTTACAGATTTGTAAAAGTTAAATCAAGATTTTGAGCATGTTTGTATACAACGATCATTGTATTTATATTGATGACTTTCAGTGTTTGTGTACACAAACATTTTAGCGGAAGGCCTTGTTTACTTTCGTGTTTATTGAATTAAAAATTTGCCATCATGCATCATTTCAATCGTTATACCCTAGGGCAATATAATTCAAACTTATTATTTATTAATGATTATGTTATGGAAAAAATTGAAAAATACATTTTTTGCATTATAAGTGTTGGTTTGACCTTGAAGGATGTGATCAAGGTCACATTTAACGTCGTAATTAGATTCAGCATGCCCAACATCCTATCTAATGACAATATAACTTATGTTCATATTTGCTATATTTTAGGAGATAACCCCATTTTTATGAAATCTTTACTCTTTGACCCCTCCTGTGACCCCTTTAGGGTGATAGAAAAAATTGTCAACATGTATGTTTATTTTCCCTAGGTTATGAAACTTCAAATGATGCATGTTGGCAACTTTTTTCATTCAATGCACACAAACTTTTTTTGTGACACAAGGCCCTTCCACTATTTCTTTGGCGATGTGCACGCATACTGGACCCAAAATAATCCCAGTTTTGCAAACACCAGTCACTTTGAAGATGCTATTATTGTGATCCATACTCATAATTATGTATTATGACACACAGAAATGTTTGGATACGTCTATAATTTCATACATGAAATTCATTTTTTTATTTCAAAAAGTAATAAATAGCTTAAAATTTTCTTTTTTTTTTTCAAAATTTAGAAATAATGTTGGCACCCAATGTACATACTATAATAATATTAGAGATAAATACTATGACGTTGTCATGAGGAAATATCCAGAATTTAATGATTTGGTAGAAAAAACTAGATTCACATTTCTTATTACGACTGGGTGGAAAGAAACTGTAAGTTATATTTCAGATGCCTGGAATTTACGCAAGGCAAAATTATATTCATGATTAATTAAATTATTATCTAATGTTTATAATAATGTTATTATTTAATGTTTTATCACTAGATTTATGTAAATACTGTATAAAGTTTCATTACACTGTTTGTAATCTAAATGAAATAATTTTGTTTTATTTGTAAGTGACTAATAAGCCCTGAAGGGCTGGGTATACTTTATAAATAATCAAAAGTATTATGATCTGTATATACTATGTCACTATATAAATAAAAATCAATCAATCAATCAATCAAACACATGGGTTTGTTTACATATGCAAAAAAGATGGACGCTCTAAATCTACATTTGGTAAAATTATATCATGTCAATAATGTCATATATCGCACGTCAATCATAAATATAACTTGGTGTGGCCTTAGCCAGTTTTATATACTATATAGGTTTTATATTCTTTTATATTCTAGAGCATTTTGAGCTCACATTTTGTTGCACTGTGCTTTTAAGGTAAACAAACATTTGAGCATTATATGATAACTAAATACATAGACTGTAACTTACCATTGCTGCGTGTTGGGACGTGTTGTCTGGCCAACGTGAGCAAGTTATCGCCTATATATAGGCATAGTGTGATAAAAGGAGAGGCAAACTGTTATCTGATAGCTGTTATCGGTGACTCATGAGCACATGTCTCGTTTAGTTATTGCGTGTCTTTAAATATATATTATAAAACATCAACATTCAAATTGTATATTGTTATTGAATTGGAAATTCATCAGAAATCTCTGTGATCATCACTATGTGGGAATCAGAAACGTCGCCTTGAAAAGATTTTGTGGGGCATAAAATTGTAGCCCCATAAACGGTTTATTAGTTATGTGTAAACACTTGCGGCGACATTGGCCATATGACAGGGTTGGCCAAACTTTTAACTTAGGTAAATACAAAGCCAAGGTTAAGCAAATAGTGGTTTACGTATGGTTATGTCATATGTATGGAGCAGAATCTCTGCAATGCTGAACGAGATGAAATATTGTCAGCTTTTTAATGCTGAAGTCTCTTTTAAATCCACGTCAACCTTGAACATAGAATGGGTGAGATACGATCATATAGTCATATACCTGTTTCATATACATTCTACCTAGAAGCAGCTTCATATACCTGTTTCACTTACATTCTACCTAAAGGTGATTTTAAACGTATTGCAGATGAAGTAGAAATTTGGGTCACTATAATGTATAGCAAATATCTTGACTTTTCTCCTTCAACTACGTTGTAAGTTTAATATTTTTGAAGCACACCACCTAGAGCTTCACTGCTGCCATTTTGATCACCCCCGTGAGCTGTGAACTATGAGCTATGAGCTACGAGTGCGCTCACCCTTGACGTGTCGTCTCTGACACGACATTCTCGCGTCATTCTGCAACTAGCATTGTGTCCATGTAACTCGTTACACAGCTTAATGTCCACTGTACAGTATAACCCCTTATCCCAAACACTGTACAGTATAACCCCTTATCCCAAACACTGTACAGTATAACCCCTTATCCCAAACACTGTACAGTATAACCCCTTATCCCAAACACTGTACAGTATAACCCTTTATCCCAAACACTGTACAGTATAACCCTTATCCCAAACACTGTACAGTATAACCCCCAAACACTGTACAGTATCCCAAACACTGTACAGTATAACCCTTTATCCCAAACTTTGTACAGTATAACCTGTTATCCCAAACACTGTACAGTATAACCTGTTATCTTACGTTCTTTTACGTTTTTTAGCCTTCGAACCTTCGGGACACTACCGAACGAACCTTCGAACGTTCATTGATAAGTAGGTAAGAAAATAATGAACTTACAACACACAGTCTGCAATAAAATTGGAAATTGAAACATTGCGTAGGATATAGCCTACTATAGTGTATGCGATTAAGCATGTAATACAATTAAAAAAAGCAGACAAACAGTCAAGCGGTCATTGACTCTGTAAACAATCAAACAATGTGAGCACTTCCCACCCTAACTACTTAGACAGAAGCTAACTGCCAAGTGATGTCCCTTGCCTGTATCTCTTTGATCTATTGTTTTCTTGTGACCAAAATTGGCTGTTCTACTAACTTGGGTCACTTAACAAAGTGGTGATCTTTACAGACGGAATAGTAGAAATGGTCTCCAGTTAACAATAACTTAATGTTACTAGTATGCTGAAGGAGACATGACATATACAAATAACAGCCATGACCAGACAGGGTAACTGCAAAACTATACAATACTTCACGAATATTATTTATTAACGCCTATAAAAACATTTGTTTTTGCTTGCACGCAATAAATTAAGAAATCCCCGCAATAAATTAAGAAATCCCCGATGGTCAATGTCTAATGAAAATGATTATCATGTTGATGGCAGTTGCGTAAGTAGAGATTTAATGTTGATCATTGCTTTGAATGCTATGCAAGTTTAACTCACAACTGACCTTAAATAACCAAATGGCAGTTCACTTTAATGTGTGATCTGTGCCGCCCCTTAAACAATGCGTAAGTAATTCTTTGATTTATAGCTATTGTTTACTGTGGTCTCTACTTACAATGTACCTGTTAAATTATCAGTAACAACTCACCACCACTAGACTGTGAAAATAAATGTACCAGTCAGTTGATTACATAACGATGGCTTGTACTTAAAGGAGCCATGTTCAAATAATAAATAAAAGCAAATTAACGTCACCCGAAAGTTCGGCTGTGAAAGTTACCTTCGAAGGTATAGGTTGACGAACGAAGCTTCGAAGCTTCGAAGCTTCGCCCCACCCCTAATAGAAATGTCTTATTATAAAGGCTGTCTCTATATAGAGTTGGTGTACATTGGAGGTTGTACTGTTGTTATGGGTCTCACCTGGCGACTATTGTATAATGTCCGATTCTGACAGCTATATATAGTGGGTGTTAACACTCCGTGTTAGCTGCTGGATTGTCTGTGGTAAACGCAACGTCCATGTGTAACAATGTAGAACGTTCCATCTTAAAGATAATGCTCAGCTGAAAGATCGTCTGAAGATCCATAGGTCCATTAAATGTATTGGTGATTTAAAAGGTATGTTCTTACGTTATTTGTGGCAGGATTTCATGTAGATCGTCTGAAAATACATAGGTCCATTAAATCTATTGGTGATTGGTGATTTCCCAGCTGTTTTTCTTGGTTTTGATGCGAGTTTGGGGGTTTTGGACCTCCTGAAATGTGTGTTCAGCATTGTAGATCCATAGAATTGATTGGATTGGGGTTTTCATAGCTGTTTTTCGTGGTTTTACTGCGAGTTTTGTGGTTTTGGACCTCCCCAAATGTGTGTTCACTGTTATAGATCCATGAAATAGATTAAATTGGGGTTTTCAAAGCCCTTTTTGCGGTTATGATGCGAGTTTGTGAGGGATTTGGACCTCCTTAAACGTGTGTTCAGCGTTAGTGGTGAAACAGTTAGCATTGCTGCCTTCCAAGCAGTCGATCCGGGTGTTCCAAAAACAGCAGAGACACTTTTGCCCTGATGAAGTGCAGTGGCGTGTACAGCGACCTCACACACACACACACAAGGGCTGTACGACTGCATCCTCAAAGTTTTGTGCATCGAGTAAAGATGCTCATCACACAGTACAAAACTGCATTGGCCACACACAATTGAACCCACACACACACACACACACACACACACACACACACACACACACACAGGCGAGCATTCTACCACTGAACCACCATGCCTGGACATCGTAAAGATGCTCTTCACAAAGGGGGCACTTTTCCCAGTCACATGGATTGCACTGTATTTACGTATATTTTTTTCCAAATTTTATAATTAATAATACCTTATGGTTTGGGGACAATTGTGGGAGTGTCTACTACAAGGTGTATTGTCTGTTATCCCCCATGCAGCATCAAAGCTGGGTCACATGAATACACATGCCCAGAAGCATATGCAGGTGTGGGTGGTCTCGCAGAAAACGCTATATCTCGGAAACCGCTGATGCAACAAAGAATTGCCTGGCTAAAAATTCATCTACACACTTTGGGCTATCCGCTCCACCAAACCCCGACACGCTACAAGCAGTAACAACGGAGATAGGGGCTGGTGAAATCGGGCGTGACCGCGTCAGCATCCCCCCTCATAATAAATTATAAATTCCCTTAAGTCCAGCTGGGGGGGCAATCCAGCCACAAATGTTCAATCTCCCCTGCTTCCCCACCACCCAAAAGACACATAGGGGACCCCAAGGGTACCTAACACTCAAAGCGGACTTAAGTGTGACGTGATTTTCTCGGGCTACCCTCGGGCGACTCTGTCCGGCAGCTGGCAAGTCCAGCACAATACCGGAGTGAACAGTCACCCGTGTCCAGGTCAAACTTTGCTGGTCACTAAAAGGCGGATAGCTCTCTCATCAGGCTTTACATGATGCCCTCAAGGAGAAAATCACGTCACCTACACAGCTGATGGGGGGGGGTCTGTTAGGTGTGTGTTGCTTGTTGCTGGTGTTATCCATCGTGCTGCTGCTGCTGCTGTCTCAAATAAACATTGTCACCACTGTCTGCCTGCTGCGCACCCACCCACTACCATCAGCTTTGACCGTGCACGCTTTGAAATCACAAATATAAAGAACTGGTCTCCTACTAGAATAAAACGCTGCAAATGAAATATACGTGCACAAAAGCAGAAGCCGTTGGGGATTATGGACTATTCCGATGCTGATGACGTCATCCATTTCAAATTTAAAAAAGTTTAAATGCCCGCCTTGGCCACCGTAGTGGTAGTAATAGTACAATAAGAAGGTGCACATCCGTATCAGGGGTCTCGTGGCGTGACGACAGCGCGCTGGACTCGTGCACCAGTGGTCCGGGGTTCGATTCCCACTGTGGGAGATGATATTTTTTAAAGTGTCCCCTGTGTGCATAGGTCCTTAGAATTGAATAAATTGGGGGTTTCATAGCCCTTTTATATGATTTTAATGCCAGTGTGTGTTCACTGTTAGAGATTCATGAAGTTGATTAAATGTGGTTAACGCTTTTTCAAGAAACAGTCATCACCGTAGCAGCCAGCAGTGCAGATTATCAAAGGCCAGGTCCATATGAAGCAGGGGATTAAATACGTCTACTAATCCGTACACGGGAAGTAAATAGAAAGTAGATGTTTGGAAGTCAAATGTGTATTGATCTGCCAATGACAGCAGTACATAATTATGTCTAGTGTACTAACTTAAGTGTATACTAGCACCCACCCCCACACACACACCACACACACACACACACCCACACACACACACACACACACACACACACACACACACACACACACATACAAACAATTCCCCCCACTCCCTCTGCACCATGTATTCCATTGCAAGCATTCTGTAAAATGGCTATGTTGTGTGCTGGGGCATAACTGACGTATGTTTTGACTGTACTCAGAGTGAGATGCGCACGAGTAGATTGTCTGGATTAGTAGGGTCACGTGCCCAGTGGACTGTGTGTGGGTGTGGGTGTAACAGGAACGTGAATATGGGTAAAAATGACGCTCCAGACGGTCTGGACGTGGATCTAGACACCAGAATGCCCTAAATGGCAGCTTCCTGCTGTAGCCCTCGCGCCCAGCCCGACATAGACGAGGTGGCCGAGTGGCTAAGGCGATGGACTGCTAATCCATTGTGGGTTCGAATCCCATCCTCTCCGTAGGACGATTTTAAACAAGACCGCCGATCCATCACTGGAATGCATGATATTCCCGAGTATAAGTCTGCTTCAAATAGGATGGTTTTGTCGTCCAGCAGACTATCCTCTGATGCATATTGGGCTGGTTTTGTTGTCTAGTAGACTATCCTCTCATGCATATTGCTGTGCAGTGGGTAGAGTGTTGAGTGTAACGGCTGTTCACACACGGCATAGATATGATGGTGTACGTCCTACATAATGTGACCACGTCGTGAGTACTGTGAGTTGGTTGAATCCAGCTGTCATTGACGTGTGTCCTCACTGGAGGCCAGTTACCAATGGGCTGGCCAGTGCCACTGTCTCCTGTGATGTAAAGACTACGTCAGCATCGGGTGCTCCGTGCTGTACAACAGTTGGAAGTGCTGCTGGAGGTAAGTGCAATTCGTTCCAGGCATAATATCAATCAGTCATACAATCACAGAGCACGGGGCAGACATTTAGTGCACGCTTAGACCATTTTTTTCTGAAAATAAACATAAATATCCTGGTCAAACTTTGTGTGCACATAGTCAAATAGTGTAGCAATTGCGTCATTACATTTCTGAACTGAAAAGAGCTCCAGAAAATAGGTTAAAATCGCTAATTAACACTTTCATCATTCTTATAGCCTTTCTCCTGTTGGAATACGTATATCTGAGTGACGTCACAATGTAAGATTTCCAGGTATACAACAAACGAAAAACGTTAAAACGTACGTTTCTTACGTTCTTCGTACATGACCTTACGTTTGGCGCCTGGGTTGAATGGATTTATCCTCTATCAAGCATGGATCAGTCGTTATCACAGGATTTTCTGGTTTCCTGGTGGCCAGGCTATATAGACACGTTAAACGTAACTAAAAAGGTACGTTCTTACGTTATTCGTGGCAGAAGATCCATAGATCCATTAAATTTATTGGTGATTTGAAAGGTACGTTCTTACGTTATTCGTGGCAGGATTTTCATGTAGATCGTCTGAAGATCCATAGGTCCATTAAATGTATTGGTGATTTAAAAGGTATGTTCTTACGTTATTTGTGGCAGGATTTCATGTAGATCGTCTGAAGATACATAGGTCCATTAAATCTATTGGTGATTGGTGATTTCCCAGCTGTTTTTCTTGGTTTTGATGCGAGTTTGGGGGTTTTGGACCTCCTGAAATGTGTGTTCAGCATTGTAGATCCATAGAATTGATTGGATTGGGGTTTTCATAGCTGTTTTTCGTGGTTTTACTGCGAGTTTTGTGGTTTTGGACCTCCCCAAATGTGTGTTCACTGTTATAGATCCATGAAATAGATTAAATTGGGGTTTTCAAAGCCCTTTTTGCCGGTTATGATGCGAGTTTGTGAGGGGTTTGGACCTCCTTAAACGTGTGTTCAGCGTTAGTGGTGAAACAGTTAGCATTGTTGCCTTCCAAGCAGTCGATCCGGGTGTTCCAAAAACAGCAGAGACACTTTTGCCCTGACGAAGTGCAGTGGCGTGTACAACGACCTCACACACACACACACACACACTGTACACACTGCATCCTCAAAGTTTTGTGCATCACACACACACACACACACACACACACAGATGCTCTTCACACAGTACAAAACTGCATTGGCCGGGTAATTGCATCCTCAAAGTTTTGTGCATCGAGTAAAGATGCTCTTCACACAGTACAAAGCTGCATTGGCCGGGAATTGAACCCGGGCCGCCCGCGTGGCAGGCGAGCATTCTACCACTGAACCACCGATGCCTGGACAACGTCTTCAAAGGGGGCACTTTTCCCAGTCACATGGATTGCACTGTATTTACGTATATTTTGAAATATAATTTAATACCTTATGGTTTGGGGACAATTGTGGGAGTGTCTACTACAAGGTGTATTGTCTGTTATCCCCCATGCAGCATCAAAGCTGGGTCACATGAATACACATGCCCAGAAGCATATGCAGGTGTGGGTGGTCTCGCGGAAAACTCTATATCTTGGAAACCGCCGCTGATGCAACAAAGAATTGCCTGGCATGAAAATTCATCTACACACTTTGGGCTATCCGCTCCACCAAACCCCGACATGCTAGGAGCAGTAATAACGGAGATAGGGGCTGGTGAAATCGGGCGTGACCGCGTCAGCATCCCCCCCCATAATAAATTATAAATTCCCTTAAGTCCGCTTGGGGGGCAATCCAGCCACAAATTTTCAATCTCCCCTGCTTCCCCACCACCCAAAAGACACATAGGGGACCCCAAGGGTACCTAACACTCAAAGCGGACTTAAGTGTGACGTGATTTTCTCGGGCTACCCTCGGGCGACTCTGTCCGGCAGCTGGCAAGTCCAGCACAATACCGGAGGCAGTGAACAGTCACCCGTGTCCAGACGCTTCTTTGCTGGTCACTAAAAGGCGGATAGCTCTCTCATCAGGCTTTACATGATGCCCTCAAGGAGAAAATCACGTCACCTACACAGCTGATGGGGGGGGGGTGGTCTGTTAGGTGTGTGTTGCTTGTTGCTGGTGTTATCCATCGTGCTGCTGCTGCTGCTGTCTCAAATAAACATTGTCACCACTGTCTGCCTGCTGCGCACCCACCCACTACCATCAGCTTTGACCGTGCACGCTTTGAAATCACAAATATAAAGAACTGGTCTCCTACTAGAATAAAACGCTGCAAATGAAATATACGTGCACAAAAGCAGAAGCCGTTGGGGATTATGGACTATTCCGATGCTGATGACGTCATCCATTTCAAATTTAAAAAAAGTTTAAATGCCCGCCTTGGCCACCGTAGTGGTAGTAATAGTACAATAAGAAGGTGCACATCCGTATCAGGGTCCTGTGGTCCGGGGTTCGATTCCCACTGTGGGAGATGATATTTTTTTAAAGTGTCCCCTGTGTGCATAGGTCCTTAGAATTGAATAAATTGGGGGTTTCATAGCCCTTTTATATGATTTTAATGCCAGTGTGTGTTCACTGTTAGAGATTCATGAAGTTGATTAAATGTGGTTAACGCTTTTTCAAGAAACAGTCATCACCGTAGCAGCCAGCAGTGCAGATTATCAAAGGCCAGGTCCATATGAAGCAGGGATTAGCCGTCTACTAATCCGTACACGGGAAGTAAATAGAAAGTAGATGTTTGGAAGTCAAATGTGTATTGATCTGCCAATGACAGCAGTACATAATTATGTCTAGTGTACTAACTTAAGTGTATACTAGCACCCCCCCCCCCCCCCAAACCCACACACACACACACACACATACAAACAATTCCCCCCACTCCCTCTGCACCATGTATTCCATTGCAAGCATTCTGTAAAATGGCTATGTTGTGTGCTGGGGCATAACTGACGTATGTTTTGACTGTACTCAGAGTGAGATGCGCACGAGTAGATTGTCTGGATTAGTAGGGTCACGTGCCCAGTGGACTGTGTGTGTGTGTGGGTGTAACAGGAACGTGAATATGGGTAAAAATGACGCTCCAGACGGTCTGGACGTGGATCTAGACACCAGAATGCCCTAAATGGCAGCTTCCTGCTGTAAATTTCGCGCCCAGCCCGACATAGACACTTTGGCCGCATATGAAGGCAGATGGACTGCTAATCCATTGTGGGTTCGAATCCCATCCACTCCACAGGACACACACACAACACACACACACACATTTACACACAGTGACACACCCACACACACACACACCACACAGGATGGTTTTGTCACACAGACTGACATGGTGAACACACACACAAACACACACACACATTCCAGCTGCTTGACACACAACACACACAATGTACACACAATCACTGGAAATAAATGTGCATCGAGTGAAGAAAAATCATAATCAAATTAAAATGAGTCAAACATGGATTGGACATTGGGAGGTTCCGGATTTGGACTGTAGCCTTTCTATCACTGAACCACTGATGCCTGGACAACAGTTCAAAGGGGGCACTTTTCCCAGTCACATGGATGGACTGTATTTATTATATTTTGAAATATAATTTAATACCTTATGGTTTGGGGACATTTTAATTCCATCACTGAATGCATTATCCCCATGCAGCATCAAAGCTGGGTCATATACAAATGCCCATGCATTTCAAATGTGGGTGGTCTTTGTCGTCTATTTCTTGGAAGATGCTGCAAAAATCCTCCTGGCATGAAAATTTATCTACACACTTTTTGTTATCCAGTAGACTATCCCCTCAAATATTGCTGTGCAGTGGGTAGAGTGTTGAGTGTAACGGAGATCACACACGGCATAGATATGATGGTGTACGTCCTACATAATGTGACCACGTCGTGAGTACTGTGAGTTGGTTGAATCCAGCTGTCATTGACGTGTGTCCTCACTGGAGGCCAGTTACCAATGGGCTGGCCAGTGCCACTGTCTCCTGTGATGTAAAGACTACGTCAGCATCGGGTGCTCCGTGCTGTACAACAGTTGGAAGTGCTGCTGGAGGTAACAAGGACCAAAGGAATTTCCACTACAGTACACTGAAGATGAAAAACATTGGAGTTACTATAGACCCAAAACTAACATTTGAAAAGCACATGAATGATAAAGTCAACAAAGCAAATAGTGTTATGGGTGTCATCAGACGCACTTAGGAATTTCTAGATGAATACACGTTCCTACAACTGTATAAAGCCTTAGTAAGACCTCATGTTGAATACGCTAATGCAGTGTGGTATCCATACAAGATCAAGGACATTGAAGCGATAGAAAATGTACAACGCCGTGCCAGTAGACTTGTACCAACATTGAAAGACTTAAGTTATGAGGAGAGATTGAGAAAACTGGGATTACCTACCCTTGTGTATAGGAGGCTTAGGGGTGATATGGTGGAGACCTACAAAAACACTACATAGTGTGTATGATCCAGATGTAGCCACCCTCCTGACACTCAGGGAGAAAGTGCAACAAGAGGAAACAGTATGAAACTCTTCCAGTCAGGATGTAGAACCAACTTAAGAAAGTACTCATTTGCTCTGAGAGTAGTGAAAACCTGGAACAACCTGCCAGAAGAGGTTATCAGTGCTCCCACTCTTAAGTCTTTTGAGCGTAGGCTTGACAAACATTGGCAAAATCAACCCATAAAGTTCAACTACAAGACCCATTTAACCAGAAGTGACCTTACGTCAGATTAGTTGCAGTGAAGAAGATGAAGATGATCTGGATACAGAGGCATAACTGCCTGCATCCAGTATTCTACCTATGTATACCTATGTATGTTCCAATATCAATCAGTCATACAATCACAGAGCACGGGCAGACATTTAGTGCACGTTTAGACCATTTATTTTCTGAAAATAAACATAAATATCCTGGTCAAACTTTGTGTGCACATAGTCAAATAGTGTAGCGATTGCGTCATTACATTTCTGAACTGAAAAGAGCTCCAGAAAATAGGTTAAAATCGCTAATTAACACTTTCATCATTCTTATAGCCTTTCTCCTGTTGGAATACGTATATCTGAGTGACGTCACAATGTAAGATTTCCAGGTATACAACGAACGAAAAACGTTAAAACTTACGTTTCTTACGTTCTTCGTACATGACCTTACGTTTGGCGCCTGGGTTGAATGGATTTATCCTCTATCAAGCATCGATCAGTCGTTATCACAGGATTTTCTGGTTTCCTGGTGGCCAGGCTATATAGACACGTTAAACGTAACTAAAAAGGTACGTTCTTACGTTATTCGTGGCAGAAGATCCATAGATCCATTAAATTTATTGGTGATTTGAAAGGTACGTTCTTACGTTATTCGTGGCAGGATTTTCATGTAGATCGTCTGAAGATCCATAGTTCCATTAAATGTATTGGTGATTTAAAAGGTATGTTCTTACGTTATTTGTGGCAGGATTTCATGTAGATCGTCTGAAGATACATAGGTCCATTAAATCTATTGGTGATTGGTGATTTCCCAGCTGTTTTTCTTGGTTTTGATGCGAGTTTATTTCTCCTGGTGCATAGGTAGTAGAATGATTCTGACAGAGCTCTGATGCCATATGCTTAAGGACTTTTTTCAATTACTAAATATTTGCAATGAAATATCACACAGATTTCCATCTTAAGTTCCCTTGTACTAAACAATTCGATTGACAATAGGCAGGTTATAAGGATGATACAATCCACAAACATATAAGTATACATTGTTATATATAATAAGCTTAGCTATGAAATCTATAGGGGAGTTATTATCTCTCTCACCAGTGACAACCGCTAGTTACCAGCGTTCAATACATGTTACCTGTGAAAAGAAGCTCTTTATAGAGGTTTCACTGTATGAAGTTTAACTCAATCTCTTTCATTAAATTAATACACAACGCACATCATTCATAATGTCAAGTGTAAGTCCGACCATACATACATGTATGTCTATGAATTGTAAACGTGTTCTTAAATGGAAAGTGGTAGGGCCTATATTTGTATATATCAATGTGTCAATAGCAGATGTTAACTAAAACAACATCTGCATTGTTATATATAATCTATGGACGCCAAATGTTTAAATCAATCGGGGGCTGTCCGTATTTCAACAGTAGACTTAATGATCGCAGCACCTGCGTCATGCCGTCTGCCGTACAGGGCCCAGGGGAGTTTGAGACCCTGTGGAATGAAAAGATGTCCCCAATTGCAATGTGTCCCTTTTAGAGAGGTGTCACCATGGCGAGGTTTGACTGTTCTTGTTATAGACGTAAAAACGTCCATCTACCGTCAGGGCGTCAATCATCAATTGAAATGCGTTACGTGGTTTCCCGCCCAAATCACATTGTTGTGTTAAAGTAGAAAGTTTACATGTATACGTAATGTGCAACTTGAAATTTCAAGTACAATATCATTGTGTTGGTTTACTTGGTTTCTTTATAATAATGTGTACAAAATTAAGAGATTGTGACAACAAATAATGAAATCACTTATCCCATTTATTGGGTTTGTTTAAGGGAACGATGATAAATGATGATACTGGGGGGGGGGTTCAAAAAGGTGGGGGTCGTCCAACTTTTCTGATTTTTTTTTTTTTTTTTTTTTTGGGGGGGGTAGCTGAACGTTTTTTTATCACGCTACGGTATTTTTTTCAAATATTTTCTTTAAGCAATGCAATTAATATAAAAAGGACTTTTTCTTTAGCTGGCGGGAGGGGGGTCACTCCACATTTTAAAATGTTGATGGGGGAGCCGGTTAAAATTTTCTTCGAGTCCCAAAAATGGACGACCCCCCCCCCCCCCCCCGATATTGTTATTTGTGATCGTTCCCTAAGCAGTGTAAACTGTAGATAAGAGTTGTGTGGAGCGACTTCGATGTTTATTGCACTGTCACGAAGAGGACTGATTATTCTGTCTTATGTGATCATGATGAATACTAATGATAATACGAACATGAACAAAATCCTTCCCTTTTGAAGGTTTTGTTGTCTCTTTTAATTTGTAAGGCCTTTTAAAGTGGCATTATTTTTATTGGGTGTTTTTCATTTGTACTACTTTTCGGGTTTGCCTTATTGTAATAATAAAACTTTTTTGAAAAAAACGGTCCGAAATATTATGGGGTTTGCATGGTTTTCAGGGGTGTTTTGTGTTTCACGTTAAGGGCTTGAGAAAAAAATATTTTAAGCCTGTACATAAAATTCATTTAATTAATTGCTTTAATGAAAAATTTTAATTTTGCCCGTTTTGGCTTTAATTGATTAAAAACTTATCAAATTGTTTGTAAAACCTTAGAAAAACCCCAATTATTTTAAATCGTAAAATTTATAATGATTTTTGTTTTTTAAAAAATTTTTTCTGGTGATTTTTTTAAAAAAACATACCAGATGGTTAAATTTTTTGTTTGTTTTTTTTTAAATTTTTTTTTTCCCCAAAAACCCCTCACCCTAGAATTAACGCTGTTGGAAGAAACAA
>JAGTTF010000434.1:0-14916 GCA_019095985.1 Streblospio benedicti
ATCAGGCAACCCAAGGGTCCCCCAAAAAACTGTAATTTAAACCTTTTTGTAAAAATTTGCTTTTAAAAAAAATAGATTTCTTAATTTTGCAATGATTCTGGGCATGGGGGTTTCCCAGGCTAATAATTTCCATTTTTTTGTGAGATTTTACACTGTACTGTACTTAAAATTTCCCTTATTTGTATCCCTGACAGATATTTTAAATATTTATCCAAATTATTTAGCTGGTGACCCGTAAAGTGATGTATTTCATTAAATTATATTGTCACACTGGGTTTATAAAAAAGCCGCCACATATATGTTTGCGGTTTATTTCCGCCAGAATGGTCTGTGCTCACCTTTGTATAAGTCAAGGGGCGTCAAAAAATTATCATTTTTTATTTGCTTCTATTTTTATTTTCAATCCGTTGTTTTTGGGAATATAGCGCAAAAGCTTTCTTTTGCTGTTAAATTTTCTCTTGGGGATTTTTTGATACAGCGAGTCCATCATCTCTATATAGTCCAAATTGAATTCATTTCCTGGTTTTCTTTTATTTGTGATAGTATATAGCACCCCAACTAGCTCACAGCTTTGGCCCGGTCGTATAACCCATCGGGATATCAAACAGTTCTTCTGGTTTTTTTTTTTACCCATAGTTCACTGCTGCTGAAGAGCAATGTTTTCTTTGCATGCAAAATGTTTTTCTTATCTAATTGATATATTGGGTTTTTTTGCTGCATGGTCTTTGCGTTTGATAAAAATTTCAATTCGATGGATAGAAATCAATGTATTTCAAAAAATTTATATTGTCACCCGGGAGTTTAAAAAAAAGCCGCCACATGTATGTTGCGGTTTATTTCCTCTTTCATGAATGGTCTGTGCTCACCTTTGTATAAGCCCAATGTGCGTCAAAAAAATCTATCACTTTTTTTTGCTTCTACTTTTATTTTCAATCCGTTGTTTGGAATATGCGCATAAAGTTTTTTTTGCTGTTAAATTTTCTCTTGGGGATTTATATGATACAGCGAGTCCATCATCTCTATATAGTCCAAATTGCAATTCATTCCGTGGTTTTCTTTTATTTGTGATAGTATACTTAACATCCAACTAGCTCTCACAGCTTTCGGCCGATCGTATGAACCCATCGGGATATCAAACAGTTCATTCTCGGTTTCTTTTTTTACCCATAGTTCACTGCTGCTGAAAGAGCAATGTTTTCTGTGCATGCATAATGATTTTCTTATCTAATGTCGATATATTGTGGTATTTTGCTGCATGGTCTATTGCGTTTGATAGAAAGGCTTTCAGATATCGATGGATAGAAATCCACGACATCAAATGATATGAATGAGGCTTTGTTCTTTTGGTCTATGCTGTTGAACCATTTCAATATGGTTTTGGGTGTTCTTCCATAGGTTAACATTAGTTTGCTTACTGTACTTTGCACGATTTTTTCGAGGATCTGCTTGCTAATAGGCTCTATTTTCATTTTAGGTTGAACTGGATAAGTCTACATGTGGGGTTATTCCGAAGTTCTCTCTATGGTCTTTTAGTGTTATGAATGTTGCGAAATAACTTACCAACCAACCTTATGATCCTAACAGTAAAAAACGAACATTGGTAGAAACTTTTTTAAAATTATGAATGAATGCTTCCCCGGAAAGGCATGTATTGAGGAAAATATTTAACAAAAAACATTAAAAATCTCTTATAGCTGTATGCCAAATGTAAAAAATAGTATAGATGGTCACAACACAAAACAACTAAGAAAGAATAGCCAACAGGAAAGAACCTGCAACTGCAGAGAACCAACAGGTACCCATTGAATGGATACTGTCTCAGAAATCAATAGTGTACTAGGCAATAACAGTAGCAAGTAAACCAACTGAGACATATATATGGGCCTTACAGGAAACTACTTTCAAAACACGTTTGGAAATCACAAACAGTCATTCATAAAAGAAAGATTTGAAAAATTCTGCTGAGCTAAGCAAACACATTTGGAAATTGAAAAGGAAAATATACGCCATCTATTTATGCTTGGGAGGGCCTCTTAAGCCATCACTGGCTCTTAAGCCCTCTCTCTCAGGGATGGCTTAAGAGTTTTGACGTTTTAAACAACTTTTTTAGCTATATTTTACCACAAAAGTCACCGTACCCACATATTTCTGTACTGCCTTCATATTTGAGTTAACAGTTTGTTATCATATTAATTATTAATGAATTTATTTACTTAAAAACATTCCGCTCTATATATTTTTATAGCATAAATAGCTCTTAAGCCATCGTTTTTTCGGGAGTAGTAGCTTCATAAGTATACTATATATCGATAAAAAAGTTTAACCAATGTTAATGAATATATTTCCACTCACTATCTTATGAATCTCATAAAGAAATATTTGGAAATGGCAAATATACATTTTTAGGAATTAAATATTTGCCGTAAATAAAACCATCATTATCCACGATCTGGCACAGGGCCAATGTCAAGCGCCGGTTTTGCCGATGTTCATGCTGTCGTGCACCTGCCGATATTAGAATACACGACAATAAAAGACCTTTTATGTTGCTTACATTCTATGACAACCTAAATTATCAATGAACAAACATTGTACATACTAAATACCATCCTTTTGCATTGATTTGAAAGTAAAAAATACAATTGTTTATCGGCGACGTGAAAAAGAAGCATTTACCGCACCTGCAAGCACCTGCAGTATTCAAACACAGATGTAAACAAAGCCCGCATTTTCACAGGAAAACTAATTTTTTATTTCTTAGAAAATGGGATATGAAAAATCAATGAATGGCAACGTCAAGCGTATGTATAGACCTTTAAAATGATACCAAACTTGCCATATATGGAAGAAAGTATAGGCTTGTACTGTCACGATGAAGGCTGCGTGACTGCAGTATTTTACAGGTGATGTTTGGTCAGCAAATGTCTATTTGGCCGGTTGTTAATCGTTTTCTTCTATAGGTGGCCGGTAAAGTATACCAATTTTATGTATACATACCAAATATGAACGAGGTTCACCCTATAGGGTTTTTCTGAATTTCAGGTTCACTTTGACTAGTTTGGAGGGATTATAACGAAGACCAAAGTTCTCGGACTAATATTTAATTGTTTTTATATCATATTGTATAAGTTTTTGAAATTGAAGTTTAGATAAAGTTTCTGAGAATCTGTACATATAGAAAAAACATAGTTTAATGGACCAATGAGTATATAGTAACCCCCCAAAGAAGCAGCTATTTCGTGAACATTTGGCGCCCACTGACGCCACGGTAATTTCACCCATTATCGCCGCAGCAAAAATGACGATATTATTGGCGACAAAAGCAGATTCTCGGATCTTTCAGCGGGACGGACGACTTTTCTAGGAGCCTCAATTTGGAGGTTGACCTGCACACTTTGGCACTTCCAAAATTACGTTCAAACTTATGAGCATTATGGGAACGGAATACGTCATACGTCGTGGATACAATGAAGTGGCACCTGCAGTTCCCCATAAAATTCTCGCACGCACGAGAAACTATGGATATAATCATAAAATTTGCATAACGGTGTCAAAAATGGTAAATATAACATTAAATCTAGAGTTCATGCATTCTTCTTCAAAGAGTGTGCATGGACGCGTTTGTATTCTATTAAAATAAGAAATGTTCAGACATTTTCACAACGTCCAGGGTTCTTTTAGAGCTAGATCTAGATCAGCTCAGAAATTAGTTGAAGGTTCGACCGCTGCTCAACTAACACAGGTCCAGAGGGAACCCACTAGAGAAGACGCACTGTTAGACCTTGTATTCACATCAAATCCAACACTGGTGAAAACTCGTCATCAATCCCTGGGATCTCGGATCATAGTATTGTTGTAACGGACATTGATATAAGACCAAAATGTACCATTAGGAAACCGAGAACTGTATATCAATATCATCGCACAAATTGGACAGATGTATCCAAAAACTTTGTGGTGCTATCTAAAGAAATAAATGCTATGTACTCCAATGGAACCAGTGCAGAGCCATTCTATCATCATTCAAAACCAACTTCATGAACATGTAAATAGGCATGTACTGCATAAGACCAATGGAAGAACAACCCAGAAACATGATATCATCATCATCATCATCATCATCATCATCATTCATCATCAAAACATCATCATCATCATCAATCATCATCATCATCAAAATCATCATAAGAAACATCAAAAATCATGATCATCATCATCATCATCATCAGGAAGGTCATGACATCATCATCATCATCATCATCATCATCAGGGAATCCCATCAGATCATCATCATCACTGTTCATCATTGTCATTCATCATCATCATCATCATCATCATCATCAATCATCATCATCATCATCATCATCATCATCATCATCAATCATCATCATCATCAAATCATCATCATCATCATCATCATCATCATCATCATCATCATCATCATCATCATCATCATCATCATCATCATCATCATCATCATCATCATCATCATCATCATCATCATCATCATCATCATCATCATCATCATCATCATCATCATCATCATCATCATCATCATCATCATCATCATCATCATCATCATCATCATCATC
Organism: Streblospio benedicti; assembly: GCA_019095985.1. NCBI lineage: Eukaryota > Metazoa > Annelida > Polychaeta > Spionida > Spionidae > Streblospio > Streblospio benedicti. The sequence continues at coordinate 4,593 of JAGTTF010000434.1, forward strand.
ATCATCATCATCATCATCATCATCATCATCATCATCATCATCATCATCATCATCATCATCATCATCATCATCATCATCATCATCATCATCATCATCATCATCATCATCATCATCATCATCATCATCATCATCATCATCATCATCATCATCATCATCATCATCATCATCATCATCATCATCATCATCATCATCATCATCATCATCATCATCATCATCATCGGGTGTTTTGATTAACGTGCAGGTGCTGGGGTAACGTCCACATCAGTGGACCCCCTTCCAGGTAGCTGGCTAGCTGCACGCATGGCTGCTCGTACACCGGATCTCCATGTGTTTTTCTCATGAGGATCGGTTTTTGAGAGTCCCCAGTCCCTCATATCCCTCTCAGTCACCTGCTTCCATGAAATCTTGGGTCTACCGGTTCCACGGATACCAGCCACTTGCATGTCCCATGCTGTCTTGATTGCTCCGCTTGACCGTACCACGTGGCCATACCAACGAAGTCTTCTCTCCTTCAGAATGAGGTCAAGGTCCTCAAGGCCGAGAAGCTTCAAAAGCTCACTTGAACTGGTCGTGGCGACGTTCTCCGGCTTCACTTTGCAGATCTGTTTGATCATTGCCCTGTCATTGCGTTGCAAACGTTGAAAGTTTGGCTTGGTTAAGGGCCATGTTTCACTAGCATGGAGCATTGCACTCCGTACACAAGTACTGTACACATGTCCCGCGTCTTGTGTGAGAGGTGGCGAGATGAGAGAACAGGCAGTAGCTCCTTAAACTTCTTCCAGGCTGTCTTCACCCGTGTCGTTGCAGCGTCACAGCCACCGGCAAAGAGCATGTCTCCCAGGTAACAAAAGGAAGCTACGACCTCCAACTTGTCGGGTCCCACCTGAACCTCACTCTGTGGTCTGCCATCGATTGGTCTCGCAGTACCCAGTCAACGTCTGCACTTGAAACTTGGGTCCTCTGTTAGGCGTTTAAGTCCACTGCATTCACGAGCCATCAAGAAAATGGAGAAACGTAAACGTAGACTTTACAAGAAAGCAAAGCAGACCAAAAACTGGAAGCCGTATAACAAGTTCCAGAAGGTGGTGAGAAGAGAACTACGGAAAGCCGAACGCGATTACATCACAACCACGATAAATGAAAGCCTTGCTGCCAACAACTCTGAACCATTCTGGAACTACGTCAAACGGAAAAAGCAAGATAATTGTGGGGTTGCCCCTTTCGCGATGGCGCCGAACTAGTCAGTGACACTGTGAGGAAGGCCAAACTCCTGTTGAGGCAGTTCCAGTCAGTCTTTACGAAGGAAGGCGTAGATCTGCCCTCAGCTCTCCTAAGACGCTACCCCGAGGTTGAACAGATCACCGTCGTCGTTGCTGGTGTCGCCAAACTCCTGAAGAACATCAAACCCGGTAAAGCTAGTGGGCCTGATGCATTACCCAATGTAGTACTGAAGAACTGTGCTGATGCGATAGCACCTGTGCTCACCTGTATTTTCCAACGTTCCCTAGATACTGCATCTCTGCCAGCCGACTGGCACACTGCAAATGTCTCCTGTATATATAAAAAAAAGAGGATAAACACAACCCAGCAAATTACAGGCCAGTATCGCTCACGTCCGTTGTATGCAAAACTCTTGAGCATATCATCCATCGACACATCATGCTACACCTGGAGCAATATGGAATCTTATCAGCGCTAAACCATGGCTTTAGATCCGGCTACTCGTGTGAGACTCAACTGCTAACGACTTTTAATAACCTTAGTATGTCATTTGATAAAGGGCATCAGGTCGATGTTGCAGTGTTAGATTTTTCAAAGGCGTTTGATACCATCCCTCACAAGAAACTCTTATCCAAACTCGCATCCTATGGTATCGGTGGCCAGCTCCATGGATGGTTATCAGTCTTCCTGATGGAACGCACCATGAAGGTTATCCTCGATGGCGAATGCTCCAGTGTTGGGACCGCTCCTGTTTCTATGTCATATTAATGACATTGCTGATGGTTTAAGCTCCACTATCAGAGTGTTCGCAGATGACTGTCTGTTATACCGAGTCATTAACTCTATACAGGATCAGAAAGCACTCCAAGAGGATCTTAAACGTCTCGAACTGTGGGCTGAAAGATGGGGGATGTCTTTCAATGCCAGTAAATGTAAGATCCTAATAGTTAAAGGCAAACTTCCATATTTCTACACTATTCGTGATACCATCCTAGAGCAAATTACCAATAGTCCGTACCTCGGCCTGGATATCGCGGATGACCTTAAATGGGATAGACACATCAGTAAGATCACGAAGAAAGCAAACTCAACACTTGGGTTCCTCCGCAGGAACCTAAGAGGTTTCCACGAAGATCAGAAACGTATGTCCTACATAGCATTAGTCCGTTCTGTTCTTGAATATGGATCAGTTGTTTGGGACCCCTACACTAGAGGGAACATTGATCGCCTTGAACGCGTCCAACGGTGTGCAGCCAGATTCATGGTGAATGACTACACCACCAAAACCCCGGGATGTGTTACAGACATGCTAAACCATCTTGGACTCAAACCTCTAGAGGATAGGAGGAAGAATCTAAGACTCACGTTTATGTACAAGGTGGTGGAAGGGTTGGTGCCGGCTATCCCAGCATCTGATTTCCTGGTTCCAGCTAAGTCAGGACGTCGACGTATAACGGCTAAATCATTTAATGAATACAGCTGTTCAAACATTGTTGAGCGCGTTCTGTACGCCTCAATAGCAAACCGTTCATGCCCCCAAGTGCTTGGACGCCTCAGTATAAGAACTCATTCTTTGTACGAACAGTTATTGACTGGAACTCTCTCCCAGAGGAGATAATCCAGTCCGAGAACGTCGAGCAGTTCAAAGCTGCCATTGACTGTCCACGCATGCAGCAGTAGAGAGCACTTCCCCGCTGCCATCGCGCCTGTTCAGGACCTCAAGCAGCATTACAGATACAGATACAGATACAGCTCTAATCCATTAGTAATGGTAACACCCGCTAAAAATATATATAGAAACTAGGATCCGTGAAATAGTTGTGAATGAACCGTATTCTGATAATGTGGGATTTCAAGAGCCTTTCACACAGACTTCACTTATTAGAAACGCATGGTCCACGCACACGTTTTAAGTGAATTGAAAGCTGAAAATACTCATTTAATAAAAATCCAGTGATGATCGTAATGACTTTACACCAATGCAATGATCGTAATGTGACGAAGTATCACAGCTTATAGGTTTTCCTAAGTATTAAATTTGTAATTAACGATCAAAATTGAAAGTCTAAGAATGTAGTCTATTAGGAAATGAGGCCTTGATGGTCATGAAACCAGTCATATGAGTCCAAATCATAAGATCAGTTATATGATCCGCATGGTGACCTGAAATGTTTGTGAGCTGCATCTGCCGTGTCATTGATTGGCTGAAGGGTTAGTCAAATGGCGAGTCGGCAAAGCCTTAACAAATTAATGTCTACCATGTGTGATGCATGCGTCTCGATCAATGAGTCAGAGATGGTCATTGGTCAATGGCGGGGAAGGATGGGGCATTTTGTTGGTCACCTGCTGCTTAGCATTTATTTTTGTAGTACAGTAGGTGTTTCATTTGACTTTTTAAAACCAACTTCAAACTGACTGGCATGTTGATATCATGACCCCTAGTAAAAATGAGTGGTGGGAAAGGTGACCACTAGTGAAGCTAGGTGATGGAAAAGGTAACCCTTAGAAGGGGTTTGAATGCTTATCTATACGTATTAACATTTACATCTATGTATAAAACACATTTCCTGTTATATAGACAGTCTAATGTGTCAAACACCACGTCTAAGACATGTCAGTAAACATAAAATATACATAATACATAAAGTAAATAATAGCTGTATAGCATGCATTATTATTTCAGCTACGGTCAAAACAGCTATTTGTCTATTCAATTTTAATGTACCTTCTGAAAAAGCACTGTCAAGGCATACAAAATCCAGAGCCCATGCCGTGTCACAAAGAATTGTTAAGAAGTGGATATGTCATGTTTTGCATCTTTTGAATATATAGGCATTAATGGTTTGAATTTTTTGAATATGTAGGCATTACGATCATCATTTAATAGCATTACGATCTTTTTTACACCCTTAAAGGGGGGATCCGCCTTATGTTCAGAAGGCCCACATGTAATGTACTTTAGTTGGAATAAAGAATTCAAAGTAAAAAGATCGAATAAAGAATAAAATGAAATAACAATTTGTTATATGGTAGCAGAGCAAAATAAAAATGGCAAGTGAAATACGGAAACAGATGGGACCTTTAAAAAAAAGGCTGCTGGACAATATAGGAAAAATTACAAAAATCATGGAAGAACCCGAAATAACAAAGATATCTGCAAATAACGAAAAAATTGAAAGGTTAGAACATGCACAGTCGAGGGTAAAAACTTTTAACATGCAATTCAAAACTTTGAATGAAAAATTGTCTGAAATTGCCAAGGAAGTGGCGACAGAAAAGGTGAAAGTTGAAGAAGAAGCAGAAAGTGTAGGTGAAATAATATACAACGCTGATGAAGCTGTAGCTGAAAGTTTGATTGTGATGAGAGCTCTGCAGGCGCGGATTGCGGAGGAAGAGGCGCGGATTGCTAAGGAAGAGGTGCTGATTGCTGAGGAACAACGGAAAACGAGGGTAGCTGAAGAAAAGGAAGAGGCGCGGATTGCTGAGGAACAACGGAAGACGCGGGTAGCTGAAGAAAGGTGGGAAAAGTCACACAAACTGGAAATGGACAAATTAAGGGCAGAAAACAACAATTTAAAAGCTGATCTTCAAAGAGGTCACGGGTCTCAACTAAAGGAAGGATGTGTGCGTCTACCAAAAATAGATCTTCAAAAGTTTTCAGGTGACATTTTACAATTTCAAACATTTTGGGACTCCTTTCAAAGTAGTGTGGGAAACAATAAAAGTTTAAATGCAATAGACAAATTCAACTACTTAAGACTTAATTTAGAAGGAGAAGCTAAAATGCTCGTTGATGGGTTGGAGTTGACAAATTCAAATTATGATGTTGCTGTCGATCTTATATTAAAAAGATACTGCAATAAAAGAAAAGTTGTGAATGCTCGATACAAGGCAATTTTAGATATGAAATGTTCCTCTAACAACCCAAAAAGCTTGAGAAATACTTATGATGCATTGAATGTTCACCTGCGAGCATTAGAGACACAGGGGGAGGATACAAAGCACAATTTTGTTGTGTTTGTGATATGGAATAAATTACCGGGTGAAGTAAAGATTTATTTGGATGACCGGAATTTCGATTGGTCTATTGATTCATTAAGAAAAGAGCTTGATTTTTATATTGATTCGAGATGTGAAAACACGAAAGAAGTGAAAGAATCAATACCACATGTGAATCATTCAACAGTTGAAGCACTGGTAGTGAATGAAAGACCAAGAGTATTTACAAGGAAATGTGTGTTTTGCAAATCTGATATGCATTGGAGTGATCAATGTGATAAGTTTCCCACCATTGCTGAAAGAAAGTCTGTGTTAAAAGGATGTTGTTTTAGATGCTTACAGATTCTGCAGCCAGACCACAGATGTAAGATAAAGAGGACATGCGTGTACTGTAAAAGCGATTTGCATCATAGGAGTCTTTGCCCACGTCAGTTTAAGGATGGTCAAGAGATCACTACTACTGCAGCAGAATCGGGTTTGTTGGTAACGGGTGAGAAAGTAATAATGCAAACTGCCCGTGCATTGATGCATGGTAATAATCGCAGCGTGGAAAGTAGGTTGATGTTTGATGGTGGAAGTCAGCGTAGTTATATTACTGAGAGATTAGCGGACACTCTAGGTCTAGAGAGGCGATCACCCAAATCCCTGTCTGTCCTGACGTTTGGGTCTGAGAAGCCTGTCATTCTAAATACATCGACTGTTGAAGCCAGTATATCATTAAAAGATGGTTCTGTTATGCCTTTGAGCTTTGATGTTGTGCCCCAGATAACTGGTAAGTTAACCAGAACAAATAGTGAGATTTTGAATTGCTACAACTTAAAAGATAATTGGCCATCAATCATGCAGAATTTAGCGGATTCGTTACCAGAAGACGGTGATTCCACAAGTGCAAGTATTGAAGTTTTGATTGGTAACGACTATTACTGGGAAATGATTACAGGTGAAAGGGTGGAAATAAATAAAGGTCTGTACTTTGTAAAGTCGTTGCTAGGATGGATCATCACTGGTCGCACAAATAAAATGTGGGAGCAGAGTAGCGAGAGTGCTCTTTTATCAGTGACTGCTAGAGAGACGCCAGACGTGATTCACAAGTCACCACTTACTTGTAATGAGTCAGAGAAGGTTAATGTGGAAGATCTGTGGAAGCTTGAAACATCAGGCACAAGCAATGATTGTGATACAAATGATGAAAATATTGTGCTATATAGCGGATTCGCCAGGAGATGGTGGACAGTGAACTAGTAGATTACACTTCCAGCTGAGAGTGTTGTAAGAGACTCCATGTATGTGTTTAATCTTTATTTTTTATAATTGTGCAATTGTGATTTATTATTTTTTTACTTTTGTGTTGGGAGTGTCATGAAGTGTCATGAAATCTTCAGGTATTTTTGCGTAGTATAATCTGTACTGTAATGTACTTTAGTTGGAATAAAGAATTCAAAGTAAAAAGATCGAATAAAGAATAAAATGAAATAACAATTTGTTATAAGTATGTAAGTTCACAGAACAAATATGCACTTTGAAATAAATAAATAATTTGTTTACATATACATTAACATTAGGATTAAAGGCAACCCCTGACATGGTATTTTGCATGTAACTCCATTCTTCCCACTCCGATTTTGACAGTTAACATATCATTTAAAGGCTAAGAGTCTCGTGGATATGACTATCTACATCAGTATTTGAATATGTTAATGATGTGGGACTATTACTAATTAGTCATTGAGTATAAATAGGTATTATTAATTATGTGAATAGGCTTTCTGACTTGTGGGCCTTCTGACTTGTGGGCCTTCTGAACATAAGGGTGGTCCCCTTAAAGGGTGGTCCTCATGTATAGAAAACGTCAACTAAACATTCTCCACACGTTCCGTCCAGGAGGAGGCTTTGAAGACGTTATGAATGTCATTGTATACCCACAAAGTTAGCTAAATACATAAAGTTTTTAATGGTAACAATCCAACATTGGTTTAATGGAATTATGAATTAGATCCATTTACATCTAGTTCGTGTTGTTTGTTAATCTGCTGGTACATAGGTCTATAAGAATATATATGGGTACGACAACAAAAAGATAAAATTCTTCTTCTATTTTCCCCCAAGTTCTATGTCAGCGAAATAAAATTCATTAACTTATTAACTAAATCAATGAAATATTATTGGAAAAGAACCCGCTATGTGGAAATATAGATCTGGGCAGTGACGCCTAGATGTCTAGACCAGGTGTCACATTCTTAATGTGTGACGCTGTCGGGGGCATGTTCCGTAGTGCAGAAGCGCTATCCGTAACGTATCCTACTCATTGAATTAAGATGGTGGATAGCACACATATGCAGGGTTCAGATTTCACTTAAAACAACAAATATTCTCTTTTCACGGATCGATAATAATATGTATTATATGATAATGACAATCATATGATAATACTATCAAAGAATATGCTAGTTTACATTACGCCATCTTGTTTACTGATACATTGTGACTATAATGGTGGTTACCCACATTGTTTAGCAATGTGAGTGCGTCACTTGAAACGCGTGCCCGGAAAACTTCAATAATCCAATAAAAGTTAAGTTTAAAACTTTGATGTTGATCTTTTCACGAAACCTGGAAATACAAAAAAAAAAATAAAAAAAAAAAATAAAAAAAAAAAAATCATACCCCGGTAGCTGTATATACAAATTGAACACAATCTAATATTAAATATTATCCCATATCATGTATGTATTTTTCGGGTTATCCCACGCCTAGGAGGTGTGTACAGGGGTGGTGTAAAAATATTTTGTATCCCACACTGTGGCGTATTGCCGTCCTGCTTTACGTAGTTTTTACACCAGAGACATTTGAAATTCTTACGTCAAACATGTCCACTACGTGTTGACGTACTTATTACATGCAGAAAACATGCATTTCTACCGATATCACCAGGACACCTTAAAATGATATCACAGGTGTAGGAAATACATGTACATTGCTTTTATACTCGCCATTTAAGGTGCCTTCTCCAAATGGGAATGGGAATGAGCGGGTTGGGGCGAGAAGAAGGGGTGGGGGACCAAGGAACGGTAGGGATGAGTGGGACATTTAATCTGCTCCGCACGTGTTTACCATGGGTAGCAGTAGCTGGGAGGAGGGATATTAGAGGGATCAATCATTGCCATATTTAGTACATTTAGTGTGTAAATGGCTGTGACGTATGGCGATGAGAGGACAGTGATGGAGGTGTATTTAATCTGTCACAGACCTGTATACTGACGAGAACTGGTTCGAGGGATGTGGGACAGGAAGAAGGATGGGGAGGGAGGAGCATTTAATGTGTTCCGGATCTCATCTGTTTCAACCCGAGCAACGCCGGGTAAACAGCTAGTGTATATATATTTGAGGCGTGAATTCATTAGAATAGTGTATTTTCCAAGTTTCGTTGCTGAACCGGGTCGTCTGTCATATTTGCAGAGATAGTTTAACGAGATACGCAACACGTTCATATCTGCGTTCCCGGCAGGTGCGAGCAGGTTATTTTGACGTGATATATTTGCATTCCATGATTAGAAATACAAACAGCTATGAATGAGAAGTCATTCAATATACCATGATGGTCTACAACATACAGACCATATCTAGGCGCTGATATCCCGAAAAAAACATGTTTAGCCATAGTCTATGGGTATCGCCGAACGGTGATTGTCAAACACATGGCGATGCATGTGATTCATGTTCAAAATAAACGATTTAGTTAAAACAATTACCCAGATTTATATATACGAGTGGAATTGCATATTACTGCAGATTATTTCCATCAGAATTATACATTAATACGACAACCGTGTGTTGGTGTTTTTTTGGTCAAATGATCGATAGTATAACAGAGTTGAGATTAGTCACTTGTCTCTTGCATGCTGGTAATTTGCAGAGGTTTACTGACAACTTAAAAATTATCATAGACACATAAGACACTTAAAATTTGATGCAGATTCTCATTTCTACACTTTCAGTTCATACTTTACATTTGGAAAGAAATGTCCATTGATCCCATCACATAGTCGTAATGTTCTTTGATGTGCTGTCAAATCCACTACGATTGTGTTGACCATTTTGACTAGCAAAGTTTGATCATCGAATGTCCTGCTATTTCATAATAATTAGTATGGTTAGAAACGCACACTTCTGTAGATTACTTACATCGTATTAAAATATTTTTGGGGCAGGTATGGATGAGATACTGACATATTTATTACCGAACCAGCGTTTGACAATGACAGCCATACGGTGAAAAACGTGATTAGGGAAGAAAAAGTGTCCGAACATTTTGCTTAGTATTTCAGCACTTGCCATGGCTAGAAACATTTAATTAATACATATGTAATATACAGAAGTATGCGTTTCCAACCATATCAAATATAAAAATTTAGTAGCATATTTTACTACTAAACTTTGAAGGTAAAATGTGCATTATATCGAAGTGGATTTGACAAGCTGATTAGTCTATGCCTACAATAAATGTTATCTTGCTGCGTTTCTATCAAGACAATATTATTTATCTCATGAAAACAAGAAACTACTCACTGTTGTTTATACATATGTGTACTATTTTATAATTTAATGTATCATATAAAGTCATATAATAAGTTTTTTGGTCATCTTCATTTCATTCACCTATGAATACTTAGTCACTTCAACCATCCCCGACGTCGCACCTGCTCGCACCTGTTCAGTATTTTACATCCACTATAGGAAATATAGGACGTTACCTCTCTTGGTAATGCTCTTTGATATTTGTTTACGATCAGTATTTCCCCTATATCTCAGTCAATTTCCATGGTTTCATTGCGAGGGGAATGACGTTAACCTTTTGCATGACATGATGGTTTAAGAGGTGACCATAAGCAAAGATGGCTTAAGAGGCATATATATATAAATATATGTGGGATGTGATAAGAGGAATTTGTGCGTGTAAAAGCCTCCTGCTCTTAGACCATCTGTGCAAATTCAACAAATACTATTTTTTTCATTTTTTTTTAAATAATCAATTTTCTAATCTGTAATGTATTAATAATCCATTTATATATCTTGTCAATAATTATTAGTTAAGTTTTTATACACC
>JAGTTF010000435.1:0-16216 GCA_019095985.1 Streblospio benedicti
CAACTATAAATTAGTTAGTTTATAGCATTAGAGCTGATGAATGTAATGGGTTTGATTAATCCTCAACCGACAAAGAATGTTATTTTTTTAAAGAGCTATTAGAGAGGTTTTATGCTTATAATTCTGCTGAAGAAGATAAAAAGTTGATTCATCAAATTTTTGGTTGGATATTGATAGTTCCTTAGCACGTATTCCCTATATTAGGTATGCCCCTAGTTTGCATAAACAATTTCGTAAGACCATTTATGATTTAAGCAATATTTTAGCATTAAAAATATGGAAATGGGAAAAGATACTCCCAATGATATTTTGCTATTAGCTTCTTCTGCTTGGCAGCTTTATAGTAAACTGATAAAGTATGAATCTGTTTATACTTTTAAATATAGGTATTTAGCTATTGCTTTGCAGTCATTAAGCATTGGTGGAGATAAAGCTATGAACGCAAATTAACTGATTTTTAAGATCTTCATCAGAGGAGGTTGCTGGTCGCAAAGTTGGCCGAGAGATGCTGATGGATAGAATAAAGGGATGCTATTGTGTTAAAGAATTTTATGTTAGATAAAACTTTTTTCTTTGTTTTTTGCTGAGCAGGCTAAACTAGCAGAATTAAAGTATTTATTAGAATCTATAAGAAACATGAAAGGCATAGAAGTTGATATTTTTATTGATAGCAAGGGGATAGATGAAGTACGTTCAGAGTTTTTCTCTTTTACTAGGCCAAACTATATTATGGAATCTTCGTAGTAATAATTAATTATGATTGTAGTAACAGGTGGAGCTGGTTTTATTGGCAGCTGTTTAGTGAAATACCTTAATGAGTTAGGTTTTTTTGATATTTTGATAGTGGATGATATAGGTACTACCCAAAAGTGGAAGAACCTTTTACCTCTTAGCTTTTCGCGATATTATAAATATTGATGACTTGTTTGATACTTGGAGCAAACTACCGCGATTGGAATATATTTTTCATCTTGGCGCTATATCTAGTACCACCCATGCTGATTATGACTTGGTATTTTAAACGCAATTATCAATATACCAAAAAAACTATGTCAACTGGCAGTAACTGCTCGCATCAAATTTTTTTATGCTTCTAGCGCTGCCACTTATGGTGATGGGAGCCAGGGCTTTAGTGACCAAGAACTAGGCTTAGTAAAATTACGTCCCCTTAATTTTTATGGCTATTCTAAGCATATGTTTTGATGTTTATGCACAAAGATATGATCTTTATAATCGATATAATATTATTGGTTTAAAGTATTTCAATATATTTGGCCCTCATGAAGACCATAAAAAATACTATGTCTAGTGTGGTTTTTAAGCTTTATCATGAGTTTTTTAGATAAGGGAAGTGTATCTTTGTTTAAGTCATATAATCCAGAATATGGAAGATGGTGAACAAAAAAAGAGATTTTTGTTATGTTAAAGATGCTGTAAAATGACCTACTATTTAGCTAATCATTCTCAAAAATTGGGAGGAGTGTTTAATATCGGTAGTGGGCAAGCCAACAGCTTTAACGATATTATAAAAAGTTTTAGCTAGAGCTTTAGATACTGAAATACCAGTAAATTTTATTGATATGCCAGATAATATTAAATCTAAATATCAGTATTACACAAAGGCTCAACTAGATAAACTTGAAAGTACACAAGATAAAAACAACCAATTACCAACTATGCATTCTTTTTAGAAGGTGCAGTCTCTGATTATGTAAAATATTTACAAACTTCAGAACTAAATATTACAAGATAAGGCTAAAGATAAAATATATTCAAGCTGATTGATATGGTTACAACTATAAAAAAAAAAGAAAGTTCAGGTAGCTGGAGTAGACCTTAATAGCAATAAACTATTTTTAATGGCTGGTCCTTGTGCTATAGAAGAAAGAGATATGATGCTTAGAACAGCAGAAAAAATTAAGGATATTGCTGATCGTAAGTCAGTTACTTTTGATTTTTAAATCTTCTTTTGAAAAGGATAATCGTAGCTCCTACAGACATTTCAGGGCGTAGGTTTAGATGCTGGTTTAAAAATTTTACAAGAAATAAAACAGACTTTTTCTATTCCGATAGTGACCGATATACATAGATCAGAGCAAGCTGCAGTAGTCGCTGAAGTAGCTGATGTTTTTGCAAATACCTGCGTTTTTATGCATGCAAACTTCTTTGCTTATGGCTGCAGCTAAAACTGGCTTGCCTGTAAATATTAAGCATGGCCAGTTTTATCTCCTGCAAATATGCTGTTTTCTATCAATAAATGTGAGGCAGCAGGGAATCATCAATTAATTTTAACCGAAAGAGGGTACTGTTTGGTTATAATGATTTAATAGTTGATCCGCGTAGTTTTTATGAGCTACGCCAATTTGGCTATCCTGTGGTTTTTGATATAACTCACGCTATTAGAAGATATGGAGACCCTTCTATGTTGCAAGGTACAGCAGCACGTCAATATATCCCTTTGCTATCTAGGGTTGGGGCAGCGGCTGGTATCAATGGAGTGTTTTTAGAAGTTCACCCACAGCCAGATCAAGCGAAGTGTGATGTAGCTAGCCAGCTAGATTTATCTGATTTGGAAGGTGTTTTAGGTATGATTTTAGAATTTCACAATTTAGCTCAACAATATTTAGAAAAATTAACATTATGGAACTTTATCTTGACTCAGCAAATCTTGCTGAAATTAATCAAGCTTTTGAATTAGGCTTTTGACAGGTTTGACGACTACCCCAACTTTTATGCACCGTGAGGGAATAAAAGATTTAGATAGTACTATATTAGATTTGTTCAAGAAGGTGCCTATTTTACAAATAGAAGCTTTGGGCAGTGAGCAAAAAGCATTATAGCAGAAGCCCAGCGTTTTATTAGATTTGGGATTATCTAAAGAAAAAACAGTCTTTAAAATACCAGTTTCTATTGAAGGGGTTAAAGCCTGCCAACAGATGATTAAGCAAGGAATGCAGGTTAATATCCATTTGGTATATACTTTACAGCAAGCATATATGGCTATGGCTGCTGGAGCTAGTTATGTTTGCCCTTTAGCAGGTCGCTTGCAAGATCAAGGTCATGATGCCCTAGGCTTATTTGCAGACTGCGTAGATGCTGTAGAAAGGTATAATTATCCTTCTAAGATTATGTTTTCTTCAGTGCGGCATGTAGAGCATGTACGTAATGCTTTGCAAATAGGTGCATGCTTGTATTGTTCCTTGAAGGTAATGACTAGTCTAACGAGCAACCACTTTACTGCTCTTGGTACTAAAGAGTTTATAGAGCATACCAATTTGTGGACGATTAATGTTAGGAAAGTGGTTACTAAAAAGCCGCAGGTTATGGTTAATCAAAAAATTATTACTGGTTTGATGGAAATGACTAAGTCTAAACTAGGTGCTGTGGCTATTGTTGATCAACAAAATAGAGCAATAGGTATTTTTACTGATGGAGATTTACGTCGAGGAATTGAAACACAGGGACAAGAATTTTAGAAAAATCTTTTAATGATTTGCAACTAGGGACCTCCTATTACTGTAGATGCTGATATTAGTTTTAGATGAAGCTTGGAAAGTTTTCAATAAGCTAAAGGTTGATACTTTGATTGTTAATGATGGTGAACAGTATTTTGGGGATGATTGATATCCAAGAGCTATTAGATGTTGTTTCTAATACTAGTACTTAAATTGGGTAGGTTTGTATGTTAAAATAACAAGTTATGAAAAAAAAATTGTTTAACATTGTTATGTTGCTTACTTGGGGACGCTTATTTAGCCCCATATTAGTGATTACAGCTTGGGAGCTAGGTTTATTTGGGCTAGGTTTAGGATTGGCGATTTTTTTGCTTGGACAGACTATTTTGATGGTCTGTTAGCTAGGCGCTTTAAAGTTAGTAGTGACTTAGGCAGCAAGCTAGATCCTGTAGCAGATAAAATTTTTATCCTGTTTATCAGTCTTTTTTGTTATTGGCAAAATTATTTACCAGCTTACTACTTTATTATTTTATGGCTAAGGAACTGTTTTCAGCTTAGCTCCTTTCCTGTGATTGTTTGGTGGTTAAAGATTAATTTTAAAGCAAAACCATTGTTACTGCCAAAAATAGCAACAAGTTTATCTTTTATATTACTCTTATTCATTTTAGGAAAACAGCTTTTCCTGTATTGATCATCCATTACTAGATATTATGGTTATAATAAGTAGCGTCATCGAGTTATATATTTTGATCGATTTTTTTGGCAATCTAGCCGTATTATCAGAAAGGTCACTGATACCTACCAATAATATTAAAAAATAGGCTAAAACTTTATCTAGCTAATATTATAATCTTTTAATATTAAAAATCTCGGTTTTGAGCATTATAATAGATTTCTACATTCAATTCTTGATCTTTTAAATATGGTGTAAAGAAAAGAGATATTACACCACTATTTTCATTTATTAGTCGATCTGAAAGTTTGCTGTTTACGGACATGTTGTAGATAGAATTATCAATAGCTCCATTCCATTGTATGCTAACAGCTAATTTGCCATTTAAATCACCATCAAAGACCATTTCTAAATTTTTTTTGGGTACTGATATCTAGGTTAAATTGATGTTATTTAGGTTAAAATCCTTAGGCAAACTAAAGGGTGATAGGCTAGCGCTTTTATCGTTTAATACCAGCGTTCCATTTTTAAATTAGCGACTACAGTGCTTTTATTAATAATGGATTCAATGTCGACTTTTGGATTGCCTACAAAGGTTTAATTTTCTGATATCTGGTATCTGGTTAGGAATCCATACATCTTTTATTTTGAATGACTTGCTCCATAGATTGTATTTACCTTTAAGGGTCAACCCATCAGTTTTTGCCTGCAAGGGGAGATTCAAGATAATAAGCTGCCACGATATCAATTTAATATCTACCTCCTCTAATAATAATTCTGGAAATATCTTATTATTGGTAAGTATCTGTACATCATTGAGGATTAGGCCTCTCCAATTATTATCTAATGATCCAATATCTAGAGTTACGTTTTCAAGGTAAGTTAGGGTGATTTGTTTGAGTAGATAATTTTTATTTTATCAGAAGGTAGCTGTGTCCAGGTAGCAATGATAATAATCAATAATCCTACAATTAAGATTAATATTTTAGGACCAGCACGTAATATAGAAGACATAGAAATCTTCAATCTTTCTGGCTTTATTTTTGTAAATACAGATTTAATTTTTCTAAAAAATTTTCTCATTCTGATTTTATTAGTAAGGTTAATCGGGCAAATTTTTGCTGTTGTATAGATTCAGATGCTTCAAAATTTTCAACAATTATGGGAGGGGTATTATTCTCCATATTGTACAGTAATAAGAATATTTGATCCGACCTTAATGAATTAAAGCGTATAACATACTGATTTCCAAAACCATCTTGCTCATTTTTGGTGATTTGCGGCTTTTCAATAATTCCAGATTTGACAGTAATATCACTAAATACCTTTTCAAAGTCAAAATTGCTAGTTAAAATTTTTTTTGATTTTAACTGATTATATTCGGTTAAGTTTCTTTCAAAATTAGCAACCTTATCTTTATATTGTAAATGATCTTGATAAATTTGATCATTAAAATTAATGATTGGTAAAATTATTAAAAAGATAATAGCTAGCGGCACCAATACTGTAGTTAGTATTGTAGCTAGTATTTTTTCACGAAAAGTTAATGACTGCCAAATAAGAATCAGTTTAGTTTTTACCATTGATAACTAGTAGCTAGTAGTTAAAAAAAATTCTAATATTTTTGATCTTCTAAAACGTTATTCATAGGTATATCAATAGTTCCATAAGATTCATCAATCAAGTTATTTTGATTGCTAGTTCTAAATTTATATCTTAGATTGCCACGATGATGCACCAAATCTAAAAATAAATCATCTAAGGCTGCTTTTGAAAGTTTTACATTAAGATCGATTAAAAAATGAAGACTGCCCTAAAATAGGGTTTGTTAATTGATAATCAGCACTAAACAAAATTTTATCGAAAGCAAAAAATTCAAATTTTAGGTCTTTAAAATAAGCATTCAGATCACTTAAATTCTTAATCTGCAGTGTAATAGAACAAATTATGTGCTCTTTATCAGTATCATTAAAATCAAATTTAGCTATCTTAAATGTTGGTTTTGGATTACGCCTTCTAATGCATATGGTACCGTAAATCCAAAGAAAGAAACATTGCCTTGTATAGTATAATTTATACTATCACTTAATTTAGAATTATCGATAATCTGATTTAACTGTTTTAAATCTATCAAGAAGACTGGCTTTACTATTTTAAATTCATTAGTAAAACAAATTAATAATTCCAATATTATCAGCAGTAGATACTAGTTGTCCATTTATGTATACCTCTGAGCTAAAGGAGGTAATGGTTATCAAAAACTATTTTGATTTTTTACGTTTAAAATTACCTCTGCTGTCAGGACATTGTTTTGAATATCCAATAAGTTGATTGATTCCAGTAGTATTTCTGGATTTTTTTCTATTCTTTTTACTAAACGATTCACAACTACTAACAATAGCTAAAGAAACGAAAAACATTATTTTTATTATTATATTTAGCTTTGAGTGCATCGTATCTTTTTTTGTAATTTTTCTACTTAGCTTGTGTTTACATAAACGAAGCAGAAGAATTTTTTTTTAATCTTGATAATTCTGATTGTATTAGTGCTATCACTAGTAAAATTAGGTAGTCCTGCGGTGAATACCACTAGGTCATTTTTTTTGCTATATTGTATATCATCAATCGCCTGTACAATTTTATCTAGGCTTTCTCTATCATTATAAATAGGATTAACAACTATAGAATTTATGCCCCAACTTAAGCATAATTTTCTTACAGTACTTATGTTATCGGTAATAGCTAAAATAGGAGACAGCGGTCTGTATTTTGATAGTCTTAAAGCAGTATTACCATATAAGGTAACGCAGCTTAAAAAACTTGGCGTTTAATTCTACGGCCATTTGTACAGCAGATTGACTAACAATATCAGCAGTGCTAGTAGGGGAGATATCAATATTTTTTTATCAATCCAATTATTTTTGAAGAATTTTTCTTCGACAGTGCCAATTATCTTCGACATAGTGGCTACTGCTCTTATTGGATATAAGCCAGCTGCCGTTTCTCCTGAAAGCATTAGGCAATCAAACCATCTAAAACAGCATTGGCTATATCGTTAGCCTCAGCTCTAGTAGGCACTGCTTTGTTTATCATAGATTCTAACATCTGTGTAGCAATTATAACCGGCACTCCTTTATTATTACAGAGTTTTACAATTCTTTTTGTTCAAAAGGTACTTGATCAGCTGGTATTTCTACACCTAGGTCTCCTCGGGCAATCATTATTGCGTAGGAGTTATCGATAATTTCATCAATATTTTTTACTGCTTCTGGTTTTTCTATTTTGCTATTATTGGTATATTGCAACTGTTTTCTGTTAGAGCTTTATTAAACTCTATCAAATCTTCTTTGCGCCTTACAAAAGAGAGAGCTACAAAATCTATGCCTTGTTTAGCAACAAATTTAAGATCCAGAAAGATCTTTTCGGTATAGCTAGGAGTGCTTAAATAGCTATCAGGCAGATTTGATACCTTTACGACTTTTGATAACCCCACCATATATAACTCTACAAAGCACATCAGTATCGTTAATGATATCGACCACAATCAATTCAATAACACCGTCATCTATTAAGATTCGTTCATTCTTTTTACATCATGAGCAAAATTAAGGTAGCTGGTGCAAAAGAACTTTCTGTTTGTCATTGCTAGAGCTATCTGGATTGCAGGTGATTGTTAATAAATCGTCTTTATAAACAGTAACCTCACCATTTAGCTCTGCAAATCTAATTTTGGGGCCTTGTAAATCTGCAATTATCCCTACTTCAATATTTAGTTTTTGGCTAGCTTGACGGATTAAATTAATAGATCTTAAATGAGTTTCATGTTTGCCATGAGAAAAGTTCAGTCGAAACAGGTTAACGCCAGTCTCAATTAACTGCATAATAGTATCTTCATAGTAGGTGCTAGGACCTATAGTAGCAATAATTTTAGTTTTTTTCTGGGATAGTAGTTCATGAATTTTATATGTGTTTATGTGTGGGTCTTTTTTTAGGTTTATTCAAGTCTTGCCAAAAGATAGTGTTTGTTCAGTCATTTGATTTATTGTATAGAATTGATTATATTGTAAAAAGGCATTTTTTGCTAATTTAGCCCTTAATTTTTTTTTTGGTCGTGAAATATTTTTTATTTTTATATTTAATTGTCTGCTAGTATTATGCTCACATAACAAGGAATTAACGTTATGGGTTACTAACTCTGGCAAAGTGCCTGTTTTAAAGGCTATTACTGGGATAGATAAAGAAAAAATTCTACTAAAACACGACAATTTATTTCACTAGATAATGATGGAATAACACCGCAGTCTACAGCCTGTAAAATATTAGGCAAACCTTGTTGAAATCCCATAATTCTAACCTTAGTAGTTAAATTTAATTTGCTTATAGTTTTTCAATATTGATGAGTTGTTTGGGATATTCATCCCTATCTTTAATCAAAAAAGCAATTTGCAATTTATAGGAGTATTAGCAAAGGCGTGTAAAAGTGGTATGTGTCCTTTTAATGGTTGGGTGCGTCCCTAATAAACAAAAAACGACATCATTTTTTGTATAACCTAACATTTTTTTTGCAATAAGCCCTGTTACAGATGGTTTTAGTGCTGTAGATCCATAATAAATATAAGTAATATTTTGATGAGGGGCAATTTTCTTTAGGTATTTTGCACTTTTTTTAGATACTCCGATTAATCCATCTGGTATTTTTTGCCATATAGTAATTTATTGTAGTAGCTAACAGTTGGTGGTTTAGCATCGCCCCTAGTTCTTACCCATTTTAAAATTTAAGCTGCTTATTTTTAATAGTGCTATAAACCAAGGCTCCATTAGTTTTAAAACTATTTACTAAAGTTATATTATTTTTGATAATAAATTTTGTGTAATCTACAAAGAAAGCAGCTATTATCTGTGTAATAGGGTTATAACTATCTAAATCTATGTTATTTATAGTGTTAATAGACCTTTTATTAGCTTGATTAATAGCTAAAGAGTTGGGCTTGCCTAAGAAAAAACAGTATGCCCTTTTTTTTTGCAATCCATAACAAATATTGACAGCATAGTGGGCTTCAGCGTTCCAAAACCTGGTATTGGCAATAATTAAATAGCTATCTTTTTTTGGGGAGAAAAATTGGGGTGCATACTTAGGATATATAAATTGCCAATGGAAAGTTACAGTTTCATTAAAATCTTGTGGTAGCTGGGGTAGCTCAAATGAGCTAATTAATGCTTGGATAGCTTTTGTTTCCATTTCTCCGCTAACCATTGATTTGGTGGTATCAAAAGACTCTAACTGGCCTTTATTATTTATTTTTACTGATACCCAAACACTACCCCATTAGGTATTAACCCTGCAGCATAATCACTAGGAATAGTCCACCAATCAATTATTTTACGGGCCCACTGTTCGACATAGGTTTCAAACGACCAATTATAATCGTCAAGCACATAATTTGGGCTTTTTGTAGCTGGTTTTATCAGGGGCAGCATTAGGCATTATCTTGCTAATATTATCTGGTATAAAACTTTCAGGGATCAATATCTAGTTGTGATCTTTCTGGTTTAGCTACTTCTAGGTTTCCTAAATTTATATCGGAGTCACTTTGGATATCATTTTTTTGATCAGTCTGACTATCAACATCATTTATATTTAGTGCTTGGTTCTAGATTGCTGTTTTCTAGTCTATCCTTTGTTGGTGTATTGGTGATATCTGGTTTGGGAGGAGAATACTTGTCACTAAATTTATCTATTTGGGGAGGAGTTGGTTTATAAAGGGGTATTTTTCATCATAAATCTTGTTAGGTAAGGGCTGTTTTTCCTGTTGGTTTTTTTTTCTATTGCAGGGGAACATCCTGTTTTTTTTGTTGTCTGCTGTTAAAGGAGGAGGATTGTTAGTTGATTCTATTGCTGGTAATAGATCGACAATAGTATAATTACTATTTTTTCAGGCATGTAGTAAAAAATAATAGCAATATACACCCAAGTCCGAATAAATGGATAGATCCGCTAAACAATAAGGCTTTTAAGCCAAGATGAAAGTTGCATGTAATAACAATATCTTTACTATTAAGGTCATATCTTTATAGCAATCAAGCTTTATGATCTAATCAATTTTACTTATATTATACTCAATTATTACTAAAATTGCACTTCCCATCCATCTGCTAAATCTTCAATCAGTTCATTAATAGGATAAGCCTTTTCTAGCTAATACTAACTTATTAGGAGGATGAAATATTAACACCGTGGAAGGTACGTTATAGCGACTAATGCTATTGGCCATTTTTATAATAACCAAATCATCAATATCAAAAAAAAAAGCTGTTTAAATCTTCAAAGTTTTTGTGCTGCTTGTTGTGTAGAAATATTAGCGCTGGTAGATATGATCGGTTTTTGCAAAAAATTAACTAAATCAGAGATGGGTGATAAATTGCAAACACGAAATGCTAATGAAGGGTTATTTTATTAATTCTGCTTGTTACCTGCTGATGACTATCTAAAACTATGCTCAATGGATGACGAGTCAGCTTTTTAAATGTATTTAAACTGCTATCAGACAGTTCATCTACCCAGGGCAAGGCTCTTTGCCAGCTATCACACAATAAAGGTAGGGGTTTATTATCTGATCTTTGTTTTAGCAACTTAATTGTTATTCTGGGCTGTCATGGCACAACCCAGAGCATAGAAGGTTTCAGTAGGGTATAAAAAACAGGCTATTTTTTTTGTAACAATTTGCGATTTGGGCAGCAAACTGCTGTTGGTTATAGTATTCTAATATCAATTTTACTAGCTAATATAGAACATTGATACTAGGGGCAAGCATCAGTTTCTCCTAGCTTGCAGGCTGTATTAGCATCAAGCAGGGCAGATTTTTCATCACCTAGTTTTAATTGAATGTCGGCCCTTTTATGATAAGCTGGACCAAATGTACTATCTAGTTCTATGCTGCTGTTCAGATCAAACAGTGCCTGCCGATACCTTTTTAAACCATAATTAGCAGTCCCTCTTCCCCACCAATAGATAGGGTGATTTTTTGTTAAGATTGATAGATAACATCAAACTGCCGCAGGGCCTCTTCATACTCTTTGTTGGCTGCTAAAACCAGCCATAATCATTATAAAATTGTTCATCTTGAGGGTTAATATCGACAGCACGATCAAAATATCTTTTAGCTTGTTGCTTATTATTTTCTAGATATAAAATTTTCCCATAGTATAAATAGGCCTTTGGGTTTTGGTGTCCATTACAATAGCCTTATCTAAGGCAGCCTTACTTTCAGGAAACTTTTTTGTTGATATAAAGCTATTCCCTTGAGTACATTGCCTCTAACTACTAATCCTTGGTTAATAGCTTGATTAAAGTCATCAATTGCAGCCCAAAATTATTTACGCTCATTTGGCTATATCCTCGTCCTGAATAGGGCAATCAGCATAAAGGGTTATAACTGACAGCAAGATTCAAACTATCTATAGCTTGGGTGTATTTTTTTGTGCGGCCAAGATCATGCCTTTTAAAAAAAAGATAGTACGGCAACCTCATTACATTTAAGGCTTCATTAATGTATTTAGCACTTTATCATAATCTTTAGCAAAATAGTAATCACTAGCCATTTGGACTAATATATTATGATTTTTAGGATTATTTCTAACATTCTACGGTAATCAGCTTCTTTATTTTTGTATCACCTAATAACAAATAACAAATTGCTCGTAGTGAATAAATTAAAGGGTTTTTAGGAGATAAACTGGCAGCAGTAGTTAATTCAGGTATAGCCGCAGCTATTTTTTGCCTTGCAAAACAATATTATAAGCTAAATTGTAATGATATAACCAATTTTTTACTATCTTCTGTAGATAATTTACGGAAAATATTTCTGCTTCTGCTAATTGATTGTGTTGAAGATAAGAGTATAGCTTTTAGATTTAGTGCATTTTATTATCAGGATCATATTCTAAAAAGCTCTATTTATTTCTATTAAGGTTTTCTGATTTTGATATCCCACTACTAAAATTACTACGAATATTATCAATTATATTATCAGCTTGAGCATCGTTGTTTTGAGCCCAAGCCATCTTTTGAAAAGCAGGGTAAAATTAAAACTAAGAAAAAATGCTGTTATATAAATTTTTTACTAACAATCTTTTAACATAACATATATATCAAACCTATTATAAATGTCAGGTCAGTCTAATGCTTGCAGCCATTGTAGTCAATAATATTATTTTTATAGGTTATTAATTTTCTTCCAAGTGGTATTAATGTTTTTTTGTAGCTCCCCAAATCCATTATTATTAAATGAGGTAGTCAGCTAACTTCATCTTCTTATATTGAGGCATTTGTTGTTTCCTGATTTTTTATTTATTTGAGCTATGCTTATATTTCTAGAGCTGGTTAATCTTAGGTTTTGCTTTTTTTATGTTACAATAAATCAAAGATAACTTTTTGAAACATTGCAGACATGTTTGTTTCAAATAGCAGGGAACATCATATATTATGATAGGCTGTTTATGCTTAGCTAAAATTTGTTTTTTTGCTCTAAAAAGAGTTGTTGTACTTCGTTATGCACTATATCATTTAGTATTTGTAGTGCTTTGTTTATCGTTAAATACCTTGTTAGCTAGTTTGCGCCGCAATAAATTTGTTTTGATCAAAAAATCTGCTCCAAATAATCTCTTAATTTTGTGCCAAGCTGGTTGGTTAATTGCTGTTGCCTGATGTGCTAGTGCATCGGCATCTAATA
The DNA here is from genome assembly GCA_019095985.1 of Streblospio benedicti. Taxonomy (NCBI): domain Eukaryota; kingdom Metazoa; phylum Annelida; class Polychaeta; order Spionida; family Spionidae; genus Streblospio; species Streblospio benedicti. The sequence continues at coordinate 12,858 of JAGTTF010000435.1, forward strand.
ATTTCAGCTGTTGAAAATATTTTGCTGGCAGTGCTTTTCCCACTGCCATTAAGTGCCAGTGGGGTCCGATTAATTTCAAAAGGCTAAATAATTGATTTAGGTATTAAAATTTTTTTTGCTATTATTTGCTGCTATTAATAGCTATTGTAACCAGTTTATACTGTAATAAAGTTAATGATCATGAATTTTAAAAATATATTATAGCAGATTTTTAACACAGATCATTAGTATATTTTTGTAAGTAGCGTCTTTTTTGTAAATAATCCGAAAAACATTAATCAACTACCTGATAACAACAATGATAGATGACAGCAAAATAAAAATTTTTTAATCTTCCTACTAGTCATAGGCAGATTTTTTCTTTAGCTTTAAAATTATATTTTCGTGATTTACGATTTTACTTGGCTATTAGCTTTTTATGTATGCTGTTGACTAGCCCCTTGTTACTAGTTTTAAAAAAAGCTAGTTCTAGTAGTATATTGCAATTCAACATAGCCTTAAACCTATTTTGAATATTTTGTGCCTATTTTATTGAATGGCTTGGTTATGGCTTGTTTTGCCGAATCTAGTCGAGAAGGATTTTACTCATACTGCTAGTAGTTTAAAAATTCTTTTAAGTAGCTTTTTTAGGTAGGTTATACTAATGGCTACAGTGTATTGTTATTTTTATTTTTTGTTATTAACTTTGCCTGCTATATCTTTACTGGTAGGTATTATTTTTTTTTTTGTGCCTTTTGGTATGCTTTTTTACAACCTAATAAGTCAGTATTTTCTATGTTTAGTGAATCTGCTCTTATATCTATCAAGCAAGGCTTCATCTGATTTTATTTTTTGTTATTGAGTTCAGGTTTGTTTTTCTTTTTTTTAGCACGGTTATTGTATTGTTTTTTTATTATAGTTAGCCCTATTTTTATCATTTTTAGGTATAGATAGTTTATCTGGCATGATCAATCAGCTATTAAATTTTAATTTATTGGCCGAAGAAGATCAGTCTCAGCTGTTGTTACAAAATTTTCTAAGTAGTTACTGGTTTTTTTGATTTATGGGATATCGCAGATGTTTTTTTGCCTTTAAAGGTCACTATTGGTATGTTTGTTTTTATAAAAACCACCCGTAGTCACTATATGGAAGATTTAATAAAATTTTGGCATTTATTTGGTTATGAAGAAGCAGGCTCTGCAGAACATAAGATTTAATCATTAACATTAAAGGGGGGTTTTTAGTGAGCAGCACTTTAACTACTGAAAAAATAAAAACAGATGCCAGCAGTGCTAAAATCATTGAGGATTTTAGACGTGATATTAGTGAGTTGAGTAGTAGAGTCTTACACTTAGAAACAGAAAGGCAACAATGGCAGGAAGTAGTATCCCAAAATTCTAAATTAGCAGTTAAATTACAACAAATTGACCTGCAAAAGGATTTGCTTATTTCTGGTCATCAAGAAGAATATCAGTCTTGGGCAAAATTTTTGAAGATTTAAAACAACCAGTAGAATCAGGTTGTTAGAAATTTAAATGGGTTTTGCTGAAATAACTGACTCTAAATTACAGAAATCTATTCAAGACTGTATTAATACCGCTGAGTCAGTTAATGATTCTTTTTAAGCTATCAGCAGCTGGTTTGCAAAAATTTATTGGGCCTCCATCTTCTTATATTCAGGTGTAGATTTAAGGCAATTGTTGTGCAGCATATTAGAAGAGTTACAAAGTGATGATAAATTGATAAAGCTGCTAGTTGAGCAATCTATTGCTACAAAGCTTAGTATAAATAGCGATTTATTAAAATTAACCATTCAATCTGTTTTACCAGTATTATTTAATAACACTACAGATAATAATTTTGTGACAGTTACTGTGCGTTTACTATCTAGTAATGCTAACCAGAGCTCAAAAAAAATGTTGTAATTGAAATAAAAAGCAACCAACCAACTACTATGATTTGGGGAAAACTCATGGGCGGCATCTATAGATTTAAAAAATAACCAAGAAAAATACCTTTTGAATGGCTGGCTTGGCGCCATAATTGGCGAGAGGTAAATGGCGATATGCAGCTATTATTGGCTGATCAACAGGTGCAAGGGGTTAAAATAGTGCTGCCTGATGGCATGAATGCCACTAAGCATAGTCTATAATGATTTTTATATAGCTGCTTAATGCTGGCTAAATAAAGAATATTATGTTATGAATGTATTGATAAAGTTAAATCGGGCCTCTTTTCTTAAAAAAACTGCTTATTATTAAGAAGTATTTTTACTTTAGGGCAAGACGATTTTTACAATTTTTTGGAAAACTACTGGGCAAATTTGCTGGGGAAAGAGATGTCTTCTCATTAGCACAATCTTTTGTCTTATGTGACAGTTTATCATTAGTACCAATTTTTTATCATTTTCTTTTTGTAATTAGTAGTATTAGCCAAGATACTGCACAGTTAAATGATTTATTGGGGACTATTTCTCAATTTATTTTACCTGACTATACCGATAAATTGGTTGATATATTGAATCAGTTATCTCAGCAATCATTGAATTTAGGTTTGATAGGCTTTCCTTCACTATTAGTGATGGGAGTTTTTTATACCTTAAAGTAGATAGCTCTATTAATCGTTTATGGTCTAGCACCGATAGTAGGAGCATTTTTACACCAGTGTTACGGCTTTTGTGAATAGTGCTTTAGTAGGGCCAGTTTTAATAGTAGCGGCATTATCTATGCCTACTTATCTAAAATTTTACGCCTCTATAGTGGGTATAACTTTGAGTCTCTCATCAACAATCTGCTTATTATCTTGCCTTTTATTACAACCATGGCCTATTTACTGCGTTGTATTATTTTGTTCCCTACAGATAAAGTTAGTTTGCGGTCTTGTATTATTGGTTCTTTTTGGACCGCCATTTTGGTAAGAGTAACTAATTTTGGTTTAGAGTTTATTTTCGTAATTTTGCTAAATATGACGTTATTTATGGCTCTTTAACCATGCTGCCAGTGTTGATGTTTTGGTTGTATGTGATGTGGTTATTAGTCCTTTTTTGGTAGCGTTTTGGTTTATGTACATCAAACCTTTTCGCATAAAAATTTATCATTACTGAAAAAGGTTTTGCTTTGAATTCTAATTTAACAGTAGCTTTAAAAATTTTGTTATTGTTAACCTATAACTATTTGCATCGTAAAGCAGCTCCTGATTTAATTGGTTTATGCTATACGTTCAATGTTGATAAACAAAGATTGCAAAATATTATTAAGCATTTTTGTGCCAATAAAATTTTGTCTTTGATTAGTGGTGGTAGCCTTCTAAATCATCCCTAGAAAATAGGTATCAGTTATATTGTGATCAGATAAAATTAAGCTTCATGAGATTTATGATCT